>CM062925.1:127342312-127802312 GCA_031878705.1 Tapirus indicus
TCCAGGCTTGTGCTCAGGAATGGGCCTCGGGGCCTGGATGTTTCACAGGACGTTGCCCACCTGGATGTAGAGCACGACTTCCTCCTTCCTGGAAGTGAGTTCTCTGGGGCTTCTGTCTGGTCCTGTCCTCTGGGAGCTCTCCCTGTGGACAGCACAGACTCATGGGGGTAGATTAGAATGAAGGAGTGAAGCACCCCAGGGCAGGAGCAGGGGAAGACACTGCACACCTCACTTTCCTTGGAAGTGGTCTTGGGCCCAGTCCCAGGAGGCAGCACGTGTGAGCACTTTGTAAATTACAGTCACAAAGCATCCTGCAGACTTTGCTGTTCAGTGAGTCCTGATTGCAAAATAGGCTTCAAACAGTGGTTTTTAGCTGTATATGAGGGGAGAAGGAGCTCTCTGCAGAGAGAAAGTGAAGTGGAAGTGAAAGGGTGCTCCAGGCCATGGGAGCTGCATGAACAAAGCAGGGAGGTATGAGGTGTGGGGTTCATTAGGGGAGGGGTGTGGTTGGAAGTGGGAGGAAGGGAGAGAGGGGGAAGCCCGGTGGGGAGGGAGGAACCGGGAGGGGCACTGAGATCCCTGCCAAAGAGAGGGGCTGTAAATATGTGATTTCATTTATGTCCTATATATGTATTTTATATGTATCATGTTTATGCACACACATGCATATATAGGTGATTGAGATATAATCTTGGAAAAGTACTTCTAGGAGCCTGTTGGAAGAGCATATGATCATCTTCAGTGCTCTGAATCTCAGTTTTCTCATTTATAAAATGGTGAAAATACTAATGCCTCTGTTTATCTCATGAGTTATTATAAAGGTCAGATTAGATAATCTGTGTGGAAGTGCTGGTAAATGCTGAAGTGCTACCCGATGTCAGTTGTGGCTGGGGCTCCTTGCTGCCTCTGCATACCCACTCTGCCTCTCCTCCTCAGTAAGAAGAACCTGAGTATTTATTGGGCACCTGCTGTCCAGCCACAAAGTAGGGATGTTTCCTCGTCCCACCGTACTGTGACCATGTGACAAAGATTTGGCTAATGAGTAAGAAATGTTTGCTGGTTCTGAGAGGCTTTTAAAGTGTGGGCACCTGCTTCCCCTTGCTGGCTGGGCTCTAGTACCATCTGGGACACAATGTGGGAGGAGCATCCCTAGTTTTCCCTGCCTGAGCAAGAATTATACTGGAGTACTGTTTAAGACCTGGATTTTCTATTCTGATTAGTTGAACCTAATGAGTCCAGGTCATATGACATAGTAATAGGAATTTGAAGTCAGTACTGGTCTGATTTAATGAAAGCTTGTTAATAAAATTAAAAATAATTTCAAGGGGCTGCCCTGGTGGCACAGTGGTTGGGTTCCCTGCACTCTGCTTCAGCGGCCTGGAGTTTGTTGATTCGGATCCTGGGTGTGGACCTACAGACTGCTCATCAAGCCATGCTGTGGTGGTGACCCACAGACAAAATGGAGGAAGATTGGCACAGATATTAGCTCAGGGACAATCTTCCTCACCAAAAAAAAAAAAAAAAAATTCAAGAATGGAATTGGAAAGTTAAGCTCATGAGTGTTGGTAGGAGAGATCTTTAGCAGCATGCTTTAATATTTAATAAGGAACAGGAATGATGAACAGGTTTTGTATATTTTTGTGACTAACTACTTCAACATATGTGGTCCTTCAGTCCAAAACAGTCTGCTCTGCAAGTAGATAATTCTCTCTGAACTCCCAATGATAGTAATCGTATTTATAGACTAAATTATATCTTATTGATAAGTCCTGAGTCATTCTCAGTTGTCTCAATGGCCATAAATTGTAGGAGACTGCATTGAGCCATTTCTCTGGTTTAGGTTCTGAGTTCTTGGTGATTTACAATTTTGAGTAAGTCTGGATATAAAGTAAAAAAATAGTTTTCAACGTTGTAAATTCTTTCTTACCCACCACATATCACAGAGCTGAAAGGGGCAATGCTGGGACATTTGGGGCTGGCAGTTGTGCTGTTTTCCATGTTCCTGGCCCCATGGCATTATGACTAAACTACCTCCTTATGTTTAGAGGGCAGTTCTCAAAGTGTGGTCTGTGGGTGCCCCAAACCCTTCAGAGGGTCCACGAGGTCAGGAAAGCCACCGTAACTGTCAGATGTTGTTTGTCTTCCTCAGTGTGTGGATATTACACTGTGGTGTGTAAGCAGTGGTGGGCAAACTGCCGGTATCTCAGCCTTAGTCACCAACTGTGCTGGTTGACTATGTTCTTTACCGTCACACACTCAAGGGGAAAAAACAGTCAGTTTCACTTGGAAATACCCTTGATGAAACAGTAAAAGTTTTTGTTTTATTAAATCTTAACACCCAGGTACACTTCTCTTTAATGTGCTGAGCGATGACATAGGAAGTATGCATAAGGTAGTCATGCCACCTCCTGAAGTATGGGGCTGTCTCAAGGAAAAGCCCCATGATGAGCTGAACCAGCCACTTTGTTCATGGAACCGCCTTTTTTATTTAAAAGGATGGCTTACAACTGTGGCTATTCAAACTTAGGTATTTGCAGATTTTTTTCTCAAAAATGAACAACTTGACTTTCATTTCAAGAAAAATAATGTACATTGTCCCCAATGATAAAATTCCAGCTTTCAAGTGCATATTAAAATTTTGGAAATTTTATATCTACCACCGTTTCTGATGTGATTTTAACACATGTGATTTTTTTGATATTGTGTGATGAATTGTGCATTTGAAAGCTGTGCATAACTCAGTAAACCAGTGTTTTCTAAATGAACAATGTCTGGTTACAAAATCAGGTCAGTAAAAGAGCCACTCAAAGTGCAAGATGACCGAAGAATTTAAAAGGAACTGAGCATGAAATGCTCACTGATAAGATTTCAGACTCCACATTCCAAACACCCTTTAAGGAAGTTCCAGTTATTAAATTTGATGTAGCATCAAAGAATACCAAAAATTATCTGAAAAAAAAACCTGTTAAATACTTCCTTTTCCAACTCTGTATCAGCATGAGGCCAGATTTTCTTCATATACTTCAACCAAAGTTACATATTGCAACAGACTCTTATGGAAGCAGATATGAGAAGCCTGATGTCTTGTATTAAGCTAGATATTAGAAATTTGCAACAAAGTAGCTCCTTGCCACATATCTTTTTTTTTATTTTGGAAAATAATGTTTTTTTCTTTATGCATGTGTTTAACATGTAATGAGTTTATTATTTTTAAATGAATACAAAAATATGTAAAATTTTCTGTTATTTCTAATATGGTGAA
The DNA here is from genome assembly GCA_031878705.1 of Tapirus indicus. Taxonomy (NCBI): domain Eukaryota; kingdom Metazoa; phylum Chordata; class Mammalia; order Perissodactyla; family Tapiridae; genus Tapirus; species Tapirus indicus. The sequence continues at coordinate 127,345,575 of CM062925.1, forward strand.
TATTGATAGATATAACCTACATAAAAGCTTTTTGTGATATTTAGTCATTTTTAAGAGTGCAAAGAGTTCCTGAGACCCAAGGTTTGAAAACCAATGGCTTAGACTGATATCAAGTTTCCACTACTCTGCACTATACATCTTCTAATCTGTTGCTGGAGAAATGGCTAAAGGGATTACTCTTTTCCTTTCACAACTCGGAGTATTTTGAAAAATAGTGCTAGTCTTGTAAAGGTCTTTTGTGGAAAAAAGTTTTCTATTGAATTTGGTTTGGAAAATACTAGATGATGACCAAACTGTTTAAAGGTTCACATTCATGCAAATTACATTGTAGAACAGTGGTTCACAGAGAGCCCAGCAATTAGCCAGAATGGGGCTTTTAGATGTGACAAATGGAACTTTTGAATAAAAGTTTATCAATACCTGGAGAACTTGCTTTGCTTTTAAATTTATGCAAGTCAAGAAGTCTCCGAGATCACTGTCAGGTTCAATAATTTGCTAGAACTCACAGAACTCAGCAAAGGTGTTATAGTCTTCACATTTATGATTTATTGCCCTGAAAAGAAACAGTAAAACCGTCAAAGAGAAGTGGACATAAGGCAGAGTCTGGGAGAGTCCCAGTCTCAGAGCCCCCAGCCCTCCCTTGCCCCTGCCCCAGGTGCAGTGGAGCCTGTGGACAACACTTATTTCTTCTGGTGACAAGCAAGGAGTGTGGCCAACCAGGGGACCTCTCCTGACCTTGGTGTCCAGAGTGTTTGTTGTACTGGGGTCAGTTGCATATGCCTGACCTCTGTCTCCAGCCTTTCTGGGAGTCAAGATGAACATAACCCACATTGTTGGCATAGATATCTGGCTCAGCCCAAGGCCCCAGGTAAATCAGGACACTTTCATCAGGTCAAATGTTCCAAGGGCCTAGCAGTTACCTCCCAAGAGCCTGGAGCAAGGGCCAAACCTTTCATTGGGCAAAGTTAATCCTTGACTGCAGTCTTTTAAATTCCCTAAAAGATAAAAATGAGGTAAAGACCCAAAACAGTTTTGAAAAAGAACAAAATTGGAGGACTCACACTTTCCAATTTCAAAACTTGCTACAAAGCTGCGCTAATCTAGACAGTGTGGTACTGGCATAAAGACAGACATAAACCAGTGGAACAGAACTGAGACTCCAGAAGCAAACCTTTTACATCTTTGGTCAGCTGGTTTTTGACAAGGGTGCCAAGACTATTCAATGGAGAAAGAACGGTCTTTCAACAATGGTTCTGGCATATCTGGATATCCACATGTAAAAGAGTGAGATTGGACCCTATCACACCATACCAAAAATTACTCAAAAATGGATCAAATGTAAGAGCAAAAACTATAAAAACCCTCTGTATTCGTTCCCTAGGGCTGCCATAACAAAGGACCATAGCCTGAGGGCTTAAACAACAAGAATTGATTCTCTCTCAGTTCTGGAACTGGAGGTCCCAGATCCAGGTGTGGGCAGGGCTGGTTTCTCCTGAGGCCTCTCTCCTCGGTGTGTAAGCAGCCGTCTCCTTCCTGTGACCTCATATGGTCCCTGGTGTCACTTTATGTGTCCAAATTTCCTCTTTTTATAAGGACACTAATCAGATTGGATTGGGATCCACCCATATGACCTCATTTAACCTTACTTATTTAAAGGCCCTTGTCCAAAAATAGTCACATTCTGAGGTCCTGGGGGTATAGGACTTCCACATTTGAATTTTGGGGGGGCACATTTCAGTCCATAACATCTTTAGAAGAGAACATAGGTGAAAATCTTTGTGACTTTAGGTTAGACACTGGTTTCTCAGATATGACATCCAAAGTACAACCAACCAAAAGAAAAACAGATAAATTGGACTTTATCAAAATTAAAAATGTTTGTGTTTTGAATGACATTATCAAGAAAGTGAAAAGACAATCTGCAGAAGGGGTGAGAACTATTTCAAATTACATATCTGAAAAGGGTCTAATATTCAGAATACATAAAGAACTCTTAAAACTCAAAAATAACCCAATTTAAAAATAGACAAAGGATTTGAATAGACCTTCTCCAAAGAAGATATACAAATGCCTTAAAAAGCATATGAAAAGATGTTCAACATAATTTGTCATTATAGAAACACAAAGCCACAATGAGCTATACTACTTCACACCCACTAGGATGTCCATAATCCAACTATTGGACAATGACAAATGTTGGAAAGGAAGGGGAGACACTGGAATCATCATATATTGCTGGTGAAGATGTAAAATTGTGCAGCTATTTTGGAAAAGTTTGGCAGTTCCTTAAAAAGTTAAACATAGAATTACCATATGACCCAGCAATTCTACTCCTAGGCATATGCCCAAGAAAATTAAAAACATCTGTCCACACAAGAACTTATGCAAGAATATTCATAGCACCATTATTTACAATAGCCAGAAAGTAGAATCAACCCAAATATCCTTCAGCTAATGAATGGATAAACAAAATGTGGTATATACATACAATGAAATATTATTCTGCCTTAAAAAAGAATGAAGGAATACATGCTACAACATGGATGAACCCTGGAAACATGCCAAGTGAAAGAAGCCAGACAGAAAAGGTCACATTTTACCCCATTTATGTGAAATATTCAGAAGAGGTAGATCTATGGAGACAGAAGGTAGATGAGTGGTTGCCAGGGGCTGTGGGAGGGAGGAATGGGAAGGGACTCTTAATGGGTGTGGGGTTTTTTTGGGGGGTGGTGAAGACGTTCTAGAAATAGATAGTGGTGATGGTTGCGCGACCTTGAGAATATACTAAAAACCACTGAATGGTACACTTTAAAAGGAAGGATTTTGTGGTTTGTAAATTGTATTTCAATTAAAAAAGAAGTACAGAACTTCTTTGCTGGTGTTGATATTTTAGAATGTGAAAGATATTGCATCTAAAACTTGTCACCATGTAACTCTTATCCTAAAAATTATTAAACTTGCTCCATCTTCATGGTATCTTAAACTGTATATTTGAGCTTATTAGACACACAGTGAGCCATACTGTGTTACAGCTCATATTAATTTCCGTCTCATACAACTTACTGCTCTTCTTTATACAGAGGGAAAATGGACATGTAAATGTGAGCTGAATACTATGCAAAACAAAATTTCTTTTACCCAGATGGTCTTTAGTAGTACAGCAAGAAATGCAGTCATAGTACATTGGTTTCATCTCCATGGCAACAAGAGTCTGGCACACATAATCATTTAGATCTCTGCTGCGAAGTTGCTGACAGGGTTGCCCATCTCCATGTACTGTGTACCCTCCCTGCTGAAGTAAGTAACAGGACCTGCACAGTTACTCTCCTAGAAAGGGGCATAGATCTGGGGAAGGCAGGTGTGCTGACAGGACAGCACCTGGGAAGCGTGACTCCAGATAACCTCTTGGAGGAGATTGTTATTTGCAACAGTTTGAGCTGTGGACAGAGCGTTCAGGAAGGACCACTGGTGCTTAGGAATCTTGACAGGTGTTACTTGTATCTGTGCAGTTAGTTACCATTGCTGCTAGAGCATACATATTAATTAACGTCGATACCACTATTGGCACTTGGCGTTTACTGAGCATGAAAAAAACAGCTCGTGTCCTTGCCCTGTGCTTGACGGGCGCCTCTGTTGACTGGGGCTGGCAGGGCAGGCAGCATCTGATTTTCGGTGGCTAGGAGGGTTCCTGTGGTGGCAGCTGTACTCTTGTGTCTGATTGCTTTGAGCTTTTGCACACTGGTCAGGGCAGACAGTGATGAGGGTGGCCACCACGTGGCCTCTGAGCACTCTGCTGGACCAGAGCTCAGTTTGTGCAGGGCGTGTGGATCCTTGTGGAAAATACATGCCTAAACATCCTGTGATGCCTGCCTGCCTGCTCGAGGCTGTAGCCTGGGGATGCTCCAGAGGAAAATGGCGTGTCAGATGTCATGTTGCTAGAGCTCCCTTCTGGTAATTCCCAAAACTGGCTGCTACAACTGGGGGCTTTTGGAGATGCCATCTTTGTGGGCCTCCCCCATGGTCTTAGTCTCCAGGGACACCTGTGCTCTTTATAGAACGCTCTCCAGTTCCTCCTGATGGTATGGGATCCTGCTCTAACCAGCGAGGGCCAATGAACTCACTGACTTTTCTTTTTTTGTGTGTGAGGAAGATTAGCCCTGAGCTAACATCCGCTGCCAATGCCCCTCTTTTTGCTGAGGAAGCCTGGCCCTGAGCTAACATCTGTGCCCATCTTTCTCTACTTTATATGTGGGATGCCTGCCACAGCATGGCTTGATAAACAGTGTGTGGGTCCTTGGGTCCTTGATAAACAGTGTTGGGTCCTCCCAGGATCCCAACCTGTGAATCCCAGGCCGCTGCGGCGTGAACTTAACCTCAGCACCACTGGGCCGGCCTCTGACTTACTTCCTAAGGCAGACACCAGGTTGGGTGAGAAAACCCAGGCTGAGGTGGACCCGGCAGTTGGAGGAAGATGATGTTTTCAGAACAGTGTTCACTTGGTTTCCTCCCTGTCACGTGGAAAGATCTCCTCTTCTGTTGGTGAGGAAGTGATGGTTGGTTTTGAAAATTCACATATAGGTATGAACTTACTTCTTGGCTTCCTTCCCCTCTATGCACTTCCACTTCAAATCTGTCACCCATACTGTTTATGTAAATTAGGATGTAAGTGAATTATAGTCAGCTGTAGCTTAACTAGGCAGATTCTTGGTGAAGCCTTGCTTAAATAATGGCCTCTTCCTGTGAACTATTTTAATATCAGCATAGGTTTTCTTGGGATTTTGTGGGACTGAGAATTTTTTTTCCAGAAATAAGGACACATCCTAGTGATTGACTGTAATATATTTAACCATGAAAATCACAATAGTTTTTAAATGGATTGCAGGAAAATGCTAATTTTAAAAATCAGTATTTGTGCTATTGATAGGGACAGAATTAGAACACCCCATACCTTCAGTTAGATTGGTTTTAAAATGTTATCTATTTGGCTTTGGGACATTTTTAAATTAAAATACTAGAATTGTCTTTCCTGATCCCGGGTATCAGCAATGAGTGGTTTGGGAATGGCAGGTGTGTGATTACTGAAATGCTAAAGGTGATCCAGGTGGTTGATTGTGTGATTAGCTGCCACCTGATGAAGTGGTCCACTTTTGAAGTTTTCCTGGCATTAAAAGTAGGAACCTTGAGGAATTAGCCTTCTTTCTACACTCTGCAGCTCTAGGAGGAGAAGAGGAGAAAGAAGGAATGTTTGAGGGATGCAGTGTTCTAGGCACTGCTTTGTGTGTTACGATTCCGAAAATATACCTCCAAGTTGCTATCGTTGTAATCTGGTCTAGTCAGGAGGTTAAGTAATTTGCCAGATGTCATATGGATAAGAAGTGGAATTTGAATCCAGGGGCCAGTTGTGGCTCTGGAGCTTATAAGCAAGGTGTGAACTGGAAACGTGAACTCGAGAGTGGTCATATGTTCAGAGAGTGGGTGAGCCTTTGAGGAGACGGTGTGGACTGAGAGTGGAAGAGGGTCTAGGTGGAACTTGCCAAGTGCTTTTACGATGGCATTTTATGATACCAGAGGACAAGGAGGTCATCAGGGAGCATGAGGGACCAGGGGAGGGGCTGCAGGTGCTTACCAGGTTTGCCCGGAAGCATTCCTCTTCTCTGAGAGCAGCATCACTGGAGCAGTAGGGCGGGCGCCGGCTCACACAGATGGAAGAATGCATGCGTCCTATAGGAAGTTAGCATGCTGCGCTGGTAGTCTCCAAGCATCCTTCCAGGCCAGCTGTCCCCCAGGTCACAGAGCCAGAGGCTCACAGACTAGACTCATGTGCCAGCTACACACTTTATTAAATCAGTGTAGAGCAGTGAGGAAGCAAGAGCAAAGAGTGAGGTAAGTTCATACACCCAGGGTGGGGTCCACTCTGCTTGGATCCTGGGGTGTGCACTGTTTTATGTCCTGTATCTCTGAGCAGGTGGGGTTCCACAGGGCCCAGCATGCCTGGCCACAGCTGTCGTTTGCCAGTTAGCCTAATGAACAGCCATGGTTTTATTGGTGCTTCTTGGGCAGAGACCACCTGGGGCCAGAATGGATGTCACCAATGGCGGCCCAGTTGAGGCCTCGTGAACATTAAGAAACCGTGTGTATACAATGCCTCCTTAATAGCTCACATCCAGGTGCCTCAGGAGTGTTAGCATCTTGTGATCCTGTCTCTGTGTAGTAGTCTTGTTCTGCTTGCTACGTATTTGTCCTGTGACTTCTATGTCTAACAAACGGTATGCTTTCTATATACCTATACCTAAAACAATTTCACAGCATGTTTATTTTCATGACAGAACTGAATATTTTCCAAAACAAATGCATCTTACAGGATGCAAGTTATTGGAGACAGTAGTTATAGATTACTTTTTATTTAAAAAATTTTATTTCTAATTGTGGTAAACTTGATGTAGCTTGAAATTTACCATCAGTCATTTTTGTGTATAGTTCAGTCGCATTAAGCACATTCACATTGTTGTACAACCATCACTACCATCATCTCCAGAACTTTCTCATCTTCCCAAACTGAAGCTCTGTCCCCATTAAACACTAACTCCCCACCCCAGCCCCTGGCAGCCACCATAGATTACTTATTAGTAAGCTTCTCAGGAAGTGAAGGGCAGGAGAGAGGACCCAGGCCAGACTGTCTTTAGGTCTGAAGAAGTATTTTAGGTTTTCTTCCGCTGTTTGCACAGGAGATGGAAGCTGTGGTCATGTGACGGTGAACCCCCGGGGGCCTCAGGGTTTGTTTTCCTGACGTGAACCTGGCACGTGTCCTCAAACCTGAGTCCAAGATGATCACACGGGATGACGCCGTCGTTGTGAGAATTCTGAACTTGGTCTCTGTCAGTCGCCTTTCCAAGCACATGGGGTTTGGTGACTAACTTCTGCTGTTTAAGGGAGACTGAGAATCTGAATTTGTTGATTTTTGAAACACACATCACCTTCATAACTCTCCACCTGTCCTCAGAAACGTGAGTGTGTTTCCTCCTCAGTTTGTCTTGTGCGTGTGGCGCAGCAGTTGCAGTGGGTGCTACTTCTGTTGATTCACGGTTGTTGCTGCAACTCAAGCTCCTAGAAACACTGAGAAATGGAGAGGAGCGTGATGTGCAAGGGGCTCCTTGGAACATCTTGTTTTCTCTGAGATATCTGTCATGGTGTCACACATTTTAGTATTCACAGCTTTTGTAGTATGTTTTACACTGTGTTAGCTTTGAAGTCACATTTTTGCATATAACAGATCTGCTTTATCCTCTGGACCCTTAATGTTGCTGCTTTTCAAAACTGTTGGCTATTTTTTAAAAACCAAAACAGCTCTTACAATGTGAATGTGATTTCTGTAAGAATTTAGTTTTAAAAATTGATGTATATTCAATAAATTTACTGGGATGACTAGTTCAGTAATTGGACAAAATTAAATTCTTTACATTATATTTTACATCAGAACAAATACAAAACACTTTCAGGAAAGATAAGCACACATCAAATCTCTGGAGCAGGAAGGACTTCCAAATGATATGTGATGGAAAATAATTTTTTAATAAAAGATTAGCTAGATTTGTTACACAGAAACATTTTAACAAAACCTCTATTTCCAAATACAGACAAAATAATTTTAAAAAATCATCCTCCTGTTTACATTGTGAGCTTTGTGTAACTGTAATGCAGCCATTTAAAGTTGATTTCATGTTTTCCTTTTATAACTTCCTTGTCTTTGCATGATTTTGTTAGAGGAATTGAAGGGGAGAAAGAACATTCTCTACCCACTCTGGGTCCTTTCTGGCTGGGCTACAAATTAAATTGACATGAGGCCGAATAGCAGGAGAAAATCAAACAAAGCTTTATAACATGTATACATGGGAGAGACTTGGGGAAACTGAGTATCTCTCTACAGAATGGGAGGTTCTCCTCTTATATAGACAAAGGAAGATTTTGGGGGGTTAGGGGGTGTCATCCATGAGGGATTACAAGAAAAGCACAGTAAACAAGAGTATGCAGATTTACGTTTTCGCCTGCCTTCCGCATTGCTAAGATTTTTAGAGATAAAGTCATCCCCCCTTCTTCCTGGTACAGAGAGGGAGATACCTTTACAAATGGAGATTTCCCTTACAAATGTAAATGTCTCTTAGAAAGGGTAACTTCTACTTATTTTTCAGAGTTTTTTTCCTGTTGGCAGATTCCAGCCCCAAATCTTTATGTCAAATAATCTTCACATTTTGGGGTAACCAATTCCACTTCCCCACAGAATAAAATTGTATAAAATCTAAAAAAAAAATCGACTACAATAAGAGACTAAAGAGTTAATATGATTACTATATGGAGAGTTTATTCCAGTTGGTAAGAAAAGCCATGAGACTCTAATAGATAAATGTGCAAAGATGTCATGAACAAACCCTTCACAACTGAGGTAATTAATATTGAAGATGAACAAACACGTAGGAAAAGGTTTTGTCTTATTAGTAATCACATAGATTTAAAATAACAGCAATATGCTACTTTTTGCATCTCCAATTAGCAGTTTTCAGAATCACAATCCTCAGTGCTTGTATTGATACAGTTGTTGGTAGAAGCATTAATAGGCACAATTTCTTTTTTTGTGTGGAAGTTGTTTTTTTTTTTAATTACAAGTCAGAACCTTACAATGTTTATTATCCTTTTCTGGGTATTCTGCAGTTCTGAGACTTATATTTGACGTTCTTAAGTTAGAGTAGAAAACCAAAACAAAACAGGCTGACTGACGCCAGCTGAGATCTGAGAGTGCAGGCTGGCAGTCCTGATACCTCAGCTGTGACATTGCTTAGCTTTGCAACTCCTCAGTAATCACTCTTCTACTCGCTGTGAAGGGGCTGAGCTGGAAGAGAACCCGTGACTGTGGTGCTCCTTCACACCCCAGAGGACCCACAGACTAGGAACATGGAGAGCTTAGACCGTGCAAATGCTTCGGGCCGGGAGGTCTGCCTGGTGTTCAGGGAGGCTCCTGTGTGGAATGGTGCTCCGCTGGGCCTGTCTGTGATTTGGGGGTTCATCCCACCCTCACTCATTCTGTCATATTCGAGGGCAAAACAAGAAACCTGGTTACGTGGGGATGACGCCATGAGCACTGAGTGAGTGATTGTTCACAGACTTAGAACAGGCCACCTGCCACCCTCTGAGCCAGGTGAGGGGTTCTCGCTGTGGTGACTTGCTGATGTGTCCTTGGGCTTCAGGTAGAAAACATGCACAAAGTGAAGGGCCCTGAAGTCTTTGCCAGGGTGATAGTGCTCATTTGTTAACGATGGGAATTTTAAAAACGGTTTTCCGGGGTCCTTTAAATGAAGGGTGTGTACCTGTGAGCATTTGGACATAAATACTCCAAAGCAGTAAGAGATTCTGCTTCAAAGCAGGCCCAGAGTATCCTGTGTGTCTTGTCTCCCTTTTACATCCTCCCTACATGTAGTATGATTGAGATTTTCAGGCTCCCCCCATCTGCCTCCCCAACCCATGAAAGTCAATCAAACTACAGCAAAGGAGGGTGAGTTCTTTCAGGCCCCTGGCAGGCATTTAACAAGGACTGACTAAGCCCGTTATGCTCAGTGCTCAGGATGAAAGGCTGAGTAAGACACAGTGTTGATACCCAGATACCAAAAATGCTCTCCCATCATTACAAAATGAGTGGTTTTGTGATGGCATGTGTGATATAGTTTGGGAAAAACAAAGAATGAAACTACCATATGTGTTAACTAAAGATTTTTAAATGAGGCCTTTGAAATACTTCAGTATTGAAAATAGGACCTGGTAACTCTAGGAAAAGGAAGTAGCTTCAGATCTGCACCTTCCTCTTCCAGTGTCACACTCTTTCTGGTTTCCATCCATGTAGAAGCTTCATCCTGGGAGGAAGGTTCAGTCAGTAAGCACTGAGTCATGGATCAGACTTCCAGAAATAACACATGCTGTCTCTGTCTTATGCTTACCATCTAGGGGCTTCTACCTGCACAGCTCACTAGGGTCAGAATCAGAGTTCCTGATCCCTCTAGCTGTTTCAGCATCTGTCGTAGATTGAAATGTGTCCTCCCCAAAGATATGTCCAAGTCCTGGTACCTGTGACTGTTAATGTAGTGGGGAAGAGGGTCATTGCAGATGTAAGAGTCTCAAATGAGGTTTACCTGGTGTAAGGGTAGGCCCCAAAGAGAAAGGAGAGAGAGGTTTGAGAGACAGAAACATAGAGGAAAAGCCATGTGAAGACAGAGGCAGAGATTGGAGTGATGTGGCCACAAGCCAAGGAATGCCAGGGGCCACTAGAAGCTGGGAGAAGCAGGAAGGCTCCTCCCCTAGAGCCTCCGGAGGGAGCATGGACCTGTGACACCTTGATTTTGGACTTCTTCCCTCCAGAACTGGGAGAATAAATTTCTGTTGTTTCAGCCACTCAGTCTGTGGTAATTGTTAAGGTGGCCTTAGGAAACTAATGTAGCATCCATCTGAAAATATCCTTTGCACACAATCAGTGCCTCAGGATGAAAGTTTACGTGAGGAATGGGAGATAAATGTTGAAAATATGGCACAAATATATATGTATACAAATGTGCATACATATATATATACTCTTTGTATTTTGACTAAGGCTTTAATTCTAAGAACATACCATTCTAGCCAGTGTCCCACTTCCTGAGTTTACACCAATAATTCCTTGAGCAAACCTACGTGCTCTCATCAGACTGGATGTGGAAGGCTTGAGTGAGGGTGTCTGACTCAGGTGGCCATGGCCGATACAGGCCAGTGTTTCTTGTACCAGACTAAACCGTTTTATGCTGAGGCCCTTCCCACTGAAAGCATTAGCACAGGGACTGTTTCCTCAAGGTGAAATACATGAGAGAAGCAACCCCTGGGATGTACAAGAAGGTGCCGTCAGTACGGCATTATCACCAAGTGTGGGCCTCCTTGTGTCTGTTCTGTGAGGAATCCTAGACATTGATGATTTCAGTGTTTAACAACTTAAATACCCTCGAGGAATCTGACCAATTAGAAATTTGGGTTTGGCAGGGCACATCAGTGTAGAGGATGGTTCACGTCAGCATCAATGTTTTCCTCAGCTCTTTTCTCAGATAACGGTTTCTGTTTCCCTTTTTTCTTCACCTCCAGTCCTGGCTTTGATCAGGGGAGATGATTCTGGGGAAGAAGGCTTTATTGCCGGGGCCAGGGGGCTCATGATGAGCGCTGCCCTCAGGCTGAAGTCTGTTTGGGCCATGCTGCCTTGTTCTTGGGAACCTGCTGCAATCAAAGGGTAGACTGGCCTTACTGGAGGCCTGAAAGATGCTCTGGTCCAGTAGCTTGTGAACCTTGCTCTGTGGACCCTCGAGATTCTGAGGCAGCTTCAGATTGTTCTGGGAAGTGGGTGTGGAAGAGTGGGCATGGCTCTCAGCTCCCCACAACTAGAAACTGGTTTCTTATCTATTTTATAAGAAGGATTGTAATTTAAAATCATCCAGATGAGAAATACTGTGAGATGAAATAACTGTCTGAGGCCATGTGGCACATTAGTGTTAGATATGGGATGGAATTTGGTCTCCTAAATAACAGGGTTCTGTTTCCCTCTGTTAGGTGTTATTTGATCCAAACCCCAAATAATTGAGACTCTGTCAATCATCAAAATATGCATGTTGTATTTCTCTCTGAATTTTTCTAAAGGAATGGAAGCAAGCTTTTTTCCTAATAGAGACCTTAGGTAGGGGTCTTTCTTTGTAAGGTAAAGGTTCAATGGGTGGTTGGTGGGCACTGTCTGGGGTCTCCCCCAGACCGGGCTCTCCTCTCTTGCTGCTCTGCCACCTGCCATAGGCCCAGCCACCAGGAAGGAGAGGATGGGGTGGGATGTGACAGTCCCCATTCAGGGGACAGTGTCAGAGCTGTGCCTGCCAGTTCTCATATCCCCGTGGTTAATTCCTGATCATGAGGCCTCACCAGTTTGCAGGAGAGACTGATAAACATCGTCTTTGTGTGGAAGGCATGTGCCCAGCTAAAGTTTGCAGTTTCTGTTACTCCAGGAAGAGGAGAGAGGATATTGGGAAGAGGTGACCAGCAGTCTCCTATGTAGTGTGTCAGTACTATAGGTCTACTCCTCCAACTTTATTAGTGATCACTAAAGAAGTAAGTTTGGGTTTCATGATACATTAACTATCAGATCGAGTTTAAAAATGTTCTTAATGTATTGAATCCTCAATTTCTTTGGACTTCACTAATATGGCATTTTGTAATTCCAAATGGTTCCATCTCTGTACCTGTGCAGAAGGGAACATTTGTAAATACATTAGTACTATGCACAGTATTTTAGGAGGCTGTTAACCTGTTGAAAAGAGTAAACTATTCTGAAGGGCTTGAATACTTCTCTTGTCTATTTTAGCCCCATGGCTGGGTTCTTTTGTGTGCAGCCGATTTCAGCGTTGACTCTTCCTGATGCCTTCAGAAGTCTGTGTCCCTCTGAACATCTGCTCAAGGGGAAGAGGCTGGGCCTTGTGGAATCTGTTAACTTAAATGTATCAGCTGGATTCTTTTGAAAATAACTAAGTTGCTTCTTAAAATTTTGGTTATGATTTGAACATCAAAATATTCTACATTTTAAATTTCACCGCTTTTTTAAACCTCACCCTCTGCTCAGCAGTCACAGGATCTTACTGCATACACCATTAGAATTTATTGAGGAAGAGGGTCAATTCTGACCCTTTCACAGACATTGACATTAAACTGGCAGAGTCAAGAATCAGAAAAATCTCTGTAAGCTATAAGAGTGGCCGAGATCCATACTGTAGACTTCACTTGGTCAAATTCAATAATTTTGAGTTTAAATTAAGAAATATCAGTTCTAAATGGACCAACATAGGGAGCTCTTTTAAGTGGAAAAAAACCTGACTATTTTGGTTGCTCTACCTAAGATAACTATTTTGGCTTGTTTGCCGATAAGAAAATGCAGTGGCAGGTTACCCTAGAAGAAACAAAGTTTCCAGATTAAGCAGTTTTTCTGCTGGGGCCTCCTGTGGAGGTGGGTTGTTCTGGGCTCCTACTTTGCAAGGGGTCCTGTCTAGCAGAGAGTGACTGGTGGAGGATGCAGGGCTCTCCACGAGAGGGGCTAGGATAAATGGGTGAAGGTTCCAGGAGGCAGCTCTTAACGACTTCTTTGGAATTTCATCTGTCCAACAGTGAAATCAGCAGGCTCTTGATCTAAGAGCATCCTGCCAGAATTAGTAGACTGGCCCTTGGACAAGAATGTTTGAAAGAGACTCCTGTTTCTGGCGGAAGTTGTACTAGATAGCCTTTAGTTTCCTTCTGGCTTAAAAAGTGCATTTAGTCATTTAGATCAAGAATTACTTAGAGCACTAAGAAAATACTCGGAGTGGTGCTATCTGCCTTCTACATTGTAGGTCCTAGGCTGATCCTCTTGGAGTCTAGGCAAACCTTGTATTCACCCAACTTGTCTGTAAAGTAAATTATAGACTTATAATTAAGAATTATAACTAGTTACAGCCCGTTCTTCAATTCTGCCACAGAATTTGGCTCCTGTAGTTGAGCATGGCCAGAAGCCCACACACTTAAGACACTTTGTAGTTATCAGGAGTCATCACATGATTGGCTGCTTCCTCCTAAGAAATCTGTTTTCTTGACTTTGGAGTACAGCTCAAGGCTTTGCCGTTGAGGCTTCTGGAGCCCTTCATTGCATGCTCCTTCTGTGCCTCTGAAGCTTATAGGCATTGTGGTCCTTGCAGAGGATGCAGTACCTGGTACATCGTGATTTCCCCACATCCGCACGTCAGACCAAGAATTCCTTACACACGACTGTCAGGTTTCCTTTGGCCTAGAGCTGCCCGCTGGAAACAGCCTCTCTGCTGCTGGCTGGTGCTCCCAGGCTCTGCCTGCCTCAATTCACTACCAGAGCATGCTCATGGGGATGGCAGCTTCCCTTGGACTGGGGAGCTCTGGAAGCACTGAGATGTTAAGCAGGTACAATGCCCTGTTTCTGTGGAATTGTAGCAATAGCCATTCATTTTATTAATTAATTTACTTATTACCATTTCATAAGAGTATGATTTTGAACTCACAGCAATGCCCTGCCTCTCCTGCCCCCTCAACACAACTGGTTAGCCTCCTGCAAGTTACTCCATGCCTCCCTATTATTTTCCCTTTTCTTTGGCCTCAGGTTCCAGTAAGAACAGCAGTTGTGAAATGGGCATTCTTCTGTATGCCCAATTGTGAAATGGGTGACTCTTCTGTAAATAAAGCCAGAATCCCAACCAGTTAGAGATGTTTGTTCCCAGGAGTTCATTTTGACTCAAGCCCACAGCAAATAGCCAAGGAACCTAATAAGCCCTTCTCACACTGCACTTGATATCTGAGAAATGCATTAGATGCTTACACCTTTTAATCCATTCTGGCATGTCATATCTACTCAAGCGAGGCAGAGTTACACTATGGCATGAAATGCCACCCACAGTAACAAGTCAGGAAGTTTCTGGGCTGTCAGATGCGGCTGTTGCTTGGCCTGGCAGATACAGGGACTTTCGCAAGGTAAGAACTTGATGGGGAGAAAGAGCATTCTCTGCTCTCTCTCGGTCCTTTCTGGCTGGGCTACAAATTAAATTGACATGAGGCCGAATAGCAGGAGAAAAACAAAGCTTTATAAAGCATGTATACATGGGAGACCAGGGAGTATCTCTTGACAAAATGGTGGAGATTCTCCTCTTATATAGACAGGCGAGGATTTTGTGGGGAGGTGGGAGTGTCAGCCACGAGGGATTACAAGAAAAGCACAGTAAAGTTATTATGCAGATTTAAGTCCTTGCCTTCCACATTGACAAGTTTCTAGGGATGAGGTCATCCACCCCTCTTCCCAGTACAGAGAAGGAGATACCTTTACACATGGAGATTTTCCTTACAAATGTAAATGTTTGGTATAGGGGTGGGCATAGCAAAGACCCTCCCAGTCTATCAATACACGAGTCATACAAGGTGAAGGCCCATTCCAGGGACAGGCCTTCCATCCCAAATCCCTTTAGAGAGTTGGGGTGTGGTGGGTGAAGGTCAAAGCTTCCTTCAGAGCAAGGTAGAGAGAGACACATCTCGAGGTGGCCAATTCTGATCCCCCACAACTGATCACGTGGCATTGTTACCGAACCAAGTGGGCTCGCCTCCTGGTGAGTTAAATAAGAATCTACACCAGTAGAAGTTGTCTCACAAAATAAAGTGTATTTGCAACAAATAGGAGACCATGAGGAATCAATTCCAAAGTCATGGCGTCCCTGAACAAAGGGAAGCAGGAACTTTTATTTCAGCTGGAAAATGAATATTCAAGAGGGAGAGGCGGGTATTAGCCTGCACAGGTTCAGTTGAAGAACATACTTCCACATAATAAGGCCTAGGCTCCTCCTGGAGAGATTTTTGCATTAAAAATAAGGCAAAAGGGGGCCAGTCCAGTGGCGCAGCAGTTTAGTTAGCGCTTGGCAGCCCGGGGTTCGCGGGTTTGGATCCCGGGCACCTGCCGATCCACTGCTTGCCAGCCATCCTGTGGCGGCATCCCATATAAAAGTGGAGGAAGATGGGCACGATGTTAGCCCAGGGCCAGTCTTCCTCTGCAAAAAGAGGAGGATTAGCAACGGATGTTAGCTCAGGGCTGGTCTTCCCCACAAAAAAATAAAATAAATAAGGCAAAGGTCGTGGGTGTAGCTCTTGTGGTGAGGCTTGGTCAGTATCAGGAGGGTTGGTGGTTACATCTCCTTAACATACAAAAGGAAAAGAAACAATTTGGAAAAACAGTTAATTGCTTCCAAACCCACCTTTGAGTTTCTGCAGGAACCTAGTCAGTGACAATAGCAGGCAATTGAGAGGATTGAATATGTGAACATCCTAGTTTATATTAACAGGTGTTTGATGTTAGTTCCATTTTCCTTGTGTATGAAGATTTTTAACATCTATCTTGCTATTATTTACCTCTCATAAGTAGGCATGCAAGATGTCCTTTTGCATTTACAGAAGAAAATTATGAAGCCCAGTCCCATTTTGTCCACCCACCTGTTAGTTGAAAAGACTTTTCCGCAAGCACTGGCCTCTGTTTGAGAAACTATACTCTTTTCTACTGTTGTCCATCAAAATGCACTTCTTTTTAGTCTGTTATAGGTTGAATCAGCATTTGGAGTCCTCTGGGGATTTCATCTCTGTTTATAAAAATTTCCACCGAAAAGTGAATTCTGAATAGCTTTTGACACACAAGGTGTTTGTGACTTGGAGATTGCTTCCTAAGTTAAATTCTATTTCAATTTGAGGATTTAGGAGCTTTAGAAATTCTGAAAATATAAAATGAAAATGTGACAAAATTCAATTCAATGGGTGTTTTAAATTTGATATAAAGTGATTTATCACTGAGATATTCTATGATTTTAAGGACCATGCCCCATTAAGAATGCTTTTCTGTATTTTAGGCTTGGTTGTCTTTGAAGAGAATGTCTTGTTTATTCCACTCAGATTACAGATATATGAAATATTTTATATGTAAGTTATTGCAAAGTAACCTTAAACATAATATCCTGGATTCATTCTTGATCTTCTGACCTTGGAAATGTGATCCTGTCTTAAGCTTTATGTGTAGACCATCTGGATTACTTTGAACACATCTGCAAGCCCACCATCTTATTCCTGAGTGAAGGGGACTAGACAATATTCTTTAAAACATTGAAGGTCCTTAAAGTAGTTTTCCCTAATCAATGTCTTTGTTTTAAAAAATGAACTCACTAATGCTTGAACTAATTAGCTATTATTAACGTTGGATATCAAGTTAGCAAGTTACAGAATTTCGAAGAAAACGTGATTATTTAAAATGGAAATTTAGAGAGGGAAGACTATAATACATCCTTAGTTTTAAAAAATAAAATGCTGATACTTCAGAGAACTTTATTTTGTTTGCTAGGACTTAAAACTTTAATCTGCTTATAGAATTGGAGGATAGTAACCTGCTTCAGAGACCTCTTCTATCAGCGAGATTAGTGTCACTGTCAGATTTGAAACCTTACTTGTTTATGGTGTCGATGCAATTAATCCATAGCCAATCTATAAATCAAAATTGGGGTGAGTTTATTATGAGCCAAATTTGAAGACCATATAGCCCGGGGCCTTCCTTCCCCAAGGAAGGAAGGGCACCAAAGAAGTGGAGTGTACAGAGTGGTTGTGTACCCTCAAAGAGCATGTATCACATATGATTGGAATGTCCCTTTTACAACAGTCACGAGATTTCCTAGCCTGCCTAGCAGGCACAGCGATTGATGGGCACAGCAGGTGGCAATTCTGTTGTCTTGAGTTGGGTGGTCACAGGATGAGCACAGCAATCAAATCCTAGCCTAGGGAGAAATTCGTATCCTTAGGGAAATGCCAGTGTGAGGGAAGTTGCATCCTTATCTTAAGGGCATTTGTTCTTGTCTTTGGGACATGGTAAATGCTCAAAGCAGATATACAATGCATGTTCAAAGACCGAGTCAGACCCTTTTGGAAAAACAAGGTCAGGACGAATTAGTTTTACACCAAATGGCTTCCTCATATACTCCAATATATCCTATTGCTTCCCATTTATTTATCTATGGTTTATTTTCTATGTTATACCTTTTTTGAAATCTCCTCTACTTTCACTCAGATGTGTCTAAGTTACTTGGGATTTTACTTATGAGCGTGATGGTCGTCTCATACTTGACTTTTCAATCCCTCTTTCAAATCTGAGTAGAGACTGTCTTGAACTGTCCCCACCCACATTCTTGGTTTACACAGCACATTTCAGTTCTTGGAAACATGAATCTGTCTGCAGCCACTTCTGGAAGCAGTGGGTTGCCCAGAATAGCACCAAATCGGTCCCAGGGGGTCTGCGGTCCAGTGTCCTTGAGGTAGAAGTTGGTCCTTGAAGAGCCTCAACATGGAAATTAAGGCCTAAGGCCAGGGGGTCACACCACAGGGGGTGGGTGTCCAGACTATCCTAGAGTCACAGTTTGGTGTGAGAACTGGGAAAGGAGACAAGACCAGCCCCAGGCTGCCCTTAGCTGACCCACATTGACCCCCTCCTCAAGCTCCTGCGGGATCCCCTTGGCCCTACCCCTCAGGTTCCTAAAACTGTTAGACTTCCCGGGCAGGAATTTTTGGTCTAGGTAAGAAGTTCTGGTGTATGTGCAGAGGGTTCCTTACATGTTCTACAAACAAACCAACAACCATCATCAATGGTGCAAATCATTCAGAGCAGTTTTTGTTTTCTCATTCAAGACATTGCTCTTTTTTTTTCTTAATTAAAAGCCTTTGATGATGAAAGGTGTTTACCCAGTCAGTGGAGTTTTGGGTTACTAAGGCTCTCCTGTAAATGCTTTGCCTGGTGCAAGTAGGGAGTTCCCTCTGGGACGCAGGCGGGCCTTGCTCAGGTCTAGGGAGGCACTTGGCTTGGGGTGTGACTTGAGGGGCATCTGAAAAGCCTGCCTGTCCCAATGTGACTGTCACCAGCCTTCACACCCTACCTCCTGCCTCTATCAGCCCCTTCCAGGGTACAAGACAGCTTTGTTAGAATGTTGTTAGGGACTTGAAATGGGTGGAAAACTCAAATGCCTGTGTGGTCAGGCAAAGCATGAAAAAGAGTGAATCAGGGTCTGGAGGGGGCCTGGGGAGAGAGGTCAATGACAGTAGGGACTGGTGAAAATTGTAGTGAGCTGGAAAGCCTGTATTCCATATAAAGATGTTTTTTAAAAAATTAAAAACATAGTGCTTCAGGAAAACAAGAAGAGAAGCCACAACTGGGAGAAAATATTTCCAAAAGACACATCTAACAAGGGACTGTTATCCAAAATATACAAAGAACTCTTAAAACTCAACAATAAGAAAACAATCCGAATAAAAAATGGGCAAAAGATCCTAACACACACCTCACCAGAGAAGATAAACAGATGGCAAATTAGCATATGAAAAGATGCTCCACAACCTGTGTCCTCAGGGAAATGCAAATGAGAACAACAAGGAGATACCACCACACGCCTGTTAGAATGACCAAAATCCTGAAACCTGACAGCTCCAGATGCTGCTGAGGATGTGGAGCAATGGGAACTCTAATCCTTTGCTGCTGGGAATGCAAAATGTTCAGCCACTCTGGAAGACAGTTTGACGGTTTTTCACAAAACTAAACATACTCTTACTGTACAATCTAGCAATCTTGGTCCTTGGTATTTACCCAAAGAAGTTGAAAACGTATGCCCACACAAAAATCTGCAGATGGATATTTACAGTAGCGTTATTCATAATTGCTAAAACTTGGAAGCAACCAAAATGTCCTTCAGCAGGTGAATGGAAAAGTAAACTGTGGTCTATCCAGACAATGGAATATTATTCAGCACTAAAAAGAAAGGAGCCACCAAGCCATGAAAAGACATGGAGAAACCTTAAATGCACATTACTAAGTGAAAGAAGCCAATCTGCAAAGGCTGCATCCTGTATAATTCCAACTAGATGACATTCTGGAAGAGGAAAAACTATGGAGACAGTAAAAAGATCAGTGCTTGCCAGGGGTTATGGGGGAAGGATGAATAGACAGAA
This sequence comes from Tapirus indicus, assembly GCA_031878705.1. Taxonomy (NCBI): domain Eukaryota; kingdom Metazoa; phylum Chordata; class Mammalia; order Perissodactyla; family Tapiridae; genus Tapirus; species Tapirus indicus. The sequence continues at coordinate 127,365,165 of CM062925.1, forward strand.
CACAGAGGATTTTTAGGGTAGTGAAAATACTCTTTATGATATTATAATGGTGGATACATGTCATTATACATTTGTCCAAACCCACAGAATGAACAAGAGTGAACCCTAATATAAACTATGAACTCTGGGTAATACGTCCATGTAGGCCCATCAGTTGTAGCAAATGTACCATCTGGTGGGAGATGTTGACAATGGAGGAGGCTATGAAACTAAAACTCTAAAGTCTGTTTAAGGAAAAAAAAACCCATAATATTAATCTAATAAAGTCTTTGTGAGGCCATGTGGCCTGTGGTGTTGTGTGTTCAGGACTTCCCTGTTAATGTATATATATATATATATATATATATATATATATATATATATATATATATCCAAATTATCCAAAATCTAAACCTTAGCATTAGTAATTCACTAAGAAGTGAATCACAGAGTTGGTGAGCTCCAGAGCTGGCAGGGTACAGACATCATCTTACTCTGACTTCTCATCTTACAGGTAGTGGCTTCCAGGGTCACACTGCTGGAGTGTGACCAAGAATGAGGCCGAGTGGCAGAGATGGAATTAAACCTGGAACAGTTTTGCTCAGGGTTGGCAGGGTTAAGTTTTTAACCTGCTTTTCTTTAGTTGAATGAGCTGATCCATCCTTTGGCACCAGGGGCTCCTGCCATCAGGAGCAGCACAGCCTGCTTCATGGGGCCATCTTTGACATAGGGAGTCAGAAACAAAAGGCTGTTATGTGCAGTCTTCCCCCCAAACCAGGATCACGATAAAGAATCCTCTTGTTCACCATGGCTTTGCTTCAATAGGAGATGGTAGGACCCATGAGTGCAGTGTTGTCACTGGGCAGCGATTAGATCTGTCTGTAAGTAATTAAAAACCTCATTTTGCCGTGCCTGGAATCCGACTCACTGGCTTTAAAGAGCTGATTCTTTAACTTTACAATCGTGAATATTTATTTGCCTGTAGTTGTGAAAATTGGGGAATTTGGGCTCAGAGATGTGTGAAAATGCTGAAGTTAGTATACACGTTGCATGGGTGGAAACATTTAAAGCTCTGGGACTCATTAAATACTTTTCTTGATTTTGTAATATTCACGTGTAGTATTCTCAACAGGTGTCAAGAGGGCTTAAATTGTGAGTGATGTCTAAATTCACTGAATTTCAAGCTTTTCACTTAAAATGTTATCACAACTAAATGTAGCCAAGTTTATGCCCTATAAACATATGTTGATTAAATGACACATATATTACACACATAAATTTTAATACACAGATGTAGACAGTGTATTAACAAACCTTAGAAGAATCAGTGCTTATAATCTATAAACATTATCTATGTTATCTGAAAAGACAAAATTTTAAAAAGCTAAAGGTTTTGTAATTTTCCAGTTTTCTACTTATTTGCCCAAATGTGAAAGTTTGGCAGCTAACAGTTGATGGCATCAGAACAGAAAGGTCACAAAGTTTCATGGTGTTGACAGTCCTAGACTCTGAGTGCACAAGGAGAGGGTTCTGGGAAGGAGCAGGGATAGTGCTGAGAACTGACCGGACCATGTGATGGCCCTTAAGAAGGCCCTGTGGGTGCACGGTCCAGTTAGGCTGAAGGAGTTCAAGTATTTCCTGAGAAAGAGAAGACCCACACTGTTTAAATTGGGGTACGCATCTTTATGTAAGAGTTCTTACTCAGAAAGCCACTGTGGACATGGAAACTTTTGTTGTAATGCAGAAATCATTTGAAATTCATTTCTAACTTGCTTTTTCCTTCTCCGTCTTAAACTAATCTCTAATAATTCTCTGTATATGTACAGGTCTTTAAAAATATGCATATTACTATTGTTTTAAGCTTGATATTATTTAAAAATCGTATTTGATGTTTCAGTTTTACTTCTGATAATTTTGTCAATATATCTCTGTTTTAAATTTCACAGTGGAATTTCCGACATGATCACCCCAAATAGTGATGCTACCTGCTGTTAAGCTTTGCTCGTTGAAGGTCCTATACAAAAACCATCCACTGTCTTAGCCTATTAACTCTGGCAATCTTGGTTCAGAAACCTTTGGGTCCACTGAAATTTCACACAGCCTTCTTAATTTTGCTGCATGACCTTTTCATTTTAATGCTATTCATTAACTCAGCAGATATTTTCCAGGGTGTAAGTAAACTGCTGAATTGTGGACATGGCAGCAAGCATGTCCTTATTTATTCATGAGCTTGCATCCTGGGGAGAAGTGTCGTTTTTCTGAGTTGAGCTTCAGATTTTCTCCATCATACTCCAAGACTGGAGTGAGGCTTTTTGGGAAGAAGCAACCATTAAAAGTACCTTTTCAGGGGCTGCCCGGTGGCGCAGCGGTTTAGTCCGCGCTTGGCAGCCCGGGGTTCGCGAGTTCGGATCCCGGGCGCCCGCCGACGCACTGCTCGTCAGCCACGCCGTGGCGGCGTCCCATATAAAGTGGAGGAAGATGGGCACGGATGTTAGCCAAGGGCCAGTCTCCCTCAGCAAAAAGAGGAGGATTGGCAACAGATGATAGCTCAGGGCTGGTCTTCCCCACAAAAAAAAAAAAAAAGTACCTTTTCACCCTCAGCATTTAGGCGGCTGAAGGTCCGTTTCCCTGGTGTCAGCATGTACCCCCTTCCCTCTGAAACAGCAGCAGCAGCGAGGTCTGGAATCTTTCTTCTGGAACACAGTCATGCATACTTAACCATGTCATAGTTTGTACCTGGATTGGCACAAAGAAAGAACATTAAAGACAATAAGAGACCGTTTCTGTTCTTGATGCAGTCGCATATGTGGGGGAGTTGGGTTTCTGTTGGTAACAAGTCCTGAGTCAGACTGACTTTGACAGTCAAGGCTCCTGAGAGAGGCCATGCCGCTGTTCTGTCTTAATGGTACCTCTTCTGAGACCTGTGATGTGAGTAGTGGTCAGAGCGTCTTGTCCATCTGTACGTCTTCCTGCAGGAATGGAGGCCTGTGCGGGGAGGGATTCACCTCTTTTGTTTATTGCCATAGCCAATGCCTGTGGCAGAGGCTGCAGCTGGGAGACACTTGCTGGATGAATTGGTGATTGAATGAGTGGGTTCATGAGGCTGGAAACTTCAGAAGTAGTACAGGCTTCGGGTTTGACTCTTTATTGGCTTAACACCATGGTTGAGCCCTGGGCTCTTTCTCTAGTTTGCCTTTTATGGTGCCGCCTCACCCACGGTGTGCTCCCCTGTGGTCAGAGCATAACTGTTGCAGCCCTAGAACATCCTCCGCCACTTCCCCCCCAGGACTTGGGGGTGGGCTGGGGGAAGGCCGAGTGCCAGCCAGAGAACCAGCCTAGACCCTGTGGCCATGAGAATGTTGGGCACTGGTTAGTGCAGGCCTGGGTTACTTGGGCCAGTTACTCGGGCAGGGGCTGGGTCAGAAGATTTGGACTGTGGGGGAGGATAGTTATTGATGGAAAATATGCGTATTATTAGCACAGCAGACAAGGAAGTGGGTACTGGATGGGCAACTTGAAAAGTCCACAACTAATTCCATATGCAGAACCTGGGCTTACAGATCCAATGTAGGTATTCCAGTGAAATGATTACTATTGAAGTGGGCAAAATAATGAAATGACCTTTGGACAAACTTAGAGTGAGTTGATCTAAAACAGTCCTCCTTACTTTCTTTTAATAGTAATAATGACTTAAAGGGTGATGGAGATGAGGAATAAGTTGTTGGAATTCGAAATTTTATTGTCTGAGGGGAGGAGATCCATTATTGCAACATGAAGGGATTTTGATCAAACCGAAAGAGCCAGTCTGGAGGTCTCTCCTCCTGGAAGAGAGGAGTAGCCATCACTGTCTATAGGACAATGAAAGTTATCCTATTTGTAGATTCCTGCTTCAGTTATCGGACGTATAGTTGTCCACCAAACTATGTCCAGAGCCTGCTTCTGGACGTAAGCAAGAAGTGCCGCTGGACACCAGTAAAATCGGTGCTGCAAACTGGCACACCTTGTCTAGGAGTAGAGGGCAGTGCTGCTGGTGAGTCAGAACACTGGGCTTCAGTGTCAAATGGAAAGTGCTGTTCGGATAAGCACAGTTGTTGGTTCCTGACAACCTTTGCTATTCGGAGACTTTGTCAGGCAGTGAAGGGCAGTCCCACCCAGTGTTGCTGGGAGCTCGAAACTAAGGGGTGACAGGGGACCACTGTTTACGTTCAGTTAGGGCCCCAGGCCTCCCAGCGCTGCAGCCCGTTTAGGATCACATATGGTTACGAGGATGACCCTGATTCGGGAGTTGGGGTATTGCTCCTAAGTTAGAGAAGAAGTTGGATGTTAGTGTTTTCCTTTATCTGTAAAATTCCCTCACCCTCCCACCCCCACCCTACCAAACTGTGCTTAGTGAAGATCTTGCAGGGTCTCAGTGTTGTGTTTGAAGTGTGAATTTCATATGGAGATGCAGCATGATTTCGCTCACATCATAATATCTTTTTTCAGCAAACTGCACCGAAGAGGTTTCTAGGTTTCCTTCCAATTTGTAGATGGCACCTAAGTGTTGCAAGGCTTTCTGTTGACAAGCATAGTGAAATGGCTACTGATCATTAATAGGTGACCTCTTATATCAGCACAAGTAGGGGTGCCTTGAGATAAATGCAGTGTAATGTAGGCATGTTTGTAAGCTGTCAATCAAAAGAAAGGGGCCATCTCTCTGCTAGTGACAAATTTGCTTGGAGTATTGGTTTTGTTCCAACTCGGATGAATGATGAATGGCATTCAGTATAATCTTTCAAAAATTCATTCAGAAGGTGTCCACATTTTACTCTGGTTTTTTCTCCTTGTGATCTGGGTACAATGAGGAATTATTTTTGTCATCATCACCAACCAGAAACTTGTATTGAACACCTGTTCTTCTTGAGTGCTGTGGTGTGAACAGGTAGAATTGCCTCCTGTCCTCATGGACTCTCAGACCAGGTGTGAAGACAGTGAGAACAGACTGTGGGAGGTCTGTGGGGAAGGAGCATGGGGTTGGTGTGGTGGGAAGGAAGCTTCATGGAGAAAAAAATTCATAGATCCTAGGACTCCTCTCAACCCCTCTTCTTTTCTTGTTTTTTCATTTAGCATCTCTGAAATGGGAATGCATTTTACAATCGAAGGGGTGTCATAGTTTAATTAGTGTATTTTTTATCTTGCTGGTAGGTAGATTAATTAATTAATTAAAGGTAGATAAATGTAATTAATACATTTGCCTTGAGTGGTAAGATTAGGTTTGATGAATACAGTGACACATGGAGAGGGAGAGAAAGGTATTCCAGGGAAAGAGAGTGGGCGTGGCAGGTGGGGACGTGTTCGTGGAATACCGAGCCATGGAGATGGGAATGGGAAGGGAATGTGGGGCCCAGCTGTAGCATCAAGTGCGACTGGTGGGATGGCAGAATCCAGCACGGGAATGTCTCCTTGGAATCAGTCATCCATAGGTATTGGACTGACCAACCACCAGACCTGAATTTCTGCTTTCTTCTTTCTTCAAAATCCTCAAGATGAGGAAAAAGCCTCTGGTGCACTGGAAAGTGTTCTAGACAACTCTTTCAGGTTGGTGGTAGCCTTGGTCCTGGGAGTTGGGTCCATGTTGAGCCTTGCTTCAGGGCGCAGGTGCCAGCAGGGTGGGATTGGGTGTAGGATTGATTTGAATGAAGGATTCTGGAGCTCAGTTCAGGAGATCACTTGACATCCATGCCTTGTCGGCAACAGGCTCCTTGTGGCATCACGCTCTGGTGCCCTCAGGAGGTCCCATGTGAGTCTGTGGACTTGGCATGTCATCCCCTCAGACTCCTAAAACATGGGAATTACAATGTGGTTCTGTATCGTGTGCAGGGTGCATTGAAGACTTATATGCTTGCTTGTTCAAGACCCACAGTGCTTGCTGCTTGGGGTTATTTCCAGGAAAAGGTTTGTCTCTGTAGGTCAGTGGGTATATTTTCTATTGACAGAAAATAACTGGTGGCCTGTGTTTCCTTTTTTGTCTAAGTTGCCAAGAAAACCCTAAAGCCATAGTCACACCCCGTTGGAGGAACTACCTGTCTCAAGTGCATCTACTTCTGCTTCTTGTGTTTCTCTTCTGTTGAGATCCTGAGTGAATATAATGCCTATTAACTTCAGATTTGAATTTGCTTCCTATTTTTTTAGAAAAAGTACATCGATAAGCTTGTGTTGCTGTTTAACCAGAAAGCTGGGGGTGTGCTCATAAATCTGGCAGAATATAACACGCACGGGGGGCGTGCAGAGTGACCAAGGCCCAGCGTCTCCTGTGTCACTCAAGAACGCACGTCTGCTTTTCCCATTCCACAGGCGTGGGGTGAGGGTGACAGCCCACTCACCACCTGATACTCTGCACTCCTTAAACAAGGTGCACTTTAAGCCAAAGTATGACTAGTAATCACTTTGGAGATGTACAGCTGATTTTAAGTAGGCACAAGGGACAGCTATTGAGTTGTGCCTGGCACTTTCACACAGAGGAAATAGTCTGACATTTAAAAATTCCTCCTTCCGCCAGATTGTCGATAAACTGGACAGAATGAATGATGTGTCTTCACTGCTTTCCAAGTGGAAGTGGATTCCAAGGTTATTAAACTTGGAAGACTTTCTTGAGTCCTCCTCTTATGCTTGGTGACGAGTCCTGACATCACCAGGAGAACTTGGGAAAACCCACCTTCTCCTTCACGCAACTCCTCCTCATGCTGTCGTCCTAGGATGGGCAGGCCCAAGAGAGCAGTGGGGGATAGACCCCAATCCCACCAGTGGTTGAGGATAATCCCCCAGTGTCCTTTTGACCTTAGAGGTGGAAGCTATTCCAGCAGGTTAGGTATTCCCTGTGCCGCATCCCCCCAGTCCAAATCAGAGGAATCTAGTTTTGAGCATGAATATGTTCTTAAAGTCATAGCTTTTCTGGCTGACCTCTAAATATGGGGCTCATTAATTTTGTGTTGGTTCATTGTTGGTAGGTCCAGGAGTTTCTTGTATTGATGGTGAATGTTTACCATCGTATGTGGAGAAGGGAGTGACCATTATCTTTGTACTGAAGTCAGATGAGAAACTACTACCATGGGATCCCTGGGAGGTGCTTACAGCTCTTTTGAGGGTTGTTATTTTTTTTAGATATCCCAACATCTTTTATTCCTACATATGGAAATCAGTCTTGGAATAGAGAAGGATATACTTCAGCAGAGTAACTCATAACTATGTGTATGTTAAAAATATCAACCAAAAGTTACCCTAAGTGTTAACCCTTCTGTTCTGCCTTTTATATCCACTTATGATTATTTCACTATCAAAATTTTTAAAGGTTTTTGTGATAATTTTAGTTATGGACAAATTACTGTTAAAACTCACCTGCATTTATAACACTTCAGAGAACTAATTGGATTACATTGTTTGTTAACTTTTCCTGAGGCATTTTGCATAGTTACATAATTAATGTTTATCTCTTTGCCAGAAATCAGTTCTTTTTTTTTTTTCAGATCAGAAACCTGAAATGAAACATTCCTTTCCATTAAGTGATATTTAACTGTGTGACTATCAATTTGTGAATATGAGAACAAGATTATCTTGTATCTTTTGGGATAATTTTTGCTTAATAGTGATAATGCTAAATGTTAAAATTATGGAACAGTTTGTTTCTTTGGAAATTAGCATTTGCATATTCACCAGGTGGGAGCTGTTGAAAATGTGGACGTGAAAAAATTAAATTGCTTTCAGTTTGTACAGAAAGCAGACATAAAAAACCGCTTTTGCTTTTTGCCACCCCTGTGGTTGCTTAGCTACAGAAATGAGGTCATCGCAGGCACTAGAGTCTTATCTCTTTCACTTCCACAATCGGAAGAAATATTCCTTAGCAAGCACAGGTGTCTAAAATTCCAACATTTAGACTCCTGAAGATCAGCCCAGTGGAATAGATGTGACATTGGTGAGTGCTGGCATTTATCATGTGGGATCCTACCCCAGACTCGAGCTGCTGGAGTGAGAGCCCCAGGCCCAGAGGGCCTGGGATGTACATTCTCAGCAGCAATCAGGACAGAGAAGAGAATGCAACAGAGAAGCAGCAGCACCCACGAGGGTTGGAGTCTAGGAGTAAATAGAAGGGGCAGGTGGACGCCTGCAAGCTAATCTCTGGAAGAAGCTGTGGTCTGGAAGGACTGGGACAGCAACTGGTGTGGCCCCCAGAGCTTGAGAACTCTCGTGATAAACAGACATTAGCAGAAACTGCCCCGCGGGGAGGTTGTGAAGCTTCAATGGACAGAGATGGGAAAGATTCTGAGGGCTGTACTGGCTGCCAGCAAGTGGGGAACACTTGACCTGCTTAGTTTCCTCGACCAGCTGGGGGTCTGAGGCCTGAGACACACTGAGCACATCCAAGGAACATCTGCTTTAGTAAGCATCCGGAGTGAGGTGGCTTCAGTGAGGGGAAGACACTCTCCTGGTTGGAATATGTGAATAGAATAAAATGTAAGGAGACTAAATACAGTCGGCCTTCCTTATCTGCAGGCTCCACCATCGTAGGCTGAAAAGCCTGCAATGGTTGTGCCTGTACTGAAGATGTATGGACTTCTTTTTTCTTGTTATTATTCCCTAAGCAATAAGGTATAAGGACTATTAACATAGCATTTACATTGTATTAGGTTATAGGTAGTCTAGAGATGATTTAAAGTATACGGGAGGATGTGTGTAGGTTATATGCAAATACTAGGCCGTTTTATATAATAGACCTGAGCATCCTTGGGTTTTGGTATGGATTCCCCGTGGATATGGACAGATGGCTGTAGTTCATCAACATTGGCAGGTTTATGTGATGAAATCAAGTATGCGTCACCCAGTGAATGGGACAAACTGAACCTTTCTTCCCTCTGATGTGGCCATAGTTCACATTATTCCTGCCCGTATGTGGAAAAGAGAAGGCATCACTGGGGAACTGGCTCCTTTTCCTGTTTTCTGGTTAAGTGTTTGGAAATTGACGGTTTATGTGCATCCTACATCTGAATTTTTATATTATTGAGGTTGTAAACTTTTCAAACACTTATTTTCTCCCTTGGGGGATCTGCAGAGTGTGGCTTCCACATAGCTTAGCTTCCATGACTAGTGGACGGGGAGTGAAATCCTGTCTTCACTATCAGTGTTTGCAAATGCCTGTCTCTTTGTATAAGATTTTGTTTTTCTTGAAAGTTCCAGTTAGATCCTTTTACTTAACTAGATATTTAAAAGTATTGTGCAAATGAATCTACCAGCTGCGGTCATGAGTGAACATAGGCTTAGTGTTTGTTTTCCTGTGATGAATATTCTATTTGTGGAAATATTTGCATGAATGCTGAACATTGGGAGCGGCATCGTTGTCTGCTCTTCATTTCCTCTTGGTTATATTTAATGACTCACTTTCTGTCGGGTGTGACAGGCATAGTGCCAAGTGAGAATCACAGGCCACAGCGTTCTACAGGCTACAGTGACGATCAACCTTTGGTTGGAACCCTGCACAGGTGTCTCTTGCTTTTGAGTAAAATTAAGTGACATTTCCATTCTCAAGGGAAACATACACATACACACACACACAACAAAACAACTGTAAAAACACTAATCCTTTAGCTTACTGAGGTCCAGCAAATTTAGTTTGCAAAGTTTAACCTTTTTTCTTGAAAGTCATTTATCAGTAGCTTTTTTTCCTAGAAGTCATTAATTCAGTAGCATAAGTTTAAGTGTATTTCTTTTGCCTAAAACTCATCACAAGTTCTAAAACCAGTGACTGAAAATGGAATATTAATTTGGGTATATTGTCCCTGAAGGAATAATAGCCAGTATGCATAAAGTATTGGATACATGTGCTTAGAAAGCACAGAGTAGGACTCTTCTTAAAATATATATGTTTTTAACATATACCTTGGTTAGTAGGTTTGATCCACATTTGTAAGAATACACAGTAGTTCTTAAGTTGTTTAGGGCACATATGAGAGTGTGTGTGTGTTTGTGTGTGTAAACATTGGTGCTTTTCTCCCTTTCTTTAAACAAGACATCAGCACTCTTCTATGCCGGTGTTAATAGTTGAAAGCCAGTTGTTTCATGATTAGAGGTCAGTTTTCAAAAAACTCTTTTAAACTTTGTAAATTTAATTTACTTTAATAATATGCGTCTGGGACAAAACAAAACAGAAACAAACCAAGAAACACAAGTATTTGTGGACTGCATTGTATATTTTCAAGGCCGCATGCCTTAAGAAGGTAACATTCACAAACAGAAAATGTAAAAGGGCCCATTGGGGCAGTTGGTAAGAAAGCACTGGGGAAAAGCAGGGTGTGGGTCACCCTCATGCGGTCCACACCTCATGGACGTTGTAAGTGGCAGTTGCACTCTGCCTGCAGGGCTGAGGGAAGCCCGGGAATAATGGGCAGGGATGTTACTGCTACATACCAGGTGGCAGGACAGAACACAGGCACAAATGTAGGTAGAAACTATAAAAGACATTGACCTTGCTCATTGTGGCATAGAGGTTAAAACCAGGTTTAACTTGTCCTTAGAGTGAATAATATATAAATCCTTAAATATTTGTTACATTTGATAATTTTTAAAGCAGTGGTGTGTGTGTGTGTGTGCGCGCGCGTGTGCTCATTCAGTTGACATTCCCTGCAAGGAGGTGAAGTGGTATCTTCGCACCTGTGTTGACTGACCAGGTCACCAGCCTGGAAAGATCTAATGCCTCGTGGAGGAGAACTTCCCTGTGGGAGCTGGGCAAGCTTCACAATCCATCTTTCCATTCTGTACACTTCTTTAAAGAATACACAGTTTTAAGTCTTTATGAAATCAGAAAAATTAGGAACCCAGAGAGGTTTTTAAAAAAAAGTAAATGCCGTGCTTTTTCTCTTTCTACTTTCCTGTGTAGGGCAAGCAGTAGAAGCACATTGGTTTGGAAACAGTATTCGTGGTTATTTCATATTGTGTCTAAGATTAAGGTTGTTTGGTACAGAATTTTTCCTTAAAAAACAAAATGAGGGCATAGAATCTTTCTCCCGTGTGGCTGTTCAGTCTCCCAGCCCCCTGTTAGCTAATTCATTGAAAATCCATTCTGCAGAAGCTGGAGAGGGTATAACTTAGAGTTTGCAGATGGGGCTACATTCGTGTGCGTACAAAAGCGCTTTAGAGGCAGTCAAGCACCCTATGACTACATGGTGCCCTTGTGACTGCAGCACTTAGAAAATATTGGTAAGGCTCCCTGTCGCTCTTTACTACCCCCTAGTGGCTGGTTGAGTGACAGCCTCCTACAGGATGGCTGCCTGCTCTTTAAGATGTTTGTGGGGCAGGCAGATGCTGTTCAGAAGACACTGGGTTCCAGGAACAGCTGTGCATGTGTATGTGTTGAGAGTAGCTATGAAGATTTAAGTGCATGTTAAACTTCTTGAACGAGCAAGTTGATACTGAAAATGTGTCTAGAAGGATAATAGATTTAACTGTGCTACACTTAATATCCAGGAGAAAATACTAGGTTTTGATGAAGTAGATCTAAAGAAAACAGGAGTGGAAAGAGTGGTGTGTTTTGTGCCTCAGCATGACTGAGCAACGTTGTGGTCCTTCTGCAGCACTGTCTCAGAATTACCCGAGTCGACACCGGGCCGGTGAAGACACTGCTGATCTTTACAGAAGGTCCGATCAGGTCATCTCAGAGCAGACAGACAATAATGCTGGATTTAAATCCACAGGTACGTGGAGGCATCTGAAACGTTCAGCTATTGTTCATATCATATTAGGATGTAATTGCTTGCTTTCTCCTGTCTTTCTAGACTTTTGTCTGCGTTTCAATACGAGAGTTTTTGTTCAGTTTTTCTTTATTGCTCAGCAGGCTCTAGTGTTTAAAATACCAACCACTGCTTTGCTGTGCTGTGGTGGTTTCACTAGTGCTGTCTCCATGCCTGCTGGGCGTGATCAGAGAGCAGAGTAGAGCATTATGGAAAACAGAAGAATTTGAAAGAGGGAAATGTCATTGTTGACTGGCACTTGGCAGTGCACCTAGTTGAGTAGTACCTGTATATTCAGGGTAAATAGGAAGTTTAGGAAAGAGAAAAATTGAGTAAAGTAATGATTTTTAAAAAGCAAGACAAACAAAACCGGCCCTTGAGACTCTAGAACACAGAGCAGGGGAATAGAGATGACAGATGTGGGCCTCAGTCTGGTTTTCTCACTTAGCCACTCCAAAGCCCACTTTCTTCACCTCTAAATCAGCAATGATCACATGAAACTTCCCTCGTGAAGTTTGCTGCTGTTGAATGGAGCCAATGCACGTAAATGCAGTGTAGCGCCTGGAACCTAGTTAAGAATTCAGTAAATATTGGTTATCATTAATGTTTTAAAGATCCCCCAAGAAAATGATTGCTACAGATAAATCTATGAGATAGTTATGCTACTGCATGTTAAAGTGGTAATTTGGCTTTTGATTTGTCTGGTACATTGCAAACTCACGCCCAGTCCCAGGGTTCCTCAGCCCTGGGTAGAACACGTGTGTCGCATTTGTTGTTCCCTTGTCTTCTGTTGCTGTGAAATCAAGAACTCTTGCCCTAAAAGCATCTTTCCTCTAGACACTCAGCACGAAGAAAATGAGCTGCCACAGTGGGACGCCTGACACGGGTGGGGAGAGCGTCTCCATTTGAGTCCACTCCCGGCTGTTCTCTGAATTTGGAGTAAAACCATGGAGCTTCCTGGGATCCCATGTCTCACCAGTTGGCCATTCTTCAGACCCTCCTCCCAAAAATGTGCCCCCATCCCACCCCAGTTGATCTTAGGGCTGCCTTCCAGTTTTCTCCTCATATGTCTATCCTCATATCACATTATCTTAAGTTACTGATCACTCATTAACCAGATGATCTCTTATGCTAATAGCCACTGAGGTGAATCTGACTCCTCTTAGTAAATGTTTCACTGCTTCTAGGGTCATGCCTTCACTCAGAGAAGGGAACCTGCAGTGAGCCCTGGATTAAGGAGTCCTTCTGGATTTCCCACAGCTCCTACCAGTGATTGCATCCAGTTGGTGCATACTAAATGACATTTGAATTGAATTGAATTGACTAGCAGTCGACCTTGTATAGACTCTGTCTTGACTGGCCACGTGTATCCTGGGGAATGTCCTTTATCTGTTACTTTGTGGGTGAGTGTGTGAACAGAATGAGCAGACTCTGCCCTAGTGGTGGAGCCAGTGCAGGAGAGGAGGGGAACAGTGCCATGTCCACTGGCGCACCTGCTCACCAGAGGGCGTGCAGATAGGGTCTTGGAGTCCTCCCCCAGGCCCCAGCAGGGAATCCAGAAGAGGGTTAAATGGAGAATGGCCAGGTGTGGGTCTTCCACCCGAACGAGGGAGCATGACAGTGTCTTCCAGATTTCTGAGCACAAGGGAAAGGTCATGTCTGCAAACTTCAATGCATGTGGTCATTGAGTCATTCAGCAAGTGGGGAATAGGCTATGTTTGGCTGAGTTCCCACCTTTAGGAGCTGACTCTTCCCCATCATGTGTTGGTGGGTAATAGATACCATCCTGCAGTTCTGTGTCAGGAGCCACTGCAGTGTGGGCAGGAGTGTGGACTTGGAGTCCTGGGAACTATCTGGGTTGAGTCCCAGCCGCACCACTTACCCATTGATCTTGGAATAGCTCCTTAATTTCTCTGAACATCAGTTTTCTCATCTGTGGGACAAGGTTATCATCACTTACATCTGAAGATAGTGATGCATGTGAAAATGGCTGGCTCAGTGAGAGCCTCCATAGTTGAGTTTTCCTCCTCCTTCCTCTTTACCACGCTCCTGGTTAGTCAGTAACTGTGGATGTCACTAGTAGCTTTATGGAGTCGGGAGAAACTAACATGGGAAGAGGTCACTGAAATAGGGCAATGAGGGGAGAGCAATGGAGCCCCTGTGTGGTGATCTAAGAGGGCTGCCAGTTGGCGCCTGCACCACAGGTCATCTGCCCTATTTGAGAATGACCCCTGGTTTTATGTTCAAGCATCATGACTGTCCTTGCCAAGAAATACCATGAGTTGTCTTTTGCCTGTTTATCAAATGTGGATTTTCACGGGGATCCCTGATGTGAGCTGGTTCAGAGTATGGGAGGCTGGATGTCGGGCTTCTGGCTGGGAGAGGTTGAAGTAAAAGGGCAGAAAGGGAGTACTCAGGCCAGCACAGACTGGACATGTAGGAGGGGGTTTCCCTTGGTGTCCTACCCTGCTAGCTGGGCTGTGGGCCCAGGAAATTGACCACGAATGTGGGATGGTTGGGGTGGAACAGCGTTCTCCAAGTCAAGCAGCTTGGATCAGTAGCCTGGGGTCTTCTGTCTTTAGCCTACCTCCCAATGGCTTTTCTCTCTGCCAAGAAGGCATGTGCAGTAGAAGCTGCAGTCCTGGACCAAACCCTACAGAATCGCTAACCTGTAACCCCTGAGCCTCCACTGATGTTGCACATCTTGGTCCTTGTAAACTGTAAGAATTCCTGGAGTAATCTAAGATATGTAGGATGTGCGTGAATGGCTCTTGCCGGGCAGTTTGATGTTCAGACAGCAACGAAACAAGCATCCACGGCATCCTTCTTACTGTTGGCCAAAACAAACAGTCTTCTAGTTTTAAGTATAGTCTCACTAGGTGCAGCACATCACCATCCACCATTCACCTGAGGATCTGCCCCCTGAGGACGTAAGGGAGAAGCCCGTGGGCCTGGCCCTCTGCTGGATGCTGTGGAGGTCTTTCCTGTCAGGAGCTTGAAGGCTCACAGGGACCTGGAAAGAACTCACCCTAACAGTAACAACACTGAGTAGCCATCGTTTGTGAGTGTGTGTTCTCCGCCGGTGCTGCACTCAACAGTGTTGGTGTGTCACCTCATTTAACCCCCACAGTGCCCTGTTAGGTAATGTTCCTAAGACTGCCCCCTTTATTTACTAGGAGATTGAGGCTTAGGGACATTGGCTATGGTAGAGGAGGAAGAAGGCGACAGAGAAGGGAGTGCGAGGACATACATGGAGGAGGGACAGGAGCCCTGAACCCTAGCCCAGCCCGTGTGAATGACAGGCGTATCATGCAGAGACTTTGGGGTCTGGATGGGCTGAAAGGACTTTGGGGAGAGGGTGGAACCTGACATAAACGGGTAGTATTTGGATATTCTCAGAAAAAGAAAAAATGTGAGTTTTCCAGTTTAGAATAACGGCTCAGTGTGGCTGAGTCAGGGCAGTGAGCAGGCCGGGGCTGGACGAGAGAGCCCAGGCCTGGGCCGAGGTGTGCAGCAGGCCTCCCTGGCGAGAAAAGGGGAAAGAAGGAGTGCTGATGGGGGGATGAATGAAATCTGCCTGGAAATTTGCTTTCAGTTCCTTTCTCTGCTGCTTTTAAACTGTGGGCCAGTCATGGAAACTTGGCTGCCTCAGGCTACTGGTGACGGAACAGTTTTCTGATGGGGAAACTGAGGCTGGAGATCAGGGAGGTTTCCCTGGGTGATGTCAGCCGTTGCCTGAGGCAAGTAGAGAAGATAGCTGATTCAGTCTCTTTGGGAATGGTGGGGCTAATTCTTAAATGTCCACCCTGGAGAAGCAATGATATAAAGGGCTAGAATGTTTAATACAAAGCTTTGCCAGCCATCATTGTTGCTCATTATTAATGATAGTCCAGGAGACCTATTACAATGTGAAGATGGAGTTGGTGATGATAGGGTTTGCTGCTTCTCCCCAGTGACCAGGGTGGTGGGCCACCATCACATACAGTTGGAATCAGAGAGTCAAGCTTCGTGGTGACTGCTGGGATGATTTGGGTGAAGATGAGGCAGTCGCTGATTTCTTTCTTAAAATACTAGCCATAAAGTGTTCCACAGCTTGTGCTTTGGGAAGGTGTACATATAGCTTATAGACGTTATGGATGAAGGGCACTTGGTCAGTGTCCAAATTAAATGCAGACACAGGTAGAGGTGGCGCAGTGTCACTGAACAGACACTGAATCTGGGTGTCAGGCCCAGGCCTGCTGTGAACTTGCAGTGGCCTCAGATGCCTGAATGCACCAGGCTGACTTCCATTTATGGAACAGGATACGAGGGGCTCTAATTTCTAATCTCGGATCCTCTGTACTCTTGTGAATGTGTATGTGCAAATACTGTATATACATGTGTAGTTTTTCAAAGGAGGAAGAGCTTTTGGGAAATACCTGAAAGATGTTTAAAGTTTTTGAAGGAAGCCAAAGTAATACTGAAAACGTCAGCGGTTAGTCCTGGCACAGTGGCCACAGGCGCACAACCACAATTGTCTCCCATTGTGCGGAACCGAGTGGCTGTGGGGTGGATCTGGACCCAGAAGCTCACATCCTGGGCAGGAGGTGAGAACTTTTGAGCAGCTCACCAACAACTTTGAGCTCCTGGGGCTCACGGCCGAGCCACCAGGTGAGAATGCATGTCTAGGAGGCACTTTGTGTGGGGTGGGCATCCTGAGACGTGGGCGCAGAGGGCTTTACAGGGTGTGTGTCGTTGACACATGCAAGCACAAGCCCCTCCTGAGTACCTGCGGTGCGGCTTGTGTTTATGCCCGTTTAGTGCAGCTCAGCTCTTTCCAGGGAAGAACCAAAAACCACTGACTTGTAAGCAGGAAAAATGCTGCTGACGAGGGCTTTTCTGGGAGCTGATTGGAACCCACAGGCTTGGTGTCCCTGGGCCACGGTGCAGCTGAGGCTGGGACCCCTCAAGCAACGGAGGCAGACACTCCTGGAGGGGTGTGGCCGGCAGCAGCTGGGCCTGCGAAGGCCTGTCCCAGGGAGCTCTTCCCCCTCTTTCAGTGGTCCCTGATCTGTACCTTTCCCCCAGGAATTCCAAGGCAGTTTTCTCTTCTGGTTCATTGTCAGCATATCACTCAATGCCTTCAATCTCATTTAAGATGAAATACACTTTGTGAGAAAGTATTTTGATGAGTCTTGTGTTTGGTAGAGCCAGCAGGGCCGATCAGCTCCACTTGGGCCACAAACATGCTGCACTTCAGCCCTGGGAGCCACATGGATGGTGGGGCTGCCAGACCCCGGGGATCCAACCCAGCGACGAGCCTGGTCGTCATGGCATGCTCTGAAGCATAGACCAAGGAGGGCACATCTGTGGGGCTGTCATGCTCAGGAAGATGGAGCAGGAGCCCTGAGAGGAAGTTAATTAGTGTTGGTGCTCTTTAACCATCCCCACATGGTATTTGTCAGGGTGGGAAGAACAGGACGAGGCTTTAGCTGGGACAGCCGGGTGGTGGGACAAGCAATCTTGGAGTTGCCTCAGCAGCCCCTGAATAATGCAGGCCCACACAGCCTTAAGATCGTTTCTCTCGATCACTCAAGAAGGACTGTATCTTAGCCCTAACCTTCAACCTTCCATTATCTGTGACCATCAACATGGCCCTGAATCCCCAGGGACTGTCTCATCTTTCTGGTAGATTATATCTGATGACACAATGCTAGCGATTTTCCAAGGTCCCTGTTTCTGGACCTACTCGTGGAGTAGACACTGCAAATTGGACATTTCTAGCTTTTCATTACCTTTATGGGTGAGTCTAGGCCCAATCTTGTTAGATCAAAAGCATAAAGAATTCATGGTAATAGTTTCATTTTCAAATGAAATGCATTTCCATATTAAAAAATTTAATTTTAGAACAGTTTAGAAAAGTTGCGGCAGTAGTAGAGAGTTCCCATAGATCCCACACCCCGTTTCTCTTGCTATCTCTTATGTTAGTACGGCAGATTTGTCACAACCAATAAACCCAGACTGATGCATTATTATTAACTAAAGACTATACTTTTTCTGACTTCCTCATTTTTCCCTAATGATGATTTTTCGTCCCAGAAGCCCATCCAGGGCCCACATGCCATTTAGTCGTCACATCTCCATAGCGCCTCTGGGCTGCGACAGTGTCTCAGACTTCTCTTCCTTTTGGTGACCTTGACGGTTTTGAAGAGAACTGGTCAGGTGTTTTCTAGAATGTCCCACAACTAGGTTTGCTCAGGATTAGACTGGGGTTGTGGGTTTGGGGAGGAAGACCACAGAGGTGAACGCCTTCTGTGAGGTCATGTCAGGGCGTGGCTTAGTACCCTTGACTTAGGACTGTTGAGGTTGACCCTGATCACCTGCCAGAGGTCATGTCTGCCAGGTTTCTGCACTCACAGCTACTCCTTCCTCCTTCCCACACTTTCCTCTTTCTTACAAAGCTGGAAGCAGTTTTATTGTAGGATCCAGCAGTTGAGCACTGAGGTATTTACCTAGCTGATGTGCAAACTTTTGTCCACACAAAACCTGCATGTGAATTTTTGTAGCAGCTTTATTCATAAACACCAAAAACTGGCCAAGATAGCCTTAGTAAGTGAATGGATGAACAAACCGCCACCCCCATGCAGTAGGAGTGCCACCGTCCAGCAGTAAAAGGGAATGAACATCCAACCAGCAACGTGGATGGATCATAAGTACGTGTTGCTAAGTGAAAGAAGCCCGTCTGAAAAGGCCACATGCTCTGTGATTACAGTTATATGACATTCCAGAAAGGCAAAACTATAGAGGCTATAAATAGACCAGTGCATTTCCATTTTTAAAAGTGGCCTTTGCTTTGACTTTTAAGTCATTGTATTATGAGCCTTAAGTCTGGTTATGCACGAGGAAAGCTGTTGAGGATTAAAAGAAACTAGAGTTAAATTATCAAAAATGATACAAGTTAATGGCAATTTTGTATGTAATACTTGGCTTCTGGAATATGAGTTAACATTAAGCTCAGAGTAAAATAATAAAATGTTCATCCTTTTCTCAAAGAATCGTGTTGTCCCTTGTAGAACTGTGGATTGCCCTGACACTCTGTGTTAACCCTCCTTTCTCACTCTTGCAAGCCTTCATCTTTGCTTGGATATTCTAACAACTAACATTACATTAAAAAAACAAAAACATCGCTTCTGTAAGAACATGGATATCTCATGTCCCAGTTTCTCAGTTTACCCACTTGTGTCAAGTCAGCCGATTTGGTTAAGGTATGTGCATAGAAGCCTAACTCTGATTTCCCTCTGACTTTTGAAAGAGGTCTCCTCGCAGGCCGGCGTGCTTTCCCTGGGCTGATGTCCTGCAGACTTGAGGTCTGCGAGTGCAGTTCCGGGGCTGGCACAGGAGAGCGTAGCTGCTGCCGGAGGAGCATGTCAGGGATGTGTGCGCGGTGTGCACAGGCCACCTTGTGCAGGGCTGGCGGGAGGAAGGTTGCTTTTTCTGTAAGCAGGAATGCAGGACTCATGAAGCTGTTCTTCAGGAATCAGTTCTCACAAAATTGGAATGGCAGAGTGTGGGCGAGTCGGGGGCATCTGTGCGAATACCCACGATGACAGAGCTCTGGGGGCGGGCCTGGGACGTGACAGTGGGGTGATTGAGCGTGAAAGTCAATACGGTGTTAATGCTGACAAGGTCAGCGTGACTTGAGTGGGGAGTTTGGTGCCAGGAGAGCCGGCGATCAGCTTGTCAGTGAGGAGAGAGGCCAGCTCCAGAGTTATGTGCTCACGCAGCACAGACAGATAAGGATGCAGCCTTGGGTTCCAATTCCCAATGTCCTCCTTCTCCATCACACCACACTGTCGACCCAGGGGCCATAGATGTCGTTCACAACAGGTTTTGAGAAGAAGTTACATTTTAAGCAATAATTTAAAGGCAAGGATGGGTATAAACTTAGTGAGAGAATATGTAAGGCTTCTGAGTGGGAAACTGGCTCACTCTGTTGGGACAGTCAGAAGTGAGGGCAGAAGCTCACCGAGGTCTAGGGGGAGATGGGGCATCAGGGAAAGCGAGGGGATGGGACCTTGCATGTCGCGGAGCTTTCGGCCCACCTCTGAGGACTGTTTCCCTCTGGAGAGTTGAAGAGAGGAGTAACATACTGTTAATGCTGTTAGGAGATGCTCTATTTCAAAGTATTGCTCTTGCTATTTTTATGGGCCATTTCATGGCGAGCGCCGCTCAGAGCAGATGTGTAAATAGCCAAGTGGGTGTCCCTCTCTGCACCTCCACGGAGCTGACCTCTGGGGAGGAGAACCTGGTGTTAAGCCTGGCTCAGACCCTCATTGATGTGTGATTATGGGCAGATCACTGCCCTGAAGGCTCAGTTTCCCATGAGGTAGGTCAACAACACTGACCTTGCATGGTGTTGTTGGATTAATGGAAGCACTTGTAAGATGCCTGCCCCTCAATCAATGGGAATGATCATCATCGACGTGCTCAATGTTTAAGTTAATTGACATCCAGCATCCATTCGTTTATTCAGCATGTATCGAGTGTTTATTATGGGAACACGTTGGTGAATGAGATTTCTACCCTTAACCTCTCTGGGTCTCAGTTTTCTTATCTATAAAATGGGAATGGTAGTACCTTCCGCACAGTGTTGCTGGGAAGATTAAGTAACTTAAAATGTTTAAAATTCCTTGAAAGCCCTGGCAATGTGTACGTGGTGGTGACCTCGTCACTAATGCAGCCTTTAGTGTATTAAAAACTTGGTAGCACGCTGACATTTTTTTTTAAGTTAATGTATTTCCTTGACTTAGAGTTCCTTTCCTTTGCAAATGATTAAAACACAGAAACCTTGAGGTTTATCAAGCACTTCAGGGGAAAGTTGTACTTGTGGAGGCTGGGAGTGCTGAGTTTTGGGATCAGACTGGCTGGATTTGAACCCCCCCACCCCCTTTAAGCAGTTGTGTGACCTTCCTCTGAGCATCAGTTCTCTCTTCTATAAAATAAGTTCTAACAAGCACCACTAAGACTGTTGTGAGGCTCAGAGAAAACAATACACAGTACGTGCCCACAAGGTGCTGTCCTTGTTTTGTGTGCGGGGTCCGTCAGGGAAGGAGAGCGGTGGAGCCCAGGGTCCCAGCTTGTGACTGTAAGGCACTCACAGTCAGCTTTGTTTTGATCTAAAGTCCCAGGGCATCTAAAGTAATCTCAGATGATCAGGATCTAGTTAAAGGTAATTACTTTTGAATTAATTTTCATAACTGCAGCTGCTATAACAAATCCCACGATTTTAATGGCCTAACGTGAGCTCATGTGGAATTCCTGGCCGGTGAGTGACCTTAGGCAGGACCAGGTGCTGGTAGCCTGTGGTCCCACTTGCTATCCTCTGATGGTCTCTGCATTCAGCCAGCATGGGGAGGGAGCAGGTGGGGCTGGCACAGCAACCATTGTGACATCACCACCTGTCCCATGATGGTAGCTGGCTGGTCTCATGGCCACACCTGACGCACCTGACTGTAAAGGAAGCTGGACCACAGTCCAACCATGTGGGAAGAAGAGAGACTGGGTTTGTGACTGGCTGGTCACCAAGTAGAGGGGAGATTTGGTGACTCCTGTAGATGGCTCCACTAAGCCTGAAGACAGTGAAGGCCCGTCACGATTCTCTGCTGCCGTGACTGTGGCGGTTGTTAGGGTTGGGTGAGGAGACGTGACTCATTTCCTTTTTGCGAGTCCATGTCTGCTGTAGGAAGGACTGACCTCCTGTGTCTGTTTTGCCAACGTGCGAGTCCTTTTCGGAGTAGGCATCTCTCTTTTCTCCTGTCGGTTCTTGGTGCCGCTGTCCATTTCCCAGGAGAGGAGAACAGGTCTTGGTGACAAGGTTTCCCTAAAACCAGCAGGGAAGAGAAACCTGAGAGTCCACAACTGCCTTCCTCACCCACAGCTGCTTTTCCTCTTCTGCATCTCTCTCTGGTCTCTTCATTGTTTCATGTCTTTTGCCTTCTCTATTGCTTGCCTCAGTTTTTTGGCCATCTTTAATATTTTTGCAGACCTTTTTTATAGGCACTTTCCTTTCTTCCACTTGTTTTCTTTTCCCAATTCTCACCACTTACAATTTTGTAATGATCCATTGTGTGTTCATGTTGCTTTCCCCTCAAAACCACAAATTACTGTAATTTGAGTTTGACATTAGAGATAGGAAGGAAAAGTTCTTACACAAAGTAGTGCCGAGCTCTCGAGTACACTTTGCGACAAGCATAGTCCAGATCCGAGCATCTCCGTGTTCTCTTTGAAATTTTTGTTGAATTTACTTCTTCATATGATGCCTTCAAAATCTTGTTTTTAAATAGTGTGGTGTATTTATATGTATGTTTATGAGTTCTGCAAGGGCTCAGTGCCCCATGTTTCCCAGTGTTCTGCAGTTGACACAATAATTACTATGGGGCTCGGTTAATGAGATATTATAATACCTTTAAAGTGTGAGTTAAAATTTTCACTGTTTTCTCCACTTTTCTCATGGAGTTACTGGATCCTGCACACAGTAGCCAAGCTGCCAAAGTGTTAGTCAGCCTGGTTTTTCCATGACATTGAGTTTTTAATGTATGTTTCGTTAGAGGATTTTAAAAATGGTGACTGCATTTCATTAGCTGTCTTTGCTTGTAAAATGCCAGGAGGTTGATAAATATACATGATCCAAAGAGAATTGCTTTTTTTTTTTAAAGGTTTTTAATTTAACCACATGCGGGTACACACACACACACAGCTGCAAGGACACTTTTTCTCCCCAGGATTTTAAACTTTTAATTTTAGTAGCACACTTTATAAGACTCTGCTGCGCCCAAAGGTGGGGCAGGAAAACAGTTTCTGCCATGGTTTCTTTGAGCCTCACTGAGCTTGTCTTCTTTTTGTAAGTCTTACACAGTTTCAATTGTGTTGGCTTAATGCTGAAATCCTGCATTCAGGGCTAAAGGAGGTTTAAATACTGGCTGGTATTCGTCCATAACTCTCTCTCCAACTTGTGTCCCCAGGATACCTTTCATGAGTTTATTTAAATGTATCTTCCAAAGGCAGCACATATGGAAGATGCCCTGAAATGTGTGCAGTGGTAACTCCATGAATATTAGTGACCTGATTCTGCCCACCACCCACGACAGTGTCCATCTCTCGCACCCGTTGTCAGTTTTCTCACCTATCTTCCTAATGTCCTTGTGTTGACACACTGGCTGTTGCAGATGCTGCTTCAAATCTCCCTGGTTCTCTCAGCTCCCTTTTTCTCGAGGTAGAGAACTGCCTGTCAGTACTTGTTACTCCTTACAGTGATTTTTTTTTTTTTTACGGTTGGATGTGGCGTGGGCAGAGGCGTGGCCAAGGCCTAGATTCTCAAGTGGGCCAGCTGTCATTCGAGAAAGCGTATTCAATACGCTCACTGATGTCACAACACAACACAGAAAGAGAAGCTTGACACCTGTTTTCTTGGCTGGGGATGTGCTGCAGACGAGTGACAGCGTGGGAAAGATGGAGAAGGCTGACCAGCACTGGCACCAGCACATGTGCTGTGGTGGTACAGGACAGAAGCAGCCCGTCTTCCCCGCAGCAGCGTCTCTCGGACTCCCAGGATGGCTCACATTTTTGTGGCTATATATTCTTCAAGAAGGATTGAAGGAATTGATGGAGTGTTACTAACTCCTTGTTTATGAGGTGCCAACTATCAGTTGTTTCCTCTCAAAGTTTGGAATTGAAATCGCTCCTGAAGACATTCCTAACCACGTTACCAGTCCCTGTTTAGCACAATACCTCTCTTTCCCCAGGATGGACACAGGTCCAGTGAGGCAGCTGGGCTGTTTCAGCCTAGCCACGTGTGTGTGTCCCACTAGAACCCCTCTCCTGGAGCAGGATTAGGACTGTATTCATCCATAGGGTCTCACAAGTTACACTTCTTAAATGCTTGTTGAATGAATGTGTGAAACCTAGCAGGAATCATTCTCATGAGCTCACAAAGAAATATATAAAAGTGGCTCTGAGTGTTGAGAAACAAATTTAAAGAGCTTGCCTGTTCTCTCTGTTTGGGATGGTGAGGATTTGCCATGCAAGAAAGGATACAGTGCAAGTATAAGGTGTGATATCTAAGTAATTTTGGTTTGTTTCCTATTTTTATTATGAAGCTGAAAAGAACCAGGTTAGCTGTCACTTTTTGTTACTCAGTCTTTATGCTTTCTTTAAAAAGAAAAAAAGATATAATAAATCATTTAGCTGCAAAGTGAGATAACACAAAATATCAGGAAAAAATCTCACTCTGTTGTCCATAATTTAGATCAAAGAGTTTTCAGGGTGTTTTCCTCTGAATTGGAATCCTGTAGCTTTAGGATCCTGTTTTTATTCATCTTTTACTAACTTTGTCATAACATGGATGCTGGTGATGAAATTGTCACAGTCTGATGTAGGATCATGTGCTGTATTTTCACCCCAGTACTTCAGGGTGGTTCATGCGGTAACAAGAGGTTGCACTGTGTTTGAAGACAACTAGCGGTTGCCCTCCTAGTTGGAGGCATCTGGAAGCAGCTCTGATCTCGAAGGATGTGTTACCTTGGGCCTGGGGCAAAGATCCTCCTCCTCATGTTTGCTTTCCTAGTGTGTCTGTTGGAACCTGGCCTTTATTTTACATTTTGAGCAGATTTCTCAGAGCTTTTGAGCAGACTTCTGCCCAACAGTGATTTGACAGTGATTTATACGTTGTGGGGCCCTGAGGATAAATATTCTCTGATGCCTGGACAGGCAGGCATTGGAGTAGAAGCCTGGGGTGGGGCTGTCTTCATACTCTAGCAGATGAAGGGTGAGGTCTTCCTGTGTAATTGTTTCTCATTTCACACAGTCACACCAATTTTATGTTATCCGAAAAGTGAAAGGAGTTGACTTTTTCAGTTAAGTGTGGTCAGGAAGGTGAAATTTAATTCTTGGGTGAAATACCCATGATGGGAATGTGCCTTTAACTTGGAATTGAAATCAGAATGACTGGGAAGTTTAGCGAAAGTCCCAGTAATGGGCTGAGACAGAAAGTCTACCACGGGCTGCAGAATTTAAGTGTGTAGAGAACCTGTATGAAAACTGTAGAGGGAGGAACAGACAGAAAGATTCTTCTTGAAAGGAATTAAAAAGTTCATTAAAACTGCAACCTAATTTTCTGTATAGAGGTCCGTCAAAATGTGACCCAATTTTCAGTTTAACGGTAGGTTCAGAGCTGGAGAAACATTTCTGAATATTGTTGGAATTGTTTTTCCCTTTCGTCTTGTGCGTCGTCGTCCCAGGCACCACCAAGGCCAGTCTCCTCCTGGACAGTCAGGTCTGAGCCAAGGGTCAAGGACCTTCCCTTGGTTTCTGCTGACTTGTAAAATACGGGCCTTGTAGCCCATGGTGCCGTTTCTGTTTCTCCCAAATGGTAGTTTTATTTTGTTTTAAAATTAACATATAGTAAAATTGACTCTTTTTGTTGTCCATTTGTGTGAATTCTGTTGTGCTCATTTGCAAGCTGCTTATCCACTCTGCTGAAGTTTCTGTTTAAGTCTTTGCCAGTTTTTTAATTGGGATGTTGTTTGCCCTTTGTTAGATGTGTGGTTTGAAAATATTTTCTGCCAGTCACTAGTTCAGTTTTCATCCTCTTAATAGTGCCTTTTTCAGAACAAATTTTTAAATTTTGATAAAGTCCGCTGTATGATTTTTTTTTCTCTTATGGCTCTTGCTTTTAGTTTCATGTCTAAGAATTCTTTGTCTAACCCAAAGTCGTGACGATTTTCCCCTATGTTTTATTCTAAAAGTTTTATAGTTTTATGTTTTACGTTTAGATCTGTCATCCATTTTTGAGTTAATTTTTATAGAAGATGCAACGGTTAGGTTGAGGCTCTTTTCTTTGCATACAGATACCCAGTTGTTATTCCAGCACCATGTCAAAAAGACTACCTTTTCTCTATTTAATTCGGTCTGTACCTTTGTCCAAAAACAATTAGCCATATTTGTGTGGGCCTATGTCTGGACTCTATTCATCTATACCTTCACCAATGTCGCATTGTTTTGATAATTATAACTTTATGGTAAATCTTAAAATCAGGCAATATGATTCCTCCAACTTTATTCTCCTTTATCAAAAAATTTTTGTGATTCTGTTTCCTTTGACTTTTCATATAACTTTTAGAAATAGCTTGTCCTGCTAGGATTTTAATTGAAATTATGTTAAATCTATACATTAATTTGGAGAGAATTGACTTCTTTATTATGTTGAGTTTTCCATTCCACGTGCACTGCATGTCTCTTGATTTATATGGATCTTCTTTGATTTCTTTCATCAGCATTTTGTAGTTTTTGGCATACAAATCCTATATGATGCTACAGATCCCATACATGTTTTGTTAGATTTATACCTATTTTTTTTGTGTAGCTACTGTAAATGATGATATTTATAAAATTTTAGTCCCAAATATTCATTGCTAGTATATATTAATATGATTTGACTTTGTATGTTGTGACCTTACTATAAAGTCAGTTAGTATATCTAGGAGTTAATTTTGTAGATTCCTTGGGATTTTCTATGTTAAGCTTTTGGTTTGACTGATTTTTCTCTTTTCTTCTGTTTTCAATTTCTTTGATTTCTGCTCTTTGTTATTTCTTTCTTTTCACTTGCTTTGGGTTTATTTTACTTTTCTATTTTCTTAAGGTAGAAACTTAGATAATTGATTTGAGACCCTTCTTTTCAGATATAAACCTTTAATGCTATAAGTGTACTTCCAGTCACTATTCTGGCTACATTCCACAGATTTTGGTTTTCGTTTTTGTTCAGTTGAAAATATTTTTTACTTTCTTTTGAGAGCTTGTAGTAGTTTTATGTAGTTCATCCAAATGTCATTTTTAGCTAGTGATCAAGATGAAAATTCATACAGTTTTAGTTCCTGCATTTGCTTCATAATATTTTCACATTCTGTGCCTTGACCAGTAAAGAACAATAGCTGAGCTTATCAGGGAGATTGTTGGTACGTGGTATAATGATGATGTGAAAATTGAGTGCCATGAGAACAGGGTTTTATGTTTTGTATTCCAGTACTGCCAAGTACCTGGAACAGGGCCTGGCATGCAGTAGGCGTGTGAGAGAGATTGTTGAATGAATGAACACTGTGTGTATGTGCTAAGGCACTGTGCTTATGCATCGAGTTAAGTATAATTTCACTTCTAAGCCAGAGAGAGAAGGACAGACACCGCATGATTTCACTCATATGTGGAATATAAACAAAGACACAGACAAAGAGGACTGGTTGGTGGTTAAAGGGGAAGGGGGGTGGGGAGTGGGCACAAGGGGTGAAGGGATGCATCCACATGGTGACAGACAAAAAATAATGTACAGCTAAACCCCCACAATGTTATAAACTATTAAGACATCAATAAAAATGAAAACTAAAAAAAAAAAAGTAAAATTTCACTTTGTTTGTGCCTTTCCACCCTGGACCCTTGGCTTATCTGAACTGCTTTGCTATGCAAGCTAGTTTGCAACATGACCACATTTTCAAGCTATCTTTGCACATTGATTTAAGCTTTGATTAGTGATTGTTTTGTCTTATTTTAAATGAAAGAATTTATTTTCATTCTCTGATCATATGCACTCATCTTCCCTCTATTATTGGGATATATGGTGCCAATGCATGTTACTTTGCAAAGATTGAAAAATTACTCTTAGGGGCCGGCCCCATAGCATAGTGATTAAGTTCATGCATTCTGCTTCAGCAGCCTGGGGTTCACCAGTTTGGATCCTGGGCGTGGACCTACTCACCGCTCATCAAGCCATGAGGCGGCGTCTCATATAGAAGACCTACAACTCTGCAACTATGATATACAACTATTACTGGGGCTTTTGGGAGAAAAAAGAAAAAGAGGAAGATTGGCAACAGATGTTAGTGCAGGGCCAAGCTTCCTCAAAAAAAAAAAGCATAAAAAAAGATTTATTAAAAAAAATTACTTTTAAACACATATGTACTTGAATATCCAGTAGAGATTTGTTGATTCCAACAATAAAGCAGAGATCTTTGTTTACAGCTCCTTCTGTCTCCAACAATGCATCGGTGGTTACAGGATTGTATACAGTATACTTTATTATTGCCTCTTGACTAAAATGTATTATTAATAATTAATTGCCACTTGATCAAAATTGGGTAAAATGTTTAGAAAGCATAGTGTTTCCCTAAGTTAAAAGTTTTGAGTGTACTGTCATGGTTATTACTGTTTAATTAGGTGGTGGATTCATCAAAATTTTAACATACATGCATTATGTGCCAGGATTATCCAGATGTTTTATTGCCATCAGTTCAGGAGTTTTTTTGTGTGTGTGTGAGGAAGATTGGCCCTGAGCTAACATCTGTGCCAATCTTCCTCTGTTTTGTATGTGGGACACCACCACAGCATAGCTTGACAAGTGGTGTGTAGGTCCACGCCCGGGATCCAAACCTGCAAACCCTGGGCCGCGAAAGCAGAGGGCACGAACTTAACCACTACACTACCAGGCCATCCCCAAGTTTGGGATGTTTTTGACCTTGCAAGTGAATTTGTGCATAGGAAGCCCCAGAGTATTTGGAGGAATTCCTGCAGCTCATTGGTCTCACAAAGAGAAGTAATGATTGGACAAACTTACCCAAAATAACTAGCTTATTACACGTGTCTTCTGTATGTTATTTGCCTGCCTTCTCCCCCTCCCCCAATCCAAAAACCCTTTAACTGAACTGCAAGCCTTTTTAGGACTGAGCCATTATTTTGGAAAGCAGGATTTTTTTTAAGAAAATGTATAATTGGAAGATAATACAAAAATCTTGGCATATTCTATATATCTCTTGACACCTGTAAGAGGGAAATAACATTGTCATTCTTATCTTTCTAATAAGATCTTTGTCTGTTTCCATTTTTATTTCCCATTACTTGTCCAGATAGGGCACATTAAGAAAGACATTGGAATCGTTAACTTAGGCACCACTCTTTTTCCACCTTTAAAAATGTTTCAAAAATGAAAATATAACTGTTATTTAATCTTTCTTTCAGCAAACACTTAGTGATGGGGCTGTGTCTCTGTCTTTGGCACATAGTAGGTATTAATAAATATCTGTTGGATGAATGAGAAAATAAAATTCAGGGTCATTTCCATGGCATTTGGAAAATTGGAGGTCAAGTTTTGGCATGAGTGTGAAGCGTATTCAACAAGGGCTGTGTGGACTGCAGTGTTACTTTGTAGACATTCTAGATTTGGTTCAGTATGGAGCAGCAGCAATGTGCTCTTCAGATTCTGGATGTCCAGAAGGTCAGAGCGACCCTTGGATGCAGTGTTTTGTTCCATCTTATAGAAGAAGTAGAGGGCTGTGGTGGCTCCATGTTTCAAGGGGGGACAGCTAGGCTTATGTCACCATGCCTGACAGTCTGGGTGCTCACCAGGGTCTTGGGCTTCCTACAGCTCCCCTGGGGGCCCTACTGGAGGGACAGGCAGGGTGGGCTGCAGGGAGTTGAGTGTGAGCCCACCTTTGACCCTGACCACTGAAGAGCAAGGAGGTGGTTCATGAGGGGAAGTTAGGATGTTCTACCCAGGGTGTTACCAGTATGCGGAGATGTGGAAGAGGGCCCGACCTGGCCAAATCCCCTGTAAAGATTTGTAGGTGGTCTGCACTTGCTGCACTGCACTTGCACCACAATTTTATTACCTGTGTCTAAACTTACTCTCAGTGGTCCTGTTTGCCTTAGGAACCCACCTGAGGGAGAGCTGGCAGCTTGGAGTTGGGCTCCGTTCCACCCTTCTCCAAACGTGGCGGTATCAGGACCCTCAGCCAGCACTTGGGTTATTATAAAGTTTGAGAGGTTAATGTGTCAGTGATTTCTTTAGTATAACGTTAACAATTTGACAGCTAATAACTAGACATTCCAGGTGTCCTTTAGAAAGGTTATCGGTAAAACCTAGCAGTTCAAAATGGGACACAGGTAATGGAGTGCATGCTTTGGTTCATGGTATCAGTGCTGGCAACAAGCAAGTCAGCATCCATCAATCTAGCCATCGAAGGGATCAGGTAGTGTTGTTTACACTGAGCAAGCCATTTTCAGTCCATTCAAAAAGAATCAAAGTTGAGAAGGATCTGCTTAGAAGGAAAAATTATTCAGACTAAATTTTTCAGAATTGATGCCTTCCAAAAAAACAGGCAGTTGAGAATAATCAAAAATTAAAGCAAGTCATTCTCAAAACAGTCAGCAGTTCTTTGTGATCTAAAGTAATGTTGTTAAGAAGTTTCAGTTTGCAAATAAATAATACAGTAGAGTGAAACTTAATAAGCATTTATAGACTTTAAAATTGTTTTGTTACTTTTTAGCTGATAGGATTCAACAAGTGCTCATAGTTTCCTTAACTCAGTTGCACAGTAGAAATTTTGGGGGGCTTGGGCTGTCACTGGGGTAAAGCATGAGATAGCACTGAGGTGCTATGTAGGCTGATGGAAGATTAAATAGGCAGGTGGAGATGTGCTATAAGTCTTGAGATGAGTTGATTTCTTCCTTGAAGAATTTTATTTAGCTAAGAAGGAATGGGCAGAAATTGAATTTCAGGTAAATAAAATGTAGGTCAAACAGGCATCAATGGACAGCAAGTGTGTTCTAACCAGCCTAATGCCTGGGGCCCAGTGGGAGCCGGAATGGCAGCGTTGGCACTGTTCATCCGCGGCAGGTGCGGAGCCTGGCCCCACAGTACTGTCCTGGTGGAGTAAGAGTTGGCCAGGGCCCAGGAGTGAGAAGTGAGCAAGGCCTGCAAAGCCCAGGTGGCTGACTGAAGGAGACATCTGGTCTACCCCAGAGTCGCCCGCACTTTGCACAAGTATAGGCATGCCATCCACTGAGGTTCAGACAGCTCCAAGCATTTTCCTTCAGTTGATTACCTCATGGTAAGACCAAGAATCATTTCTTGGACACCACAATTTGTACATGGTATTTCTTTCCCTCCCCTTAGTGAAGTAAGAAATGATCACAGGCCAGAAGAGCAGTGGCAACGAGACCATTGTCACCACAGAGAAGGTTGCTAGGAAGTAAGTTGGCCAGATAGCGGAATGTCGGAAAACACTTAAGTATTTTTAAAACTCTTTACGTATGTCTTCCATGTCCCAACCTATTCCAAAATAACTAATTTTGTGCCTTGTATGTTTTGAGATTCCCTCTTCCAATGTATGATAGTTGTCTCAAGAAATCCCACCTCCGCCTTCCTCCATGTTCTCTGGATTCTATAGCAGGTAAGGTACGTCTGGAGGACTGTCACAGTGAAGCTTTTCTGTCTTATCATTGTCACCGTTAGAGGTACATTGGGCATCTAGCTGCCCACAAATTAGGTTTATCTAGAGCTGAGTAATTGATGTGTGTTATAGGATTGAACTTTACTAAATCAAGTTTAAGTTCATAAAGGATAAGCATTTGGGAGAAGACGGTGTTTAGCCAATTGCAGCGCCAAAACATTTTACAAGTTGAGTGTGACTGCTCTTCCCCGTCTCCCTGTTGTCAGTGAGTGTAGTCATCCCTTGGTACCCGCAGGGGATTGGTTCCAGGACCTCCCTCCTCCATACCAAAATCTGCGGATGCTCAAGTCCCTTAGTCTGCCCCTGGTGTCCGCGGGTTCCACATCCACGGATTTAACCAACTGCGGATTGTGTACTATGTTACCATCCATGGTTGGTTGAATCCGAGGACGTGGAACCCGTGGATTCAGAGGGCCAACTGTGTTTATTCTAAGGTTGGTAAAAAGAAAAACAGCTGCCACAGTGTAATGACCAGCAAGTACTGGAGGGGATAAAATGTGTGTTCTTTCTCCTTGCCTGCTGAATTTTCTAAAATCTTCAAGATATACTTTAGCATCTTTTATTTTTCTCTTCAGTATAAGATTCATTTACTTGAAAAAACACAGAATTCTTTCCACACAGACCAATATTCAAAATTTTTGAGGGGGGGGGTGAGGAGGGAAGGATTCACAGGTTTTGGTGTTTTTTTTCCCACTCACTTCCACTTAAACACTTAAACTCATTGTGTCAGAAATGATTTTTTAAATTTAACAATGGAGAAAATATGAGTGTGTGTGAATGTGTATTTAAATATTTTCTCCCAAATAAAGGTGATTGTTTAGATTCATCTAGCTGGCGTGATGGGTTAATTTTTCTTAAATTTAGTCCATGCAGATTTGTGTGAAATGTAATGTAAGTGCTCTTTAAATCTTGAGGTAAGAGGTTCTTTCTTGTTGCTGCTCAGAAGAAACAGAATTTTTGTCCTTGTTCTGCCTCTAAGTCAAGTCGTCTGATTTTTGAGAAGTCAAAAGTCCCTGTGCTAGCGGGCTCTGGTCAGCCCTCCAGACAGGTGGTCCTCAGGATGCGAGGCTGAGGTGAGTGTGTTAACTCTGTGCTCTTTCCAGCTCACAAGGTGGAGGGTGTCCCTTCTGATAAGAAAGTTAACGTGTGAATGGGGAACACTGGTGGGACAGAACCTGGACGAAGCCCTGGACCTGGATTTACCTGTGATGCACTCGCCTGGTGTAACCTTGCCTCGTAGGACTGTGGGGCACCCAGAGGGCAGATGGGCAAGAGGGGACCCTGCAACCCACCCTCGGGGTGCCCAGTATTGGTCCCCAAGACCACACCATTGGGCACGAAGGAGGAGGAAAGTGGGCTCCTGATTAAAAGGCGGCCTTGTTGGGCCCTGGGAGGTCTGTCTCGGGGTGGGGTGGGGCACTGGGCAGCTGCCATGTCCCAGAGGACACAGCCCTCCCCAAGGCCAGAGAGCACAGTGCCCTTCAGTGTGGGCTGTTCGTCTACTTGACAGCAATGTCTTCCCCATCACCAACGCACCACTTCACATTCAGAGAGAAAATCTTAAACCATACTCTGCTCTTTATATTTTTAGGCTTAATTGCAGTTACCTGATTTCTGTAAGCCCAGTTCGCACGTCTTTATTCTTTCCCATTCTCTCAAGAGCCCATGTGAACCCCCTGCAGTTTTTCCACCTGGGGCTCCTGGGGGCTCTCACACACCTTCAGCACTTTGTCAGCACCACCCCTTCTGTGCATCCAGCCAGTGCTTGCCTCTGTCCCTTGACGTGCAATTCTGTCATCTCTCTGCTTCTCCGTTGTCTCATCTCCCTGAAGCCCTCTTAGTCAGCTCTCTCCTCCCCCACCCCAGGTCTGCTGTGCACCCTGATTCACTGCAGAGTGTATCAAGACTCTGTAGATACCTGTCTAGCTCCTCATTATACAGATGGGAAAACTGAGGGCCAGGGAGGTTGTGATCTGAGCACCACAGACTGGAAAGTGGCCCCCGGGACCCTGCTTCCAACTCCATGTCTGGTGTCTTTTCCACTGCACAGGGTTGTGGTTTCTTGTTCTCACTGCCAGGTTACATGGAGTCAGAGATGAGACCATCCCTTCTTTCCAGGCAGGTGGCTCTGAGGCTGTCGTCTGAAACGGCTGGGTGAGCTGAACGAGGGCCAAGATGGGGTGAGCCACACACAGACACTCTAGAATGGACTTGATACCTACAGATGGAGGTCCAATATGGATATGTGCTTTATTGAAGACAGCCATGACCATTTACAGTTGCTCAAAACGAAATGAAATACTTAGATCTGAATCTAACAAAACATGCAGCGGATCAGTATGATGAAAATTACAAATTGCTGGTGAATGAAATCGAAGACTTAAATACTGTGTTCATGGATATTAGAAGACTCAGTGTAGTAAAGATGTCAGTTCTCCCTAAATTGATCTATAGATTTAAGACAATTCCCATCAAGTTCTCAGCAAAGCTTTTTGGTAGACATATCAAACTTTCCCTAAAATTTATATGAAAGGGGAAAGGCCCTAGAATAGCCCGAACAACTTTGACAAAGAAGAATCAAGTGGGAGAAATCGTTCTTCCCAATGCTAAGGCTCACTGTCTACCCCAGTAATGAAGAGTGTGCCTCTGGTGGAGGGACAGACCCATAGTTCAGCGGAATGGAGTAGGGAACTCAGAATTAGGCCTATACAAATGTGCCCAATTAATTTTTGACCAAGAAGCAAAAGCAGTTCAATGGAGGGAGGGATAACCTTTTCCATTAATCATGTTGGAGCAATTAGACATCCATAGGCCCAAAAAAAAGAAGAAAAAATGGGGACCTAAATCCCACACTTTATACAAAATTAATTTATGCATCATAGATCTAAATGTAAAACACAAAACTACAAAACTTCTAGCAAAAAACATAGAAAATCTTCAAGACTTAGGAGTAGGTGAAGAGTTCTTAGACTTGAAACTAAAAGTATGATCCATGAAAAGAAAAACTGATAAATTGGACTTCATCACAATTAAAAACTTTTGCTCTGTGAACAACCCTGTAAGAGGACGAGAAGACAAGCTACAATGTTGGGAGAATGTATTTGCAACCCACATTTCCAAAAAAGGACTTGCATTCACAATATATAAAGAACTCCCAGAACTCAACAATATTGCTAAAAATCCAATTAGAAAATAGGCTAAAGAGGGGCCGCCCGGTGGCGCAGCGGTTTAGGTCGCGCTTGGCAGCCCGGGGTTCACGAGTTGGGATCCCGGGCACCCGCTGACGCACTGCCTGTCAGCCATGCCGTGGTGGCATCCCATATAAAGTGGAGGAAGATGGGCACGGATGTTAGCCCAGGGCCAGTCTTCCTCAGCAAAAAAAAGGGGAGGATTGGCAACAGATGTTAGCTCAAGGCTGGTCTTCCCCACAAAAACAAACAAACAAACAAACAAACAAAAAATAGGCTAAAGACATTTCACCTAAAAGGATATGCAGATAGAATGAATGTAAGCTTATGAAAATAGGTTCAACATTATTAGGTATTAGA
This sequence comes from Tapirus indicus, assembly GCA_031878705.1. Taxonomy (NCBI): domain Eukaryota; kingdom Metazoa; phylum Chordata; class Mammalia; order Perissodactyla; family Tapiridae; genus Tapirus; species Tapirus indicus. The sequence continues at coordinate 127,399,752 of CM062925.1, forward strand.
GAAAAGCAAATTAAAACCATTTTGAGATACCTATCAGACTGGCTAAAGTAAAAAACACCACCAAACACTGGCAAGGATGCAGAGAAACTGTTTGTCCTTGGGGACTTTGCTTGGAATTGTTGTCTCTTCATCACCCGGGATTCTTTGGCACGGACACACCTGATGGAGGCTCATGCCCACCTCTCTCTGAGCTTCCCTTTCTGATGTTGCGTTCGCTGTGGACGAGGCAGCCTCTGGACTGGCTTTGACTCGTTGGTGCTGGAATAGAAACAGCTGAGCAGGGGCCGTAGCTACTAAAGGTCCTCAGTGCCGCTACTTAAATGATTCTGAAAACACTTAAAACCAAGCTCTGGGTGAGTGAGCAAGTGCTTCTGAAAGAGGAAAACAGTACTTTATGTATTTGTGGGAAATCGGGGCTTTTTGGCTTTGGATCCTTGCACATTCGCACTTCCCTAACTGACGTATGTAAACAGTAACTCTCGAGTTCTGCTCACAGGGACCTGCTTTCTTGGTGTTGAGGTTTCTGTATGGGAGTGAACTTTTGTACCTATTGCTGCTGGCCTGTTTCCTCCTGCTGTCAGAGTGATTAAGCCTTTGGTAAACTCTGCTGTTTTCTCCTTTTCCTCTTGGTTCCATGTGCAGCCCTTCTCAGCAGAGCCCTGGTGTAGAAATGGCTTCTGTGAGACCAGTTCATAACCATCTCTAGTGGCTGGCCCTCACCCCCCCATCACACCTGTGAAGACCGGCCAGCGTGCTTAATGCAGGTTGCCCCGCAAGACTTTCCAGACTCTAGAAGTGACATGGACATTTTTTGTTTCTTCAGTTTGTCCTCCTCCTGCTTCTGCAAATGGCTTTGACCTTCTCCCCAGTGTGAAATTTAGACATTTCCCATTGTGGGATGGTGGGGAAGCTGCAGTGCTGGTACCCGCCTGGTCCAGGTGCTGTCTTCAGCTGGGCCTGTGGGCAAGTGGTGTCCTAGCCTTGCTGGGACAGTCACTTTCTCTGGAAAACGAGAATGCTGATGCTTATGGGATCTCTAAAATTTAAATGATATATTGATTTGTATGTAGGGTGCCCAGTAAGATCCTGATTACTGTAGGTAATCAATACTCTTTCTTTCCCTTTGTCTTCCATTCTGTGCTTCTGCCCCCTCCCAATCCAAAGAGTTAACAACTCTGACTGTCTCTGCCTGTCCATCTTCACAGGAGAGCCTTTGGAAAGAAGGGCAAGGGGGTCACTCACAAGATTTGTGAGGTTTGGATGAGAAAGGGCCGGGCCAGCTGGGCCCCTGGTCCCAACTCAGCTTCTGAATTTCTAGCTAGAAATAATGAAAGATGGTGTCCACCAGCCCCTACCCCAACCGCTTCTCACTTGCCTCCACCAAGGAAAAGGCACAATATCCAGGAAAACCCACTTACTGGTGAAAGTTGGGATCTGCAAAAGTTAGACTCGCCACCTGGGGAAATGGAAGTAGCTTTATTTCATATTTACGTGGTCTTCTCAAGGACTATCTTCCTAGAGAGTGGGATTTTATTTTTCTTTTTCTCTATAGGAGGGATATCTGAATTCCAGAAAATACTGAAAAAAGTGACACTTGTTTGTTTAAAGAGTTTTCAGCAAGTGATTATAGAAGTTTTCCCTGAAACTGACCTGTTTAGATTTTCTGGACTGATGATCAAGGATGACCACTGATGGCATCTCTTGGTGGCTGTGGGTAGAGCCCTCAGGGCAGGCATTGCCTGCTCGTCCCAATCGTGTTGGCACCTGGGTGGCAGGCCTTGAAGCAGGGGAGCAAATCAGCCTCAAACTTACAAACCCTCTCTGTCACCTACACAGTGGACTTCTACAGCACTTTGAAATTTTAAAAAGGTCTCTTGGAGTTCTTTAAGAACATCAGGGGCAGTTCCGGACTCAGGACTGCTGGTGCTGGGAGTAATTTTCATTTAATATCATCAGCTTGTTTTCAAGTCTGCTGCGGGCCTGGGTGGACGTCTGTTGGCTCTTTCTATCCTGTGGTTTAGAATAGAATGTACTCCAAATGGGTTATTTTCTTTAATCCCTTCTACAATTGGATTCTTTATATACCAAAGAGAAAAGCTACAGAGGGCATATAATAATATTCAAAAAAGAAACAACAACAAAAAAGTAAAACTGTTAGTGATAATGTCTGAGACCTTACTGGCTTGAGTTAAGATAATAACGCAGTGGCACATTTAAAATATATTCTTGTCTTTCTCGTCATGCCATTAACTAAATGTTTTAAGGAACTTTATGGTCATTCACATAAACATAAAAATCCCAGTCATGTAAATCTGTAGTTTTTGAGAGTTTTTTTCCCGTTATACTAAGTGTTGGAATAAGTCTGATGATTTTATAATCCTAGAGACAGTTTTATATTTATCCTAATTACCTTATTTAAAATATCCTTATGGAATTCAAATTTCTAAATCTTGCATTGGAAATATGGCATAAACCTGAGAAAAATGACAGAGTGATAATACAGCAGTGTAGATAGTAACAAAGGAAAACAATAATTGTGAAGTGATGTGAACTTGGCGAGACATGGGGCCAGGCTCTGGAAGGACCAGGCCCTACTGATGACTTTGCTGTCAATCCTAAAGTGGTGAGCAGCCTGCAACAGGCTCACAGTAGCGAGGTCACGTGATCACATTGCCCTTTTAGTGAGAGATCAGGGGGCTGCCTGTGGAAAGAGGTCAGGGTGGTTGGGACTGGAGATTGAGGGCTGTGAGTGACTGTTTGGGCGATGCAGGGAGAGCTAATGGCGGCTGACATCAGGTAGTGGTGGCAGGAGTAAAAGAGAAGAGATGGATGCTTAAGAGGTCAGGATTGAGTCTCCTCAGAACTTCTGACACTTCTGTAATCTGTCCTTGGCCTCACCTGCCCTGGAGGGGCCATCACTATAGTCCTTCCAGCTTCTTACTGTGTATTAGTTGTGGCACACCCAGCAAGGCAGTTGTCATGAGTCTTCCCACCCAACTCAGAGAACTGCTGGAGCAGGAGCCATAGCTGGGTGCCTCTTAGTGTCTGTCACAAATTTGAACATATAATAGATGCTGGACGAGTACTTGTTGGATTTTTAAAATACATTTTCTTACCTGCTTTGTGCTTACTGAGACATTTCACATTCTGTGTATTCGGTCTCTTCAACTATGATAGGAGGTAATAGATGTTATTACCAACATTTTATTAATGAGAAAAATGAGACCCAGAGAAGTTAGCTAACCTTATGGGGTCTCCCAGCTGTGTTCAGTGTGTGTTCAGGGCGAGGAGAGGTCCCTGGTCTGCCTGCTTCTACCCTGGACAGGTGGGTACTTTCCATGGACATCACAGTATCTTTCTGCAGAAATGAAAAGCTTAGCGTGGAGCTGACAAACACTTCCAGCAGCTGGGCAAGTGGGAGGATGCCTTCAAGGGTGCTGCCTCAGCCTTATAAAGCCATCGGCTTAGGAGAGCAATGTTATGAAGGTTCCTGACGGCCATAAAATTCCAAACATGGAAATGATTGCTTTGTTATATAAAGCATTCGTTCCAGCATTAAATAATAAAATAAACTCCTGACACCAGGAATGGAAACCATCGCCGTTAAGCTGATCTGTTTACTCTGAACTGATTCTAGCCGTGGAGGTGGCTCTGTGGCACATATGTTACTCGTGGGGAGCACTCAGTCACCTGGAGACCACATGGCTCTCTGGGCTTTCCCATCCTGACCAGACGTCCACAGGGCTGGCGGCTCTGCACAAATTCCCGTTGGGTCCGAGTTTGCCAGAATGAGGCCAAGACGGACAAACAGAGGAGCTGAGGTGTCCCCTTCACCCTTGCATTTGCTGGGCCGACTTTTCCTTCACTTTTCTAAGACTCATGGTTTGCCTTGAAACTCTGGACTACAATATAAGTAAGACAAAGAATTCTTCCTTTTGGGGAGGGAAAGAAGAATTATCTATCTCAGAGTGTTCCTCAGCTGTGTACTGGTGGTTTCGCTTTACTTGTATTTTCATTTTAAATTTATGACTTGTCTGTAAATCTCCCTTTTCTTTGTAACAGAACACATGATGACTTTAAGTCTTAACAGAACTTCTTTGAGGATAATAATATAAATAACATTTTTGATGAAGTGGAAAGTGTTTCAAAAGATTACTTTCATTTTCTCCTCACTGAGGTTACAAGCAATTTCTGTAGGTACTTTTATGTCGTATATTCTTATTCCTAAAATGAAAAGGGAGTTAAATAAATGGGTGTCTTGAGTATCGAAGCATAGAAAATATACTATTTGGAATTTTATGTGGGAAATCCTCAAGCAAGGGATCCTATGGTTCATGTCTTTTACATTAATATTTTCAAGGAGCAAAATTCTGTAGTGAGAGTCAGGGGGAAATGAACTACACATTTCCTTGAATGTATTCTTTTAGCTTCCAGGTTGAAAAAATACTAATTAACCTGCTGTAAACCATGGAATAGTCCTTGTGGAATGATAGATAGTAAAGAAAATCTTGCTTAGAAATTTGATGTGGAGTGGTTCCTGTCTTTTGTAGCCTTTCTGCCTTGAATTTACAAAGTTTTACCCTGAAGACTGTGTGTTCACCACACACCCAAGGTGAGGAGGAGCAGCCGATTGATCCTTCAGCCTGAACTGACGTAAAATGAAAGAGAAACACCATGTGTTTCTATGGTGATATCAAGGCATTGATTGTAGGTCAGTCTTGGACAGAAACCAAGGAGACATTCTGGGTAGATGGAATTGTGTAAAGCCAGCCAGCATCTGTCTATCCTATCTATCTTTCATTTGTCTGTCTTTTTTCATCTATCAATCATCTATCATCTGTCTATACTTTCTTTCTTTCTAGCTATATCTCTGTCTTATCTATCTTTATTATTGTATTAGCACAAAAACCCTCATTGGATGCTTCAGAACAAAGGACAGAATCTAAGAGCCCCCTACTAGAAAGCTTGCTTATATAAATTTGCAGTGAGAGTTTGTCAGAGATAATCTGTTGGACCTCTGTCTACCAGATGCTCAAGTATTTCCAGAGTTAGAAATAACTGGACTTTCTCCATGGAAAAGAAAATGTAGCAAAGGCATTTTTAGTCCTGATGCTTGGGGTGCCTGAATGAATCTGGCCCCTTGCCAGAGATGCTGGATCCTTTTGGATAACACACAAGTCAGGCTCTTGTCTTATACACCTTAATGATGGACTTTATCAATTTTCCCCTCTGCCCTTTCCCCGCACGGTTGCTAAATAATCAATCACCCTGTGTTTACGAATGCAGCTGCTGTCCAGTCATTTACATGAAGTCACTCCATGACATTTGTGTCTAGTGCTAGCAGTGTGACTAAATCCATCCACATGCAGTCCTAGTTTGTAAAACAGCAGGGTCGGGACGCGGTTCTTTAGGACACTGACCCATGAAAGCATCAACGTTAGCAGCCATCCGAGGCCTCAGGAGGAAATGGGAGCCCAAAGGCTGGGTTGTCACTGAAGCGGGCGGGGTCTGAGAGAGTGAAAGGAGTCAGTCGGAGGTCAGAGTGTCCCTGAGGCAGGTAGAGAGCTGGGCAGGACATCCAGGTGGCAGAATGCTGACCACATCAGTGTAGGCTAGAGTGGAAGATTCCAGATGTGGCTTCAGTGGGAAAAGGTTTCAGACTTGGACAGAGTTTGTTTTCTTCTTGGACCTGGGGCCCTGGGTGAGAAACATAAATACTATTTGTGCCTCAGTTTCTTACCTATAAAAGCAGTTGTTATAAGGACTAAAAGAAATTATTTAGGACATGTGAGACAGGGACCAGCAAACATTTCTGTAAGGGGCCAGGTGGTAAATGCTTTGGGCTTTCGGCTGTCCAGTCTGTGTTGTGCTTACAGGGAGCACGGCTTGTGCCAGTGAAACTTATTTCCAGAGACAGCCTGGAGGCTGGATTTGTGGTTTGCCAGCCTTGGATTTAGATAAAGTGTGTAGAAGTTATTCAATACATGGTGCCTCCCTTTCCCCTCATCCAGGTTTTGAGAGATGGTGGTCACCTGGGATTTCTGAAAGTCATATCTGGAAGTTCTCTGTGAGCTGATTGCTTAGTGAGCACAATTCGGCAGTGGAGCTGAAATAAAACACCTAACTCCTCCTTCGACTTAGCCCTTCGAGTCTGGGGGTCGGGAACCTGAGCAGTCAGTACCTGTGAGGCCAACACTGACGTCTTCCCCATTGAGAGGAATTGTGGTGTCTTGGGGGAAAGTGCTTGTTTTCCATTAGGTCTAAGGTCTTAGCAGTTGGAGCTTTCCAAAGTAAGAGAGAGTTAAAAGTGAGAAACTCACTTTGAAGTTGGCTTACACTGAATATTAAAGGAGAAACACCCCTGCCCCAACCCCCCGCCAGCATACTTAAATGTTCATCTGAGAAATTTTTAAAACTTGAGCTGAATTTTGGGTGTAGAACAAACTGTGAAAGGGGGCTGGTTTTCCAGGGCTGAGACTCGACTGTAGAAATGTGCAAAGCATCTGTGAGGCCCACAAGCCTGGAACGGCCTGTGCAGTTGGCTGGGAAAGGGAATGGGTACCGGAGGTAAACAGTAGGTGTCTACCTAGTGCTCAGGTAGCCTCTTAGGAGGCCATTGTGTGCTCGTTGATTGTGATCCCACCAATGCACCTCACTCATGTGTTCCTTTTCTTGTTCCCTGCTTTCATTTTCATCTGGGTGTCCCCTCAGTTGTGGGAGCAGACTGGTTCTGAATTTGTAAAATGCTGAGCTTGAGCCAAGTGGATAAAGCCGCAGTACAATTAGCATGAAAACTGGCTTCCTCAATAGTTTTATTATTTTCAAAGAGTGGTCGAAGGAAGAACATGGTGAAGGACAGTGAATCTCTGCTCTGGAGGCTGGTGGCAGCTACCTTCTTGGGGTCCCTGAAGGGCTGAGAGAAGGCACTGGGAGGTCCTTTCTGCTTTGCCATCTGAGAACAGAGAGCTCCTCCCTTTTCTGTGAGCAGGAGTGGAGAGCTTTAGGCCATTCCCTGGGGCTTCCTTTTTTTTTTTTTCATTCCACCCTCAGGCAGGTTGATGTCCACCCACTGAACACCCCCTCACCCTCATCAGTGGGCGTAGTCTCACCCGCCACTGGCACAGCTTCCAGGCTTCGAGATTGTATTTCTTCTGCAGCTGGTTTTTATCATGTTTTCTCAAAGCCAGATGTTTTGCTCTTGTAATGTTACAGGTGCATAGTAGTTTGTACAGGGAAATCAGAAGGTTGGTAAGGTGTGAAAGTCATTTCTCAGCCAGTGTCGTAACATTTTCCTGATAAATGACAAAGATACTCCAGAGTGTATATATATGCATATGGGATTTTTCTATTGTTGAGATTTCGGACATATTTTTAAAATGGGGGATTTATGGGGAATTTCCAAAAGCGACTGAACAGCCTCAGTGCTGAGGAAGGGAATGAGTATGGCTGTAGTGCACCGTAGACCTAAAGACGGGTGCCGTGTTTCACGTTCACAGATCTGCTCATTGATAGTGGTCTGCTGACATACCTTTAGCATCAAAAATGCTCATCAGTCGATAGTGGGCTGCATTTTCCGTCTATGTTGTTTACAGCTCTGTGTTTAAAAACTAGTCATGCATTTCGTGGGGTGGACAAGACTGTTCAGTGAGCCGTGAGTTAGCTGGGTCAGTCATCAAACACTCAGCGTGCCTTATGGTTTGATCAGATTTAGTGAGCATACATCACTAGAAAAAGAAAATTTACCAATATGTGTATGACATACAATTTAACAGATTCCAAAAAATTCAAGGGCAAAATCATCATTTTTGTGTGCCTTAGCGCTTGTAATTGGAAAAGGCTGCTGCGTGTTATAAAGGTTATTTCGTCCCAGGTTCTTAGCATTTAGGAAAAATGTCAGCATAGTGATGACCCTAGCTCTTCTGAATGTGAATCTCTGGCTTTAACATTTTAATTCTTGTTTCAACGATAAGCATCTTTCTCACATATTTTGGATTTCTGTAGGTCCCACGTTCTCTTACTTTGTTTTATTGAATGTTTCATTTGGTCTTAGTCACTTATTTTCAAAAATACTAGCAGTTTAAAGTCCTTGGGACCGACATGACTGTTTAGAAAAAAAATCTCATTAATGGAGGAAGATGCTAATCAGTAATGGTTTTGGCCAGCTCTCATTGGGTAGATGCCTGCACAATTCGTTGTTGATTAAGTTAATGAGAGCTGTGCAGACTGGGGAGGTTTCCTGCTCCGGCAGATGTGAATAAGATTGCAAGAATCTAATTCTGGACCCCATCAGAGCCAAAACCTCTCGAGGAGGGGCCAGGACAGCATGTGCACAACAAAGAATTTAAATGACTTTGTTTGCGGCCAGGGAAAAGTCAACATGAGCAATGTGAAATGCTTTCTTCTTAAATGATAAGGCAAACAGAAGACACACAAGGATGTAACTGTATGTCTTCTTGGGCTCCACTGAATAATCAACTCTTCCCATTGAAGCCATTCTGAGTTTTTCTTTCCTTCTCTTTCAGGTGACATCACACAAAAAGGATATGAAAAGAAGAGGTCGAAACTGATTGGAGCCTACCTGCCCCAGCCTCCGAGTACGTAAACCTTGCTGAAGAGCATGAAGCATCTAGTGTTAAGAGTTAACTGCAGCATGCCGGAGAAACGCCTGAGCCCACATCCTGCCTTAGTGCTGGATCTGCATGAAGACCACGTGTCCGACGTGGCACAGCCACTTCTGACTTCTTCGTATGAGTGCACATATATTTCGTGGCTATAGAAGGCACATATGATTTTTCTATAACTGTGCCTCATAATTTAATGTGTTTCATCTATAGAGGACAATAATATGTTTGATTACTTTAAAATGCTATAATTATAAAAATATAAGAGTGTTTATGATTTGAAATGACTTCTGGTTTAGTGAGATAAAAAGTTATTGCCCTTGATTTTGGTTTAAATTAATCCCAGGTTTTTTTAATGTCATGGGGCCAGGGACACAAACCTAGAAATCTAGAAAATGATATAATATCCTCCCTGGGATTATGACTTTGTAAAGGCTGATTGTGTTTTGAAACGTGATTGTAAAATGTTATGGAATCTTCCCAAAAGTACAAAGTCTGTTTCATTCCAGCATTTTCACATGTGCAGTTTGTAGAATCTCTTTACACTTGAGCTAGGTTCCATACATTTCAGGAAGAAGAAAATGATACCAGGCTGGAATTCTGATGAGAGCTCAGTTCAGTTTGAGGGTGACCTTGAAGATTGCTAGGCTTTGGGAATGGCTTAAAGTAACACAAGTCCTAAAGGAAAAAGGCAGAAACGTAAATTTTAAAGGTACTACCTGAACTGTGTAGTTTTCACCGTTAAGACGCAATTTTAAAGCCCTGCCCAGATGCTTCTGCTGGGAGAGGTTTGAGTCAACACGGACCCTAGTCCCTCCCTCCTCTCTGGGTTGTGATATACCCCATAGGGTTCTGTTAGCAAAGTAAGAGCCTTCCCTGGAGCTCACATGCCAGGAGACTTAATTTGTGTGTTTAGTTTCTGCTGTGTTTGTAGTTTTGTTTTGATTTTGTGTTTTACTTTCTTTCTTTGATATTTGAGCAAGTTACCATAAAGATGGACCTGTTGTGTAGGATTTACCAAGCTGACGGGCTGGATTTTCCTTTTGTCTGGCTTATATAAGGAAGCAACACAGTTCTATCCAAGTGCATTAAAAATAAATCAGTGTTTGGTTGGCTGATGCCCATGTGTGAAAGGCTTTCAGAGCAGATGAGGGGCAGATGATTAGAGGTGGTCCCCCTTCCTTCTTTCTCTGTCTGCTAACAGAACCGCGTGGTGACGGCCTCTTCATGGCCTGTCACTCCTCTCTGTAGGCAGCCCCTCCATGTCCTGGAGGAGGGCTGGCTGTAGGCTCCTGAGGTTGTTGGATTTGATTTCTGTGCCTTACCAAACAAAAGTGAGCCAGAAGCAGTTCTGTGTGTTTCCAGGTGAGGTTCTCCAGCAGCGGCCGGGCCAAGACCACGGTTGACCTGTGTTGGCTGGGCGCTCCGGGTGGCCCTGTATCGCTGCTCCTTTGGTGTTTTTTGTGCTGTTCTGCATGGGGTCGGCAGCTCTGCTCAGCGCTGTAACAAATTTAAAAAAAACTAAAGTTTGAATTAATTAGTTTTTTTTCAACTTGTTACAGCAGCGAATGGAGCTGCCGTGGTCCGGTGTAGACTGCAGCACAGTGAAGGAGCCCCGAGAAGAATGCTGCACTCTGGCAACATCGGGGTGTGTGACATCCGAGAAGCCGCGGTCCGAGAGCGGGCGGCCAGCACCGCAGGAAACCGGCCGCTGTTTTACTTTCGTTTCGGTGAGCGCACTTGACTGAGAGCAAGAAATCCCACGGCAGGGACACGTTTGAAATGGACCCTCTGCCTAACGCCATTCTAACCAGTAGTGTAGGCCTACCGTTGGGGGAACCTACGAGGGTCCTGTTTCTGAGCCACCACCCTCCAGATGAGCTCATGTGACTTATCCATTGAGGGCCAGAGCGCCTCTAATCACAGAGCTTGTGGCAGACCCCAGAACCACGATCGTCCCGCTGACTCAGGGCCCAGTTCTGAGTGTTTTCTATTAAAATATGATGGAGGGGCCGGCCCGGTGGCGCAGCGGTTTAGTCCGCGCTTGGCAGCCCGGGGTTCGCGAGTTGGGATCCCGGGCGCCCGCCGACGCACTGCCTGTCAGCCACGCCGTGGCGGCGTCCCATATAAAGTGGAGGAAGATGGGCATTGATGTTAGCCCAGGGCCAGTCTTCCTCACAGAAAATAAAATACGATGGGCTGCTTTTATAGCCCTGTTTTCACAGTAGGAGCACTGCTTACAAAAACACTTGAGAAAGAAGAATGCATGACAAATCATAAAATTCCTCTTAAAATTTTTGGTCTTCCAATAATCCTTGCCTCATAGCCAAAGACCTAGGTGAAGGATGAACAAACACATCCTGGCCTCTGAGATCTGCTGAAAGGAGCAAGCGCTATAGCTCCATCATATTCCTGTCGCCAAAGGGCACAGTTTGGGGAGTTCTGAAATAGAAAAATCGAACCAATTAGTCAGACTGTATTCTTAGAGGTAATGATCCTATTGAGAGGTCAAAATTACTTTAGTGGACAATATTTGGAATATAAGAAGCCCAGACAGATGAGTTCAATGCACCTTTTAGTAGAATAAGAAAATAAGCATCTGTAAGCTTTAGGCTTATCTTCAGGGTTTTACCTCAAATAAAAGGCATTGTTTGAAAATTATGTACAAATAATAGAGAAGCTTTAGTATTACTGTTGGCCCCCAGGGTCTGGGAAGAGGGCGCCCCAGCCTGGTGGCTCTGGTGCTGCTTCTGTTTATCCTTTCCAGGTCAGCTTGCTGACGGATATAAGGAATGTCCTTGTGGAAGGATGGAGGGTTTACGAGTGGTTGGCAGAGTTGGGCATTAGCTGTGGGGTCCATTTCTTGATTAACATATGCCTCATGCACCTGATTGTGAGGCGGAGAGAGCTGCTCCATGACCTGTGGGCCACCCCGTTCCCACTGGGAAAGGGAAGGCAGGTTCCCCATGATTCTAGCATCAGGGGCTGGGTGCCCAGCTAGTTTTGCAGATTCTACTGCTAATATTTATTCCTGAGAAGCTGCCCTGGGTGAACGATCATTGACTATATAGAACTTTGTCCCTGGGAAACAGTGAGGAGAGCAGGTGGTTCTAAATCGGAGAAGTCTTTCTTGACTAGCTCAGTCTTGGAAATAATTCTTTTGTTATAGCGTCTTCATGAAAACATCTTGTTTTCTTTTTCAGTCACCCTTACCCTACCACACACTTTTCTGTAAGGGGTTTATGTTTTGATGAACTTTACTTCTTTTTTTTATTATTATTTTCTTATTTTCATTTATCAGAGAAAATATTAAGACTTGTCTAGAAAGTATTCTAAAAGTATTTCTAAGACATTGTTTGAATTAGGACACACAATTATGAATTAGGACAATTTGTAGAGACATTTAGCAAAAACTAATAGCCAAGTCGGAGCTACTGAGCGTCAGCTGTCTCAGGGAAAATGCACAGGAAGCAGGCTGTCTCCTGGTTTTCTTGTCTGCACAGAAGTGACTGTCACAGAATGTCTGATAGTGACTCAGGTGCCCCTGGAAGGTATGTCATCTTCAGTGAGTACAATGTTGAATGCTTACCTAAATCTAGATGAGGAAAAGTGGGCCAGAAACTAGAAAGAAAAATGAAAATTATGTATTTAACGAAGGAAGGGGTCGGAAAGAATATATTGAAAATCATGTTCATGGAGAAAACATTACTTAGGAGAACTTACTCATTTGATACTAGTCCTCTTGCAGTTTTTTGGCTCTGTATTGTCTCATTAATCTGTACACCTGATAAAACTTGTAAAAATTTTAAAAAAGTCCACTCTCTACTGCTCTCTTCAGGGATATCTTAACACAGTGTCAGCTTCTATATTTGAGTCTTCACTGCTTCATAACAGGTCATGGTGAGGTAAAGTCCTAAAATTCCAGTGTTACCACACACAGTGAAATGTTCCTTGACCAGACAGAGTCCAGATAGAAGGATTTACCATGACTGAGTAGTTGAGAAAATCTTGGTGAATTCGGCTAACATGACAAGAGGGCAAGTGTGTCTGTGTCCTTCCTGCTCCCTGGGAATAGGCTGTGGGACCCACATGAACAGCCTCCTCAGAGAAGGGGTCTCTCTAGGAGTGAACTTATCGGTCCACGTGTGCTCCCACTGGAGACAGCAGATTGCTCTGCTGGGAGCGTAGACGCGTCTGCGTCGTAAGGACCTTGAACACAGTGGCCTGGTCTTTCTTCAGCTCCTCCAACCCTCATGTGCTGTACTTCATCCGATGTCCATGCTGTTTCCTTATGAGGCATTCTGCATGCACCTGTGCCCTCTGCCTGCACCTGCATGTCTTTTAAAGCTCAGGTTCAGTGTCACTTCTGCAGGGATTACTTCCCTGATCCCTGGGGTTAAGACACGCCCTCCTGTCCCGATCTTCACCATATCCCACTTCTGAAATACTTAAAAATTGTAGACGGATGTTGGTTGTGGAATACTTGATCCCGCCCCCACCCCAGCCCACAGTCAGACCCCACTCTCCTTCCACAGCAAGTGAGCCTTCCCAGATATTTGCTGAGGGTAGAGCTGGGTGGATGAACCCAGAACTGTGTCTGCACGTTACAGACTGGCTGCTGGAGTGCAGGCCATCTGCACCTGGTAGGGGCAGAGCCTGGCAGCTCTCCTGCGTTACCGCCTCGCCACGTGGCCTCCCGCCCCATGGTCTCCACATGAGCAGCGAGGCAAGTGAGTCTGGCCAGGTTCCAGTGTTCACTTGTTCTGAGAGAGTACGGGAGCATTCAGAGAGCTGGCCCAGCTGAGGGCAGACGCCAGAGCATCAGCCCGGGGCTCAGACCTGTGATGCCTCAAACCCACAGGAACACAGACCTCGTACTGCCTCAGGCATCTCCTGTCTGTGGCCACAGTTTTATTTAGATTTCTGATTCGGATAAATTTAATTGGCAAATAAGAACGTATAAGTGCTGATTATTGTTTCCATATCTGAAAGCTCAAAGGATAACGTGATTTTAGATCTCACTGCATTCCAGTCAGTTGAATTTTATTATTAATCTTTGAGTTCGGCTTGAAAATCCCAGTGTTCAGTTCTGTAAAGAAGATACACTGTCTGGACATAATTCTGTTCCTGGGAGTGGCCCACATGGAGAGGGCTGGATTTGAAACCCAGGTCCTCCTGCTGGGTTCTCAGGACTGTGAGGGAGAATGTTGCCTGTAGTTGGCAGAGTCTAGTGCTTGTAAACTTTGCCCTTTGGTCTCATACAGGATGAACTTTCTCATCTTGTATTTAAGGGTATAAACCTGAATCAAATGCCACTGTGTCCTATGTTCTTCAGAAAGTAAAGCCGGCTGGTGCTCCGCCTACCTGAGGCTTTGGTTGATCTGGTTCTTCACGTTAACAACCGCTGCGCTTCTCTGGTGCCAGGTGCACAATTTGGTCCATATTTTCTTCCTGCTGCAAGAGCTACAGTCTCCCAAAGTGTAGCCCTCCCTTCCCTGGGCATGGAAGCCATGTTTGTCTAGGCTTTAGGGACACGTGGCCTCTCCTGGGGACTTCCTCAGCTAAGGAGTCATGCCCAGCTATTTGTTCATGATGGGTGGGGCATGAGATGCAGGGTTAACTCCCAGAAGAGGAGGAGTACAAGTATTTCAGTCAGTGTTGCCTGTCTGACTTAGCATGAATTCGTCCCAGATTGAATTGCCATAGGAAATGAACTTTCATCACCTACAGGTAAAGCCGTGGTCATGATCTTGATGCACAATTGGCTGCTCTCAGTTGTCTAAGAAATGCTCTTCTTTTATCACACACAGCTGTTGGTTTGACCACATGAATTTCCTGTTATTTATAGTAACATTCAACCACTCAGGTTTCTTCTCCCCGATATCAGTAGTTAAAAGGGAACACAGCCAAGCCAATCCCACCTCAGGCTTTTGGAGTTGGAGCAGAGTTGGACATGGGATCTCTGAGCGTTCAGCTGGACAGTGAGAATGGCGTCTACTTTGGAACTGGCTGATATGGGTTTTTGTGAAAAATCTATATGAGGTATAAGAAAAATGCAGAAATGTGAAGCCCCAATTCTGCCATGTAACTTACTGCCTTCTGAGTTCATCTTACCCAGTGAGCGAAGACTGAGCCTTGGGATGCAGAAATCAGACACAAATGCACGCACGACATATAAAGGGCTCTTGTCAAACTCCCTGAAGTTCCAGATCTTTTACACTTTTCCAAGTCATGAGTCCTTAATCAAATTAAAATATTGTAATAGGAAAATGGTCAACAAATTTATACTGATTCATGGCAAGGATTTATGTTAATGAAGGGCGAGATAGAAATAACAATGACAGGAATATAAAAATTAGGCTATCGTGGCTGGGGTAGATGTTAAGGTGCTTATGACAGAATTTCTGTCAATTTTGTGGTGGTCTTATCTGAGTCTATACACAGCAAGCAAAGTAAATTCCTTATCTGTGTGTACAACAGTTGTACTGTTTATTTTCTGGCAAAGTCTTTGCACTTATTTTAGAAAGAGAGTATAATTAGGTATACTCTCTAATTTAGAAGAGCATGAGATGCTTCAGAAATTGTTTTTGTACAGACTTGAAACAGAGGAATATCCTCAGTGATCTCAACAAGTGCCTGAAGCACAGTCTCACCTGTGTGAGAGCCCTGTGACTGCTGGTGAGTTCCACAGGACCCTGAGGGGAGCAAGGGAGGGAGGCCAGGGCCCTCCCAGGTCACAGCAAGGGTCCTGGGAGCAGAAGTCACTCACATCTGCACCCCCAACATGCACGGAAGTTGAGGCTTAGAGGCTGAGTGATGGATCCGATTCCACAATTCGTAAGAATAAGACCAGAATTTGGACCAAGTTCTTCTAGTTTTAAATCCCGTATACATTTTTATTCAAGTTATCTTCCACGCATCCTTTATGATTTCTTTTAAATATATGTTGAAAACCAAGGTTTTTCAGTGTATTTCTCTTACTATCTGAATTTAGAAATCTTGACTTTTTTCTAGAACATTTACTATCCTGAATAACCAAATGTTGTCTACACTGCAGGTCTTCTGGCCAGTAGAGCACCATTGTGTCAGAGCAAAGGATGACTGCCCCCTTGGGCCTTCTTCTTAGGTTAATATGAGGATTATTGTGATTTCTAGTGTCTGGTTCACCATACTTGTTAATGAAATTACTGCATTTATTTAATCATCTGAAATCAATGGATTGTTTAGGTGACAACTATATTGTCAGGAATTTTCTTTGGAGAATCCTTTCTTAATCATGTGTGGGAAGTAATTAATTGAAGCTCTTATGAAAATGGCTTACGTCTCTGCCCTTTCTCCCTTTGGGTGTAAACAAGTTTTTCGCCTCTGGAGGAGTGAGTGGTGACAGGGCGGGGCACCAGCTTGGGGACAGTGGATCTTCTGTTTGACTGGGACCTGGAGGCACCAGTGGGAGATGTGGCTGGAGGGGGCTTGATGTCGCGAGAGACGGAAGCTCAGGTGAAGGAGTCTGGGCTCTGTCCTCCAGTCGACAGGATGCAGAGAGATGGACTTGACAGAGCCCTGCTTGGATTGAAGCAGGGAGAGACTGAAATGGGGGGCGGGGGGGGGGGCTGTGGGAGCAGCAGGTAGCATCTGACTGAAGGGGGCAGGCATGGCCGAACACTAAGCCTGATGGCTTTTCTCCCTTTGAGGATAAAGTGCTGGGTGGGAAAGAGAGGACTCACAGGGGACGTAGGTGTTTGAGAACTCAGAGAGAGGGGGAAGGCTGCATGGAGAGGGAGGGGGCATGCCACGTGGAGGGGTGGGATGTCCTGGGAAGGTGCCAGCTCAGTGGAGAGGTGGGGTATGTGTTTTACTCTGTCCCTGGGCTGTCTGTTTCCTCTTCCCTCTTAAGAACCTTGGGTCTCCTTCCTCCTCTCTGGAGTTTTAGTTACAGTCCCGCTGCAATTCTGGAGGAGAAACAAAAACCTCACTGACATTGTCACATTTATGTTGAAGTGTTGCAGCCCTCTGCAGGAGCCTTTCTGAGACCTCCTGTGGGCCAGGGGCAGCATGCAGGGGGAGGAGATAACAGACAGACATCACCTTATCTCGCCGTCTCCCAGACAGGGCTCTGATGGACACACCTTTGTGTCACAAGACTGTGACAGCTTTCACCTGCCCTGAGTTCATTCCTGGGCAGCAGTTTGAAATTGTAGCGGGTTCCATCTTTCCTTAGAAGATTGCTGTTGAGCAAATGGTTTTGTGATAAGATCACAAAAATACTTCTTCATGGCTTCAAGGTACCAGCTAAATTTCATCCACTTGGCAGTTATTGCACCAGGAGTGCAGCGTTGAACAGCACACAACCTCTGCTGCAAGGACCAGGCCTCTTTGGGGACGGGACAGGGAGGCCACCAGAGCTCTCTATGTGACCACAGGGTACCTGCGAGCCCTGGGAGGAGGCCATCCCAAAGGAAAGGGCAGTTATGAGCGCATGTTTAAATACTAGTTGAGAGTGGCAGATGCTTCAGTTCAAACCCCAGTTCTGGGCCAGCATTTTCTCATCAATAAAATGGCAGAAACAACATCTCATATGGTTATTGTTAATTAAATGAATTAATAAAATGCTTAGACCAGTGCTTTAAAGTGTTAGCTGTTCTTATCGGTTCTGTGTCAAGATAGGAAACTGGGCCCAGGGTCACAGATTCTGACCCTGTCCCAGCAGTCAGCTGGGACACCTGTCTCTGACTCTGGAGCAGGTCACATGGGATCTGACACTAAGCCGGTGCCTGGCACATGGTGCTTAGTAAATGTCTGTGGGAGAAGAGATCCAGTCTTGATCTCTGTCCCAGTTTTGTCTGAAGAGAGCTAGTTTTTGTACCCCTGGTTACCTCACCTCCCCAGTGCCCTCTCCTCAACTGACCCTACTTTCTGCTGGAGACCCTCTGGGTGTCCTGTGGCTTTCCTAAGAGCTAGCTTTCCATCATGGTAAGAATGTGCAACCTCAACAAGGCTGAACACTGAGCTGTAATTATGTGTTTTACTAACTATTCTCATATTAGTGTTACCAAGAAGGCACCTATTCCACCAGCAGCATTTGGTCAAATCCTCTTACAATTGATAATGAAAAGGACCCCTCAGCTGTGACCCCTGGGTCCTCCTGTGGTGGTAGATTGAATTCTAATTTGGAGTTGCATATTTTACTGATAGCTTTTTCTCGTCAGAACATGCCTTTAAGCTCCTCAAATTTTATTCACAATGAGGTCAGATAAAAATTAATGATTGAAATATGCACACTAATATTTTAGTTTCTTTGGATGTCTTGTTACTAGTGACCTGTTGAAGCTATTCTCCTTTCATCAAATTTATTAATTTCCTTTTAAAATTTTTGTTATCAACTCTCTATTTCAGCCTGTGAGAGTAAATATTCACAATGTTTGCATGCAAAATTAGCTTTCTGAGGACAGGTGTGCAGGGCCTGTGAACAGATGAGCACTAACTGGCAGCTCTGTAGAGCTGGTCTGTGTGTGTAAGTGTGATGATTGTGCACTTCCCAGAGGAAGTATACAGCCACCCAGTGGACCCAGAGGGGTTAAGGTTGAAAGTCTTCCAGGAAGCACATCTGGATGAACTGGATAGGTAGGGTAACAGTACAGAGAGTGAAAGCTGAACATTAGGTATTCACATAAATCAGGCACTGTTTAACCTTGGCAGCTCAAAAGTGTACGTTAGCTCTGCTTCTTCTCAGAACTGCACTAAGATGTCAGTGAACAGATAAAGTACAAATCCACAGGATGGTGGATGGGAGAAACAGAGACTGGTTGCTATGATACGTGAGGTAGATGATCAGTGGTTCCTCATTTAGCCAAGGGAGGAAGGCAGCAGAGAAGGTGCTGATGAAACCATGGGCACCACGGGGGAGGGAGAGGCTGGGCATCAGGGAGACCGGTGATCCACGTCTTCCCCACTCCCCCAGAGATGTTTGTTCTCGGGAGAATGGAGCTGAGATCTTCCAGATTTGGGGTGCCAGGTGGTGCTGAACCCACAGGCACTGAATCAGAGCCTGCATACTGGAGACAGAGAACAGCTCCAGCCCCAAACGAAGAACATGCCTGTGTTTAGTCCCAAGACAGGAGACCAGAGGTCTCTTCCTTGGGCAAAAGGAACAGCCCAGATAAATGACCCATGCAATCAGATCGGTGATGCCCCTGCCATAGGAAAAAACCCTGCTTGCAGCATCTTTGATGGGAATGTTGACAGAGGAGAAAAGGAAAAAATAAACAGATTTTATGGAAGGATTATAGCATCAGAATGACATTTAACTTCTCAACAATAATTGACATGAAAGGCAACGAATACAAATAATTTTCAAATATATTTATCAGATAAATTTTCAAATTTACAAATAATTTTGCTTAGAATTCTAAGTGAAAGCAAGTCCAGGATGAAGGGATGCTCCACGGCAGTTATGCAGCAGGTCTGGACCAACCAGCAGGATTGGAGCAGGAGGGGCTCCAAGAGGGGCTCCATCAAGGGAAAAGATGGTTGAAATAAAAGACTGTCACCAAGTTGTCAGTGCTTGACCACAGAGGAGAAAAGTATTGGGAAGAGTTTTTCATTTCTGTTGGAGTATTTTGAAAGGATTAGCAATAGGTACATTGAAAACCAAGATAATGGAACAAAAAGATACAAATATTAACTCCAGGATAATAAAAAAGTATGAAGTAGAAAGGTATTCATAACCTACTACTAAAATGTAATTTTTGATTTTCTCAAAAATTTATATATCTCTTTCTATATGTTTATTATATAAAGAAGATCATAACTTGATTCTGTGCTTTGGGCTCCATTTTTATTATCCAAACCCTAAAGGTTTCAGTTGTTGCTAGTGGTGTGATTTGCATCTCTTCACATGACGTAATAGATGTTTGTGATGTGAAGGAGCCTGTGCTGGTGTTTCTAAAGGCTGTAGTGTCAGGGCTTGAGTCTCCCCTGCCAAGGGTGCTTCTCCCTTTCCTGTTGATCAGCCATCCCTGGCCCCCCATGCCTGCTCTGGCGTGCTCTGCTTGGCTGTGGGAATGCAGTGAGTCAGGGCTTTATTCTACTGCATGATTTGCTCCACAAAGTAAATTAACTTGAGCTGCCAAGTAAAGTCTCACCTTACTTTGCTCTCTCCCTTAACCCAGGGGTGGATCAAGCTTTGCCTCCAGAGCGCCGGGCTCCGGTTACTCCTTCCTCTTCCTCTCGCTATCACCGCCGAAGGTCCTCAGGGTCACGAGATGAGCGCTATCGGTCGGGTAAGGCACCGAATGTGGATTGTGAGGTCACTAATACTCTAGTCTGTAACGTTGGTAACATTGGTGATGGTTAAATGGATGCACGGCACATGTCTGCAGCAGCTTTGTAAATATGAAGCCGAAGTACAGTAAATTTGAATGTTCTTCTGGTTGGTTGTGTGATCCACAGGTGATGACACCCTACCTCATACCCAAATATACCTTCTAGGGTACACATTAAAATTCAATTAATAGTGACTCTTTTCACATTTTTAAAGTTAGTGTTGGCCACTATGTAGAATTTCATAATAATTTAAAAAATAGTCATCTCTCATGAGCCGAATTTTGCTCATTTTTTAAGGTGTCACTGATCGACAGTTTGGTTTTACTTTTTATAATCTTGGTTGCTGGTATAATTTTTCCTTCTCTTTTAACCTTAGTGACTTCTGTTTTTCAAGTACAGTTTTCAAAAAGAAACATCCTTAAGTATTTGTATGTTCTCTGTTTATTATTTCCTTTGTGTTTAAGATGCTGTGTACAGGAATGCTGTCTTGGTAATTCTATTTTATTGCAGTCATCACCTGGGTTTGGCTGGCTTAAATTTCTTTTGTTAATTTATCATCAGAAAACTTGTACTGTGATTAATATTTTAATTACTTTTTGAGAGAGTTTTTTCAACATCTAAATTAAATTTGCTTTTTCCTACTTCCCTAAGTACAATTTTTAAAAGAAAATTATCAGTAAGTGTTGTCGCTGGGACACTAGTTCAAGGCACATGTGGATTGCTGCTGCTGGTGATCTGAATTATAGTATTTGTATATCAATTTATATTTTGCAAAGTACTTTCACAGGCATTTTCTTCCTTAGTTTTCATAACAAACAGGTGAAGAACTTATTACTATTTCATGTTGCAGAAGCAAGCGTGTTGCAGAGGCTTCGAGAGATGAAGTAGCTCAGCCAATCACACCAAGGTTGGGCGGGTCGATCCTATGAGCCTCTATTACTGTGTCCTGTGACTCTTTCCATTAATGAGGGCTTACAGGATGAACACCACCATTTGCTCTAAGGAGCTCTCTGACTTCCTGGCCCTGCTTTCCTTTCTAGAAGGGAAGAGAAGGGTAAGACAGAGATTTTATGGCATCAGGAGTTGTCATCTGCACAAGCAAGAAGAATGGACTTGAGAAACTAGGAAACGGCCAAGTACAGCCTCACTGCTGCTCCTCCTGCATTCTCGGCCCCTTGCAGGAGGCCTGGATGCCTGGAAGAATATGTGAGGATGGAATGAGGGCAGGAGTTTGTTCCCAAATCCACCTCCTGTTTTTCAAATGTATTTTAACACCCAGCACATATGAAGAGCCCATTTTACTCATTCAGGGTCTCAAAGGCCCCTTTCAAATAATTAGGAGGGTAGAGGCATGCACATATGTGCTGTCAACTTACTATGAAGTACTTCCATTAACTCCCTTGTCTTGATACTACTATGCTAGTATTTTATGTATGCACACACACGTTGACACACACACGTATGTGTGTTGATACACGTAGACACACATGTAGACGCATGTTGACTACCATCAGTATCTTCGGTTCTCACAGAAACTAGTCAAGTGTTCTTATTTCCATTTTACAGATGAGAAAATTGAAGTTCAAGGTAGTATATGATTCTTAGTGATAACACAGTGAGTAGCTCATCAAATAGGATGCAAATCCAGCTGTACCTGGCCCTGTAATCTGACTTCTTACCACATAGAAGATTATATCGTGTCCATTTCTAACCTCCAACTTTCTATATTAATTACCTTTTTAAAATTTAGATGGAAATTAAATCATAACACAGTCTATTTCCTATATTATATATCTTTTCTAATGCTGAGGTGTGGGGGATGATAAACTCTTATGTTTATATGTCCCTTGATAAGGGGTATTGTCTTTTCCAAATCCTCCTGGTTATTTTAAGGGGTGGGTAGGTAGGACAGGTGGTGATTGTCTCACTATTTTCAGGTAAAGTCTGAGAGAGGTTTCCTACCACAGTAGGAAGTGGTGATTGATCTCTTGGCTTCAGATACATCTCCCTTCACTTGTGCACATTACCTTCCCTCTTCAAGGGTACCAAAGAAGATGTGGGAGAAAAGCACACAGTGGAAGGGGGTGGTAGCCAAGGGGAGGAATGGGGGGTACCTTCAGGGGATTGATTTCTACTAGTCAATGGAAACACTGCCAGCACAGCCCTCTGAAGAGGAAATTAGACCCATCTTGGTCTGGGCCACCTCAAACCCAACTTTAGACTCACTGTTAATTTTTCATTAGCATTATTGTGAGGTAGGGGAGAGCTGTGAACAAATGCTGCAGTTAGTGTTAGTCCTTTACAATTAGAACTCCTGGAGATGAGCACTCGGAACTCTTTTCCCTTTGAGTGAGGCTGGAGAGAATGCTATGGGCTCCTGTCTTTGCAGCTTCGTGTCCCGGAGCATCTCTTCTGGTGCCCTTGTCCCAGTTCCTCTACTTTCTGGTTTCCTCTCACTTGGTTGCCCTTTCTGCCCAGTTGTGGAGATCAGGCCTTTGCTGTGGCCAAATTTTGGGCTCTGTGCCTAAGCTCAAAGACCAGTTCAGACCCTCCAGTGTCCAGCACAGTCCTGGAGTTCCATCTGAGCATGCAGTACCTGAGGAGTTTGATGAATCTTTTTTCCCAACCTGCTCGGTGCTTAAGAGCTACAGAGGAACTAAGACACAGGAGTTCACAGTCTAAAGGATGAGCCAGACCAGTGAACTGAAGATTATAACATGTACAGGGCAAGAGATAGTGGGTAGAGTGGACTCTGAGGAGGCTGCTCTCAACTCAACAGCACACTGAGCTTCTAAATGCACAGTTAGCTGGTGGTGCTCCTCAAGTATTCCAGTAGCTCCCATTGCTCTCAAATTCCAATAATGACCTACTGTGTGCACGGTCTGGCTTCCCCAGAATCTCATCTTTCACATCATCCCTTGTCTGCAACCACATTGGCTTCCTAGGTGTTCCTCAAGCACACAAGGCACCTAACTGCTGTAGCGCCTTTACACCGTTCCTTCTGCCTAGAATGTGCTTCCCTCAATATATACACGTTGCCTGTTTCCTTCCATACATCAAGTCTTTGCTCAAATGTTTTTGTGAGGCATTCTCTGACCACCCAATTAAGATGGTAAAACACCATGTCGCCTCATACACAATCCCTATCCTCATTCATTGGTATCTATTGCAGTTATCAGCCCCTGACACTCTATCTATCATCTGTCTTCCTATTTACCTATCAATCATCTATCCATCTCCCTGTCTGTCGATCATCTGTCTACCTATATCAGTAATCTACCTACCTATCTTATCATCCATCTATCTGTCATCTGCCTACCTATGTTAGTCATTTATCTAGTTAGCTATCTATTAATCATCTGTCTACCTACTTGTCTAACAATCATCTATCTATATCATCTTTCTGTCCATCTATCATCTGCCTACTTACTCATCTATCAATCATCTATCTATCCATCTATCTATATTTTTCTATCCATCTATCATCTGTCTACCTAGTTATCCATCTATCAATCATCTATGTATATCTTATCATCTTTCTATCATCTCTCTATCTTCTGTCTGCCTACTCATCTACCCATCTATCAATCATCTATCTATCTACCATAAGAATGTAAGGTCCACAAAGAGAAGAATCATTGTTTTGTTTATTCATGTATGCCAAGCGCCTAAAATATTGCCTATTTAATAGTTTTTGAAGGAAGGAAGGAAGATGAGGGAGCAAAGCACATTTGAGTAAAAGCAAGAAATTAGGTACAAGGGTCCAGATTTTAAGGTATCTTGTATACCATGCTCAGGAATTTGGACTTTATGTTGAAGATGATAGGGCACCACTTGAAGATTTAGGGCAAGGGCATGACAGGAGCAGATTTAGCGTTTGAAGGTTATTTTGGTAGCAGTGTGGAGTATGGATTAGAAGTGGATGGATTGGAAGGACCCTCTCTGCTTGAGGTTGATATATGTTTAGGAGATGAGTCAGTGCCAGGCGATTTGAGATATGTATGGAAGATAATAGCAATAGGACCTTAAGACTAAGCTAATGTTGGAGGGTGAGGAAAGGAAAGAGAGGTGACTCCTAGATGTCTAGGTTGTACAGCTGCAGAGATGATGGTCTCTGGTCTCTGGTTCTGCTGTTAGAGAAATTATGTTTCCATTCATAGGTTAGAGATAGTGGAATTTGTCTCAGCTATTCACTTACTATGTAGAGAATACTATGAAAAATCATGCCTACATTCCTTGAAGTGTCATGTAAGACATGGAAAATGTTATTCTATATATACTATTTTAATTTTTAAAAATTGTCACGCCTCTCAATTTTGAATAAATAATAACTGCTTAATTTACATGTGGAACGGACATATCCAGAGGATCTTTCCATATGCCTGTGAAATCTCAGTTGGGGTTCTGTAGAAATTAACCAACACCGAGTGCCCTCTGCCCCTGTATATCATGGCAGTCACCCTAAAGGAAAAGTAAAGAAGGCCTCAGGACATTATTAGGGCTCATTTGGTAGTCTCACTTACCACCTTATTCTCTGCTATTTCCTATTAAAATAATCTAGTTTTAATTTAGACATTTCACTGATATATGCTGTAAGTTACTTTCTCTTAGAGTATATTCTCATATATCATTTAAAAATATATAGTATGAAATATTAAGAGCTTATTTCAGCCTGTTACCAGTGTATAAATTTCAGGATTTTCTGGTTTATTTTCTCCTGAGCCAGCATGGAAGATTAAAGGCACTCAGGAGAAAAAGCTTTGTGGCCTTCAGGAGATTTTGCTTTCTGAACTTCTTTGACCACTTAACTTGTAGTAGAGTTACTTTAGTGCCCAAATTATATCTTCAAGAGTAATTCTTTTATCTCTTAGATAATTGACCTAATTAACAATCAGTCTAGTCAACCACATAGCCTCAAATTTAATCTCTCCTGGCTATATTTTTCCATTTCATTTCTGAACCCATGGCCTTACATTGTAATAAACTCCTACTAGAATTCTTTATAATAATGTGCACTGCTCTTCTTTTTAAATAACTTTCTTTGGAAACTTAAATTTGATTTGGAAAGTGAATGAATGAATGAACAGGCATTTGCTGAGTACCTAGAAAATGTCAAACTCTATATTAGGCACTTTATTACTTTTGCTTGATAAAGTCTAAATTAGAGATTTAAAAATTTCTGGCTATTTTTTAGCACCCTTTTCCCCCTGACCAAAAACCCTAGAAAAGAAAACATTGCGACATGTGTTGGTTCCATTCCAACCAAGACCGACTATGACAGGAAAGAATATTAAAACTAGAATGCAGCATACAATTTCCTATTATGTTTACAAAGATTGTTTTGCCTTTTAGTGAGCTTAGAAACAGATCTAAAAAGCACATCTCATGCTTTGTGTGCATGCCTGGACAAGTGCAGCTGCCTTCTCTGTTATCAGGCACCCTGGTCCACCTGCACTTGTCTCAGGTGGAATGTCACGGGGCCCTGTCTTCCTCTAGAACAGCAAACTCAGAGAGTCCAGGGATCTCTGGGGGATCTCAAGACCCTTTCTGGGATGTCTGTGAGGTCGAACTGTTTTCATAATGAGTCTAACACGTTATTTGCCTTTTTCATTCTCATTCTTTCGTGAATGTCCAATGGATTTTTTCAGAGGCTGCCTGACATATGATGATGTTATTGTTCCACTGGCTAGTGGAATCTGTGATTGTGAAGTCTTGTGTTTTAAAAAGTTTTTCGGTTTACCCTCTAATACAGTAAATATCAAAGGATTAATTCCATAAGCAAAAGCTTTTAAAGGTTTCCAGCAACTTTTAATAGTTTAAAGCATTCTTTGGGTTAAAGAGTTTGAGAACCATTCCTATGAGACTTGTAAAAATGTAATTCTTTTGTAAAAAATTGAGAGATAATATGAACGAGAAACTTCTACCTCTGAACCCATCACTGAGGCTGATTTTATGCTGATGACAGTTTAACGTCTGATTCATAGCAATGTTGAGTTTCTGGGAATAAGGACTTGTACCCTAGTATTCATTCATTCAACAAATGTGCAAATAATTTTGTGTACTGAGCACTCTTGCTATGCACTGTAGGTGAGGCAGAAATACTGGAAATGTGGTGTTTGCTTCCGTAGAGTTTGTTCACCCTACAGTAAGTTCTTCTTGATGCTGAAGTTTAATTTTCTAGTTTGAAGAGGTTTATCTTTCTCTAGGCGACTTGAATTTACTGATTTTAGTGTGGTTCTTAACTCTTTATTCTCTCTGAACAACTCAGTTTTTTCATTTGTTTATCTGTTCTAGTATAAATCAGGAAATAACATGTTTTCTTACTGACAGAAAGAGAGTAATAGAGTAAGAAGGCACTAAGTCAGACTGCACACTCAACTCAGTATTCCCAGTGAAGGACGGGCTCCATCTGTGTGGAGCTGCACTGTCCGACATGGTGGCCAGTGTCCACATGGAACCTTTTACATTTAAATTAATTAAAATTAAATAAAATTTAAAATTCTGTGTTTGTGCTTCATTAGCCACATTTTAAGGCAAGTGGCTGCTGTACTGGGCACTGCAGATATGGAAAACCACCCCCTACAGCAAAAATTTCTCTTTCATAGTGCTGTTCTAGGCCAGCATAATGGAATACTATTCAGTGCTAAAAAGAAATGAGCTATCAAGCCTTGGAAAGACATGGAGAAACCTTAAGCACATATTACAAAGTATAAGAATCCAATCTGAAAAGTCTACATCCTGTATGATTCCACCTATCCGACATTCTGGAAAAAACAAAACTATGGAGACAGTAAAAAGATCAGTGGTTGCCAGGTGCTCAGGGGAATAGGCTGAACACAGAGGGTTTTTAGGGCAGTGACTCTGTTCAGTATGATACTGTAATGGTGGACACATCTCATCATACATTTGTCAAAACCCTTAGAATGTACAACACTAAGATTGAATGTAAACTATGGGCTTTAGTTAAAAATGTACTAGTAATTGCCTCATCAGTTGTAAAAATGTACCCCACTAATGCAACATGTGAATGGGGGAACTCTGTGTGTGTAGGTGAAGTGGGTATATGGGAACACACTGTACTTTCCACTCAATTGTTCCGTAAACCTAAAATTTCCCTATAAAATAGTCTATTAATTTTAAAAAATGAAATAAAGGACAATGATAGCAAAGACAAATAAGATTCTTGGAAAATACTAATAGCATTGAAAAACCTCCAATGAGAATATTGAAGCAGAGAGAAGACAGAAATAATACAAGGAATTAAAAATGGGATATCACTACAGATATGCACCAGAGGAAGAAGATAATCAGAGGACTATGCATAACCCTGTGACTATAAATTTGAAAATTTCACTAAATGGACAAATTCCTAATTTAAAAATTTAAGAAGAAATGGAAACCATGAGTAATCCTATGGTTGTTAAATAAATGGAAACAGTAGCTAAAAACCTTCTCACAAAGAATACCCCAGGCTCTCAGAGGTTTCATATTTAAATCATACCCAACTTTCAAGAA
Source organism: Tapirus indicus (assembly GCA_031878705.1). Classification (NCBI taxonomy): domain Eukaryota; kingdom Metazoa; phylum Chordata; class Mammalia; order Perissodactyla; family Tapiridae; genus Tapirus; species Tapirus indicus. Next base: position 127,427,210 of record CM062925.1, read on the forward strand.
CTTAACAGGTCTGATGCTATACAAACAATTTCAGCGAATGGAAAGAAAGAAAAGACATCCTTCCCAATTCGTTCTAGGACAGAGGCCTGTTTCAGTAATAGACAAGGCAGTAATGAGAAAGGAAATTGTATACATAGAAACTCCCAAATAATCTACAGATTAATTATTAGAAATAAGGAGGGTTTAGCATAATGGTTTGATGTAGTCTGAACAAACAGAAATTAATCATATTTCTATACAGAGCAACAAATCTAAAAATGTAATTAAAAAACAAAAGTTCTGTGTACAGTAGCAGCAAAACTAGAAGAAACCTAATGAAAATTCAAACAAAAGATGTGCAAGACTTTTATGGTGAAAATTATAAAATTTTATATGAAAGACATTAAAGGAGGCCAAAATGAATGGATACACTGTGATAATGGCCAGGAAAGCACGATCCTGTAGAGATCAGCTCCCCTAATCTACATTCAATTCTAATAAAAGCCCCCGCAGGATCCTGTATGGGACTTAAGCTGATTGAAGAATTTACGTGGAAGAGCAAAGGGCTGAGAGGAGGCAAGATGCAATAAAGAACAAGGAGCCAGTGCAAATGGCTGTGGGTCAATCTCAAAGCATCATGCTACTAGAAAGAAGCTAGACACAAAAGACTAATCTTACACAATTATTTTGTATGAAATTCTAGAAAGTGCAGAACAGTAGCAGCAGCTAGCACATTGGTACTTAACTGTGGCCTTCAAAACACATTGCAAAACCTGGTGTTTGTTCCAAACAGTCATCATCCTAGAGCAGCCAGCGTTTACTGAGCACTTGCTTCATACCGGGCACTGTTCTACATGCTTTTTATGTAACTCATATAATGTCTCTGTCACACGAGTCAAGAGTGTCTCACCACCTCATTTCATGGGTAAACAAAGTCTTTGGCCTTTGTGTTTCTAATTAACTTTTGGTGTGTTTCCTGTGTACTTAGGTTATAGCTATATAAAATTGTGTCCCCCTTATCATTCATTAAGGACAAAAGCATTAGTTACAAGTGTTAAACATGGAGCGAGTTTATAATGGAAAAGAAAGTAAAGATAATTTACACCTAGAGCAGAGCCTGGCACAGCAAAGACATTTGATACATATGCATTTGGTGGTTGAATAGCGATGTTATTCATTCTTTGTTGGAAACAGTTCTAAAGGCCAAAGACCAAGCAGTGACCCTGTGAGAGGCTGTGTCTGTGCAGCTGCCAGTGATATAAAACAAAAGAGAGAGAGAGGGAGGAAGAAAACTGATTGAGAAACTGGAAAAGAAGTGTGTGCTTGTCTGGAAGTTCATCCTCTGTGTCTGATGTCGGCTGGCCTGACGTGACTTCAGGGAGGCCAAGAACTTCTGAAAGGATTAAAGAATAAGCAAGTCAGTTGCTCTGCAGATGAAGCTTTATCATACTTCCTTGATAATCAGACGGGTTTGGGGCACCCACTGTTCTCCCAGGTCCACTCTGTGTCACTTCTTGTTCAGGCCTCTCCTGCCAACCCTGCCCCAGACACATCCAGAGCCAGATGCCCAACTTCTGTACTCACTGGTCACAAACTCCTTACATGTCATGCTCGTCACATCCTGTCATCTTGTTGGTTTACTGGTCTACATCCCCAAACAGTTCTGTGAGAGGAGGGACTATTGCACAGCAGGAGCTCAGAGAGTAATTGTTGAATGAATGAGTACAGTCCTCAGACCAGTGCCTCCTTCCATGCACTGTCCCTCCCCAACCCCTGCATTCACTTAGCTACGTATTTTTCCTAGAGATTGAGAGATGAGGAGGGTTGCACTGAAGCAGTGAGTAGACGAAAACCAGGTGGTTGGGGGTGGCTCTTGATAACCCTTCACACTCCACTTCTGATCAAGACAGCGCTCCTTGAAAGCTCACCGTCCTATCCTTCCTTCTCCTCTTGCCTTCCCTCTGTCTTTACCATTTTTACACAACTCCCTACACCTCTGCTTCTCTGTGCATAATGTACCCAAAGAACAAAAAACAGTGCAACCACAAACCTCATAGAATAAAACGTGAGTGGCCCTGATTGTAAGGCTAGAGGGTAGCAGTGGCAGCAGTCAGAACACAAGGAACTCATCCCCATTTAGCCTTTCAGCACAGTCTTGGTTTATCCCACACGTCACTTTCTTTCTTTGTCTTCTCTCTCAGGCTTAGAGGTTCTGTTAATAATGAACAATATTGTATTAAGAGCTGACAGTGCAGTACAGTGTTGACACCATCACATGCTAGGCTCTTCCCTGAGCCATTTCATGGACTGACTCATTTAATCCTCATAGCCACCCCAATGAGCAGGTACTTTCATCATTCCTTTTTTTGCACTTAAGGAAACTGAGGCACAGATGTGTTAAGTAACCTGGCCAAAGTCACGTGGAAGAACTGGGATTTGAACCCAGGCAGTCTGGCTCTAGAACTGGGGCCTTCACTGATCCGCTACTGTGAAACAAAGTGAGCTTCCTCGAAGAGAGCATTCTCTTCTCCTGATTCACAGTTGTCTTGGAGGCTGTCCCCTCACTGTCCACATCTGTACTATTAATTAATTGTATGATGTTGTGAGCTCTGTGAGAGGAGCGGGAGCCCTGGGAAATGGACTGTGGTCTTGACTTCAGGAGGGAGGCATGAAGGGGCAAGCATCAATTTTCTCAAGATCTAAACCCCTGGATATATATACAGATAGACCTATTCTCTGAGGGGCTAAAGATGTTCTAATTATCGATACTTTTATGCTCCAAATATCCCATTGCTTGCTGTATTGCAGGATACTAGTTTCTTCCAGAGTAAATGAAAGTGCAATCTATGTCAAGAAACCAAAATGGAAGTGGTGTGTTCTGTTCAGTATATTAAGAACTTACATTTGTTCAAGGACCTTATTGAGACTTTTGACACTAGAGTCAAAAACATGGAGTCTTGTGAAGAGGAAGGACATCTGACTGAGTCCTGCCCTTTGGGATTTACGTTCAGGAACAGACCAGAGGCTGCGGTGAGCTGGCCCGCCCCAGAGGTAGGCAGCATTGGCACCTTCTTCCGTGCTGTTGCAGAGCACCGTTCATAGGTTTGCCTGTGCTCTGTGACATGTGCCTCCAGGAACACCAGATCATATAGTGCTGCTCCGAGAATTCAGGCTATCAGTGCATGAGGACAAGGTGGGAACCACCAACAATCTGATTCCTTTGGGCCTTTTCAGTTTATCAAACCCAGTGCTTCAAAATATTAATAAAAGCAATTGTGCCATTATTGGATTTTGCCTCTCAGCTTGCCTTCTCAGAGAAGAGTAGATCAGGCCCCTGACGTGTTTTTCCTTTGCTGGCTGGCATGATGTTCAGCTGTATCAGTGGAGGATGTGGAGGTGTTTCGGTAGAAGTGGTTTTACTTCTGGGTTCCCATACACTTGTATGGCTGCTTCTCTACCACTTGGCCCCTGTGTTGAGTGCCAGCACAGCTCGCCCCAACACCCCCTTGGACAGTTTTGTAGGAATGCCTGTAGTGAGCCACCCCCACTCCCTGGACAGCAGAGGTCAACACATTCAGCTTTCAGGCACCACAGTGCCTTGAGTTGTGCTATGAAAGCTTTCAAATCTCTGCCCTTCCTACCACACCCTTGCCGTGTTTACTCTCAAATGGCCTTCACCACTGTCTAAGTCAGTGCTTCCTGGTTATATCTGCTTCTTTCCACTTTGCTTTGGTAAGATATTAATGCCACCTAGGAATCCCAAACTAAAATCATGTTCAGTTTACATGAAATTGCAAACTGCCACTTCCCAGCCTCTTCATGGGCAGCCTGGAATATCTTTGACCACTTTTCAGTACTTGTCTCCATTGATACTTAGAAATTGTAGAAAATAACAGTTCTCTTTCCCATAAAACTAAATGTGCAGCTCTGGAGCCAGATTGCTTCCTCCTGCTGTGTAGTTTTATCTTTTTAAGTCCATCTGTGTTTCAGGCCATCACTGGAATTCAGGACACTCAGTGTAACCAGCAGATCTCTGTGCTGTGGAAGCTCATCACAGCGGCTGTTCCTCCACTCTTCCCTCCCCCTGTCCAACCCCCGTACAAGTGGGAGATTTCCACTTCTCCTTACTTCCCTTTCACAGCCTCTCATCTAGTTCCTAATTCATGTGGCTGGGTAGAAACCGCATCCAGGACGTTAAAATTAAGGTTTTGTGACAATCAAATGCCTCAGTGGATTTCCACTGCATCACAACTGCTGAACTTCATTCATAGACTCATTTTGAGAAGTGATGTTGAGCTTCCAAGGGAAGATTTGTTGTGTAGCAACCTACCTATCCGTGTTTTCCAAAAAGGTTTTAGTTTTATGAGCTCTTGTAGGGTTGATCTGGGTTTTAGGCCAAGAACTATAAACTTATTCTCAGCTAAGACCCCTTTTCCAATCTTCTTACCTATTCACCCAGTACGCCCCCCTTCCTTGCATCCCGGGCATTCAGAGGTGCCCAGGGGCTTCCCCGTGGCCCCCCATTGGTGTTGGCTCTCACAAAAAGTAGATTTTATCATGTCTCTTTGCCCTCTTATTCAGTCTTATCCCTCTCCTCTCTCCTCACTTATCTGCAGGCTATCAGACACGTAGAAGTCTCAACCAGTGTCAAAGTTGGATGTTTTCTTTCCAGTAGGGAGCTAGGAGAGCACCCAGCCTTGTTGAAGAGAAAAGGGAGAAGCAAAGTTAGAAGAACCAGGAGAGTCACACAGGGACGTGGATTTGTCTTCCCCCTAATAATCATCATACTTGAAAACGTCTTTCTGAAAAGATCTGTCCATCTCATCATGGTTCTAAGGTGTTGGTAGTCTAACATTCCTCTTTGGTTTGGATATTTGGGGTTGGAGTGGGATTATTAAACATTGCAACAGCTTAACATATAGAAATAAATTCTGATCTAAGTGTTTTATTCAATGGTGCAGAAACTGCTTTTTGCCATAAATATGCTGCACACTGCAGAGGCAGATCTTCAGTACAGGGAAGTAAATCTCCTTCCACATCTTGGCCTTGTTTTGATTGGATTAGCATGTTCTCCAAGGGTCTTCAGTGGTAACACCATGGGGTCATCCTGTTATTTTATTTAACATAATGTTCTACATGTAGTCTGATGGAATCTTCAGGGTGCTATTTATAGATATTTTTAAACATTTCTTATGCCGTTGTTTTGTGGTTAAAATAGAACATAGAGTTGCCTTTTTGAAAATAATTAGTTTGAAGTTTAGTTACTTCATTAGTTTATGTATTGTTCAGTTTTGCTGTACAATAAACAGTCCAACATCTTAGTTACTTACAACAACAAATATTTATTTCTTACTCATGGCCAGCTGGAGGCAAACTTTTCATTGTGGGGCATTCTGGTCTCTTTGTGGTTGAAAATATTCTCTCAATTTTGTGAAAAAAAATTTAGCAGACGTGTGTGTGGTGCTAGCAATTTTAAAATGTCTTATATTTATGGAAAAAAATCCACATTTCTTTAAATGTTCCTTTCCTATTTATCCATCTTTTCTAAAGTGATTATTTTATGTTAATATAATTTTTATGTGATTGCAAAAGTCCTCAAAGCAAAAAAACCTAGCAAATATTAAAAAGAATGAACAAAAAAAATTACCTTGTAATTTCATCACCCTTAAATGACTACTCTTGACATTTTGGTATAGTTTATTCAGTTTTTTAAAATAAAATTATTTTTAACACAGGCATTTTAAGTATATTGACCAAATCATGATCAGATAGGAAATATGAAGAAAATGAGAAGACTACCAATTTGGGTGCAAAAAGAAGACCATATGTAAAGAGGATGCAAACCTTCTCTTTAAAACTTTTAAGAAAAGCTGGCTATCAGTTGTGGTGATACTAGTTCTGTTTTAAACATGAGACATCAAATTACGATTCTGGGCACTAAGGACAAAGGTTAATACACTGTGTGTGTGTGTTGTGTGTTTTTTGGTGTGCCGTGTAAACCCCAAGTGCACCTCCTCCCCCTTAGTAGACCAAGCACAGGTTTCAGGGTTGTTGCTGTTGTTTTGGTTATTTTTCTAAAAATTGGTCTTTGGGGGGAATACACTGAAGAGAGATTGGGAGGTAAATCTGAAGTAGATTGAAATGATCAGTTCGGGCCTGGAGGGAAGTTTCTCTGCTCTGGGTGTGTGTCCCTGTTCCTAATGTGATACAGAAAGAACAGGAGAGGGAAAGTTGGTTTCTTTCGTTAGCCACCATCCATGGGAAGAGGGGGGGAGAAGGAATGCCTGTCAGTGCTGCAGAGACTGGAGGACAAGACCGCTGGCCATCACCGGGCACTTCACTGGCTCTGTTTGGTAGATGCAGTTTGTTTTGGCTACACAAATTTGATTGCATTTTCATGGAAATTTTAGAAATACCCTGTCAATTTCTATAAAAACCCTGCTGTGGTTAAAAATAGAGCAAAGTTGCCTTTTTGAAAAGAATTAGTTTGGTAGAACACTAAATATAACTCCTATATCTTATGGGTGAAGGATCTACAGAAGTTTAATGATTTGCCCAAGGTTAGTGTGTAGGCTGACTTTTTTTTCCAAGTGGAAATTGCTGGTATGCAGCTACATCTTGTATCTCTCATCTCATCACTAATTCCACATTTCATTTTTGAATCAGGTAAACACATCCCAGATATGTGTAAGAAATCAATTGAATAGCTGTTGATTGATTTGCATCTCATTGGCTATTTACTAATCAGAGGAAGAAATTTTGTGTAAAAAAAACTGGATCAATCAAATGGAATATTACATTAATTTTTTTCTCTTCAGTTTAACTTGTAATTAGAAGACTTGTGACTGAAAATATTTTTCTTAAAGCAACTGAGTTGGAGACATGGAGTCATCGTGAAAGTCTGTAGACTTCAGTTCTAACAGACTCTTCAACAGTGTAACTTAAAACTGTTGCATGAAGACAAAAAAAAAAAAAAGAAAGAATCCCCTAATTTGTGCTTTGACTTCAAATTTTGGAAGGCAGTTGTTATCTTAAAGAATTTTGTTTTGAGGAACATGGTCAAGTGATGATTTGAGCTATTTTTCCCTCTTAGCTTCAGATGTTTTCAGTAAATCCCAGTATGTTTCTTTTTTCTTGATGTCACAAGTAAAAAAATTCTTTTTATGAAGGATTTAATTTATGTAAGAGTCTTCCATTAAGATGATTATAGTCGCTCTCAACCAAGTAGAGTTTGAAGTTATATTTTACTTAACTTGGATAATCTTAATAAGTTCTGTAATTTAAAAAAGGGGGAGAGAATGTAGGGTTTGGTTCTGGAGTCGGTATCAGATCAATTCTCCCACAGAGCAACTCCCAAACATAGGCCAAAAATGGAACGGCCACTTGAAAAAGGGTGCTGCAATATGAATGTGAGATTCATATTGATTTGGCTTTTCACCTTGAATATACTCCCCAATTACCATAGTGTGGGACTCCTAAAATCCAAGCTGAAAGCTGTAGAGTTACTGGCTTAATGTGTCAGAAGAAAGAATTTGGGACTGTCAGAACATTTGGAAATTAAGGGGAAAATTTGGGAAAGAATGAGCCACAAAGCAGGGAGTCCCCAAATCTGCGTATAAACTCCATTCAGATTCTGGGCAAACCCTGGAACTGTGCATGCATGTGGGAGCCCAACAGAGAGAACAGCTGGGAGATTGGATTCTATTCTGAATAGGTTCTAGCTGCTAGCAACAGGGAAGACAGTCTGGGACAATCTAGAACTTGAGTCCAGCCAAGTTAATTGGCTGCTAGAACAATCTTCATAAAGTGTCATCCACAGGCTCCATTATACAATCAAAAACTTCTAGACATGTAAAGAAACAGGAAAATGTGACCCATGGTCAAGAGAAAACAGTTGATAAAGCCAACTGCAGACAAGAACTTTAAAGCAGCTATTGTAAGTCATTTAAGGACTGAAAGGAAAATATGTTCAAAATGAAGGAACAGTAGGGAACTCAGAACAGTAAAGGAAACTATTAAAGGAGCCAGATGGAAATTCTAGCAGTACAGTTTACAACATCAGAAATGAAAACTTCAGGTGGATAGGCTTAATAGCAGATTGGAGACAGTAAATACTTAATAAACCTGAAGATAGGTCAATAGAAATGATTCAATCTGAAGAACAGCCTTAGTGATCTGTGAGGCAGTAGTGAGCTGTCTGATACACATGTAACTGGAGTTCCAGGAGGAGAGGAGAGAATAAGCAGACAAAATATTTGAAAAAATAATGGCTAAAATTTCCCCAGATTTGTTGTAATCAAACTTCAGATCCAAGTTCAATGAACCCCAAGCAGGATGGAGACAAAGAGAAGCACTCCGGAGTACTTTGTGGTCAAACCGAAGAAAACCAAAGATAAAGAGAAAATCTCAAAGTCAGACAGAACAGAAGAGATTATATTAAGGGAAACAACAATGCAGTTTACAGCTGACTTCTCTTTGGAAACTCTGGAATAGCATCATTAAAATGCTGAATAAAAAAAGTCAACACAGAATTCTGTGACTACCAAAAAATATCTTTTAATAAAATAAAAGATTTTTAAATTTATTAAAAGATAAAAATCTTTTAATAAAGTGGAAGTTCTTCCAGCTCCAGTAACAGTGCAGTAGATTGGTTAGACTGATCTTACAGGTATGTGATAAAATCTGGACCATCCCCTCAAAACAATTTTTTTTCGAAGGCACTGGAGAATGATTGAAAGCAGACAGAAATGAAGAGAAGTCTACCCTTGAAATTTAGGAACTGAACCTGGTAAGAATTGCAGCATTTTTCCTAAGGGCACTCTCCAGTCCATGCATGACTTGTGGCCACTGAAATCCAGTCTTACTGGCTTAAGGTGTCAGGGGAGACAGCTGGGGCCAGCGGAGACTTCATTGCTCGCAGACCTGAACTATGAGATGTGCTGAAGGACACACTTGAGGCTGAAAGGAAAGAACAAATGGCATTCATATAAAAGAAAGACTGAAGATACCCATTTTTTTCTTAATATCATTAAAAATAACTGTTTAAAGCTAAAATTATAACATTGTGTAGTGGTAGTTATAAATGTAGTTGTAAAATATGTGACAACAATAGCACAAAAAATGGAGATAAATGGGATTCTATTGCAAAGTTTTTTTTTTCAAAGCGGAACAATATTAACTCTAGAGTGTGTTAGGGATACATATTTTAATTCCTACATCAATCATTAAAAATAATACATATAGATGTGACTAACAATCCAAAAAGAAAACTAAGAATACTAAAGAACAAAACTTGATTAAACCAAAAGTAGAAAGGAAAGGGGAAACAAAAGAGTAAAAAATCCAATGAGACAAATAGACAATAAATAGCAAAATATCAGACTTAAGTGCAGCCATTAAGTGTAAATGGACAAAAGGCAGGGATTCTCAAAGTGGATTAAAAAAAGCAAAACTCAACTATATATTGTTTATAAAAGGTGTACTTTAAAGAAAAGGAAACAGAAAAGGATGGAAAAAATATATACTATCCAAACAATGAGCATAAGAGAGTTGAAGTGACTGTCAGGCAAAGTCAATTTCAAGATGAGGAATGTGACTAGCGTTAAAGAAGGACATTTCATAACAATAAAAGGGTCAGTTAATCAGGAAGAAATAACAAACCTTAATATATATGCATGTAGGAACAAAGCTTCAAAATGTATAAAGCTAAAAGTTACAAAACAAAGGGGAGAAATAGATAAATCTCCAGTCTTAGTTGGAGAATCATAACATTCCTCTTTCAGTAACTGAAAGAACAACTAGTTATAAAATTTAGGAAGGGTATTGAAGATCTGAAAAGAGTGTACATCATCTTGACCTAATTGACATTTATAGAACACTGTAGCCAAAATTACAAAGTAAACATTTCTTCTAATTATACATGGGATGTTAACAAGATAAACTATATGCTGGACCATAAAATAAATTTCAATAAAAATTTTAAAATCTTAGATATATTCTTTCATCACAATAGAATAAAATTTGAAATCAATAAGATATCTAGAGAAGCCCCACGTATTTAGAAATTAAACAATACTGTTGTAAATTACCCATAGGGCAAAGAATAAATCACAAGGGAAATTAGAAAACATTTAAACTGAATGAAAGTACAACACATCAAAGTTTGTGGAAAGAAACTAAAGCAGTGCACAGAGAGAAAGACACATGTTTAAATGCTTATGTCAGAAAAGAAGAAAAGTTAAAATCAATGATCCAAGTTCTAGTCTTAAAGGACTAAAATAGAAAGGAAAATTAAGACAAAATAAGTAGAAGGAAAGAAATAATAAAGTTAATAGCAGAAAGCAATGAAATAGAAACAATTTTCTCTTTTTTCTAGCAGGATTGATCAAGGAGAAAAGAAAACATATATAACCAATATCACAAATGAATGGGTTTATGCTACAATTCCTATAGATATTAAAAGGAAGATAAGACTATGAAATATCTTATGCCAGTGAATTTCACAATGATGAAATGACGAAATGGACAAATTCCTTGAAAAACACAACTTAGTAAAACCAACATAAAATGTAGAAAATTTGACTAGTACTTTATCCATTAAAGAAATAGAATTAATTATCAAATGTCTTCCTTTAAAGAATGCAGGCCCAGATGGTTTCACTGGTGAATTATATCAAATATAGAAGAAAGAACTTACAACATTCTTACACAAGTTCTTTCAGGAAATAGAGGAAAGAAAACACTTCCCAACTCCTTTTATGTAGCAAACAAAACCCCAGTCAAAAACCTGAGACAAGCATACTGAGAGGAGTACAGACCATACCCGTCTGGAACACAGTGTGGCGAGACAGTTCTCCATAGGCTGCTGGCATTTCTGCACATCGTGTGATCAGAGACACAAACTGCCCTTTCCTCCAGACTATCTTTTGAAAGATATTTATCTGGCACACAGCCTTGCAAGGTAAAGTTAGTGTCTCTCTCCAGAGAAACAGATTTGTTTACAACTTTGGAAGATAGAAAGAGTGCCTCCATTTGGAGCCAAGGGCAGTTGTGTTGACTGCTCATGGTAAAAGGTTTGGGTCCCCTAAGATCAGGATTCCTCTCCTGTAATCTACCCCACTACATGTGCAGATGTTACCTAGCTCTCTTCATATCACTCTGGGGGAACTGGTGCTCGGGAACTGATGCAAATGCTGGTGGTATCTTAGCTACTGTTCTTGCTGTGTGTAGTAAAGTTCTTTGTTTCTGACCTAGGAGTCTCGTGTCTTCTGCCAGCATCCATGAAACTAGGGCAGGCTCACTTGTTAGCTTGTGTGCAAGGTAAAATCTCAAACCCTTTATACTTCTTGACATACAGATGCAAGACCTCTTAATTATTAGTAAATCAAACCTAGAAATATATAAAAGGGATAATACATAATGACCAATTAGGGTTTATCCCTATGATATAGAATAATTTTGCATTGCAAACTTGGTTCAGTCAATCAGTGTAATTCACCATGTTTACAAAATAAAGGCAAAACCTCATTTGATCATCTTGCTAGATGCTAAGAAAATTTGACAAAATTCAATAATCATTCCTTATAGAAATTCCTATAAAATTAGGAGCAGAAGGGAACTTCTTTTATTTGATAAAGACCACCTGGGGAGAAAAACCTATAGCTAATATCCTGAATGATAGAAGACTGAGTGCTTTACCCCCACAATCAGGAACAAGGCAAGGATAGCCATTCTCACCAGTTCTATTCCATGTTGTACTTACTGGAGGTCATAACCAGTGAAATAGGGCAAGAAAATAAAAAACAAAGACTGGAAAGGAAGGGGTAAAACTATCTTGATTTACAGACATAATGGTTTATTTAGACCATTTTAAGAAATTTAAAAAACTACTAGAAATAATGTGAATTTTGTAAGGGTGCAAGATAAAAGTTCAATATAAGAAACCTAATTTTATTTCTATGTACTAAGAAGAACAATTGAAAATGAAATTTAAAAAATAATTCTTTTTACAATAATATCATTAACATCCAACACTTAGGAAGACCTCTTCAGTGAAAATTACAAAACATTGTTGATAGAAATTAAAGGATAAATAAATGGGGAGATAACACCACGTTCATGGATTGGAAGACTCAAGATATTAACTCTCTCCACATTGATTATACATTTAACATGAATCCAGTCAAAATCCCAGCAGGATTTTTGTAGAAATTGCAGGATATTTCTAAAATTTCTTTGAAATGGGATCAAATTTGGATAGCCAAGGCAAATTTGAAAAGAACAAATTTGGAGGACTCACGCTACCTAATTTCAAAACTTATTATAAAACTACAATAACCATCCCTACCAAAATCCCAATGGCATTTTTTTGCAGAAATAGAAGAAACAATCCTAAAATTCATAGGGAATCTCAAAGGACTCTGAATAGCCACAACAGTCCTGAAAAAGAAGACGCCTCACACTTCCTGCTTTCAAAACATTGCAAAGCTGTGGTAATCAAAACTGTGTAGTATGGCATAAAGGCAGACATAGAGACTAATGGAACAGAATAGAGAGGGGCCGGCCTGGTGGTATGGTGGTTAAGTTTGTGCACTCCGCTTTGGCAGCCTGGGATTCGTAGGTTCACAGCCTGGGCATCAACCTACACACTGCTCATCAAGCTGTGCTGGGGTGGTATCCCATATACAAACTAGAGGAAGGTGGGCATGAACGTTAGCTCGGCGACAATCTTCCTGAAGCAAAAAGAGGAAGATTGGCAACAGATGTTAGTTCAGGGCCAATCTTCCTCACCACAAAAAAAAAATTATATATATATATATATATATCTCTGAAAGAATTGAAAGCAGGGATCAAATAGTTGTTTCTATGCTATTGATCATAACAGCATTATTCACAATAGCCAGAAGGTGGATGCAACTTAAATATCCATCGATGGATGAATGAAGAAAATGTGGTATGTAAATATAAGACAATATTATTCAGCCTTAAAAAGGAAGGAAATTCTGACACGTGCTACAACATGAATGAACCTTGAGGACATTATGCTAAGTGAAATAAGCCAGTCACAAAAGAAAAATACTGCATGATTCCACTTATTTGAGGTACCTAGAGTAGTCAAACTCATAGAAACAGAAAGAATGGTGGGTGCCAGAGGTTGGGTGGGGGGAGTTGCTATTAGGTGAGTGTAGAGTTTCAGTCTTGTAGGATGGGGGGGGGGGGTTCTGGGAATCTGTTGCACAACCATGTGCATGTGGTTGACAATGTTGTACTGACTACCTGGAAATTGTCAGGAGGGTGAATTTTATATTATATATTTTTTGCCACAGTAAAAAAATTGGTAAAATATAAATTTCTCTGAGACGTGGCTTCAATAAATGATATTCTAACAAAAAACTACAAAAAGTGAAAATAGTGACAGAACTATTAGAAGGTTAGAAAAATAGATTAACTATACCAGATAGAGAGTCCAAGATCAGACACATACATATATGATCAGGTGGTATTTGACAAAGGAGCCAAGATAATTTAGTGAGGAAAGGAAAATCTTTACAACAAATGGTACTTGAAAAATTGGGTGGACATATGGGGGAAAAGTGAACTCCAACCTCAACTTCTATTAGAAAAATGAACTTGAGATGGTTTCTAGACCTAAAAGTAAAAGGTAAAACTGTAATGCTTCCAGAAGAAAACAAAGGAGAATACCTTTTGGACCTTGGGATAGGCAAAGATTTCATAGGCAGCATTTAAAAAGCACTAACTAGAGAGGAAAATATAAAGCGAGTCTCATGAAAATTAAAAATATCTCATCAGGTACTCTGGTAAGGGTATGAAAGGTGAGCCACAGACTCAGGGTAAATATTTTCAAAACATGTATCTAAAAAATAACTTGTACCCATAATATATCAAGAACTACTATAAATCAGTAATAAATGGACCTCAAAAAATGGGCCAAAACTTGAACAGATTCTTCACAACAGATGATGTGCAAATGTGCAGTAAGCCTGTGAAAGGTGCTCAACAGAAGCCATCAGGTAAATGCAAACTTAAATCCGTTATGGGATTCCGCTTCACTACTATGACAATGGCTGCCATGGAAAAGACTGACGGTACCGAGTTATCGGTAAAGATATGGCAGGACTGGAATCTCATACATGGCTGATGGGGATGTAAAATATTATAACCACTTGGCAAACAGTTTGGTGATTTCTTTAAAATTTAAACATGCACTTACTGTATGGCCCAGCAATGACACTTTTATACATTTACCCAAGAGAAATGAAAATGCCTGTCCATATAAATGCATGTACATAAATCTTCACAATAGATTTTTCATAATAGCCCAAACCTGGACACAACATAAATATCCATCAACTGGAGAAATGTGAACAAATTACGATCTATTCATATGTTGTAATAGCTCTCATCAGTGAAAACCTATGAAGTACAGATACATTCAACCACATGGATCAATATATTGAGCAAAAACAAAGAGTCAACTCTATAGTATAGAGTCTACATGGCCATATAGAGTCTATGTGATTCTATTTGTATGAAAGTCGAGAACCAAGGAAAACTAGTCAAAAGAGTGAACAATGGCTCTTTATTCAGGGTGGGGATTGATTGGAAGGGGACATGCAGGAATTTGGGGTTGCTAAATACATCATATATCTGGATTGGGTAATGGTATAGGTATATCTACACTTATCAAAATTTATCAGATGTCCTTAAGATTTTAACATTTCACTACATGTATATTTTATACCCTCTCCCCCTACCTGTAAGCTAACATTGACCTCTACTTAATAGATTTCCTTTTCACAATGGTATTAGCTAGCAGTTCTAAAATCACTTTTTGTATCTCCCAGGCTTAAGCAAATTAGTAAATATATTGAGGATAATAGGAGCTAAGTTTCTTTTTCTTGGATAAAAGAGTTAGAATTATGGAAAAGTTAAAGGCTAGAATAAATCATATAATGTTGGATTGAAATGGGAGATATTAGTATGAACTTGTGGCTTTCAATAGATATAGATGTGGGTAGAAGTATTATATATGTATATATATGTGGGTATAAATTGATGTGTGTGTCTGTAAGTGCACAAGTATGTGTGTTCTGTCTGCTGAGAGGGTCTAGAAACGCTGACTCCTGGTAGTAGCCAACACACCTAGTGCCCAGATCTTAGTTTCTCAATACCGTTGTTCACTAACAGGAGCTAGATCTCTGATTCCAGGGCTGCAATAGGGAAAGTACAACACGACTTTGGGACACGTGTTGCAACAGACAGTAAGACAGTGCTTAAAATATGATGAGGACCTGCCCAAAGGACACAGAGGCCAGCTTGAAGGGATCTTCCTGGTCCAAACTGGAGCCATGTGAGCCTCAAAAGAAAAAATAACTATGAATTATAACCTATTAAATAGATTCCATGAGTACATATTGATATACATAAGTAAATGAGAACAGAAAACTAATAAATATTATTTTTTAAAATAAATGTGGAAGGATCTAATGGTTTATGAGGAATGGTGGAGTTAGGAGATCATCAATGGATGCTAAAACTAGTAAGTGAGCAATTGGTAAAGAACAGAATATATTCATAGTGGGAAAAGTAGCATCTTTACTTTGGAAGAACCTGACAGACACCATCTTAACCAAGGATCAAAGTTAACACCACCAGTAGAAGACAGACTTCTGGTATTCCTGCTAAAATGTATCATCTGAATCTAATCATGAGGAAAATCCAAGTTGAAGGCAATCGACAAAATGATTGGCCTGAGTTCTTTAAAACTGCCAATTTCAATAAATGCAAAAGCTAAGAAACTGTTCCAGATCCAGGGGGTGTAAAGATAATGTGACAAGTGGATGCATCCATGGTCCTGGGTTGGATCATAGACTAGCAAGACAAAATAACCACAAAGGAAATTACTGGGACAGTTGGCACCATTTGAACATGGACTTTGGATTAGATAGTGGTTTTGTATCATTGTTAAATTTCCTGGTTTTGAGAATATATGTTACATAAGAGAATGTCTTTGTTCTCAGGAAATATTGTGAAATGTTTAGAGATACAGGGGCATGGTATCTGCAGTTTATTTTCAAATGATTAGCCAAAAAGAAAATAGAGAAAGCAATGGGATCAAATGTAAACAAGTGGTGAATTGGAGTAAACGTTATGTGGGAGTTTTCTGTACTATTCTTGCAAGTTTTCTGTAAATTTGAAATTACATCCAAAAAGTTTAAAAGGGGGAAATATATAAAACTGAAAGTGTTT
Organism: Tapirus indicus; assembly: GCA_031878705.1. Lineage (NCBI taxonomy): Eukaryota > Metazoa > Chordata > Mammalia > Perissodactyla > Tapiridae > Tapirus > Tapirus indicus. Next base: position 127,443,458 of record CM062925.1, read on the forward strand.
AATATGTGAAGAATTGATGTACTCTCTTCAGCTCATTGATGAGCACTTTAGTTTCAGGCCACAAAACCGAGTCATTCAATCATCAGTTTTTACTCTGGGAGTTTAAGAAAAAGAGTGACAATAAATTACGTTTTTGTGTTCAAGTTCTTTGAGTCCACCTGAGGAGAAAAGAGCAGAGCACATGAAAACTAAACAAAATAAAGCAATAAATAAGTTCATCATGTGTGGTGTCTGATATGCTCTAAAACAGGGTTGGCAAATGCTGTCTGTAAAGGGCCAGATAGCAAGTATTTTCAGCTTTCTGAGCCATTATGGTCTCCGTCACGACTACTCGACTGTGCTTTAACAGTGTGAAAGCAGCCATAGTCTACACATACATGAAGGGGTGCACCCTGTCCCAATGAAACATTATTTACAGAAAGAGACAGCTACGTTTGGCCCAGGACTGTGGCTGGGTGACTGCTGCTTTAAGACATCAACAGGGTGGCATTTTCACAGGAATGGCTGGACTGTAGTGTGCTTAGTGGTGAAGGGTGTGGCCCCGGAGGTGTTTATACCTGGGTGCCAACCCTAGGATGCCACTCATCAATTTTATGACTCTGGGAGAGCTTCATCCCTCTGTGAAATGGGAGTATTAAGAGTGCCTCCTCCATAGAACTGTGCGGAGGTTGTGCGTGTAGTTGTCTTTTGCCTGACTGCTGCCTTCTAACTGGTTTCCTAGCTTCCATTCTCAATCTCCTGCAACCGAAGTGGAATCAGATCATGTCATCCCTCCCCAAATCCCCCAGTGCTTCCCTTAGAATAGGAGCCAGAGTCCTGACCACACCCATGAAGCCCTCATCCAACTCCCAGTGTTGTGTTCATTCTGCCGGCGCCATTCTCATTCACAGTCTAGGGCCATTGAGCTGGTTTTTCTCTCTGTCCTGGAGATTCTCGTCTTAACAGAGTGGCTGGCTCATTCTTCCTGGTCAGCTTTCACGTGGAGAGGACTCTTTCCTGGCCTTACGATTAAGTAACCACTGAGTCAGTCTGTTTATCCTGTTTTAATTCCTTCCCTAATTGACTTTTGTGTCTCTTACCCATTAGAAAGTAAGCTGCATGAGACACGATACCTTGTCTACATGATTCTCTGCTGTACTCCCAGCCCCGAGGATGCTGCCTTACAAAGTAGCATTCAATAAATATTTCTGGTTTTAATATACTCAAAAGGCCTAAAACTGAGCCTGGTCAGTGTTTGCTAAAATCATTACTAATGACCTGTAAGGTGTACATGTCTCCCTTAACAGAACATTGAAATGAATTATGAGGTTGAAAATGTGACCTATGAAGAAATATCCGAAGATCAAGGTCCACTCACCCTAAGAAAAGGAAAATCACACAGCAATTTGCAGCCAGTATTTGATTATTTATACAGATTCTAGGGTAATAAAATGAATAATAAAAGACTGTGAATGAATTTGAATGTCGTCTTTCTGCACCTTTCAAACCAGCAGGTTTACACTTCTTTTCCTTCCTTCCCCACCCATCCATCTGTGACAGTTTCTGTAGGAAGATAAACTATTTCACAGGACCGGAGAGAAAGGAGAAAGAGCATGAGGCCTTTGGGATGTTCCTGAACAATGGAGTCATTGAGCTCTCTTCTTATTTTAGATGTCCATACAGAAGCTGTTCAGGCAGCGCTCGCTAAACACAAAGAGAGGAAGATGGCAGTGCCTATGCCTTCCAAACGCAGGTCCTTGGTTGTGCAGACCTCGATGGATGCCTACACACCTCCAGGTGAGTGGTAGGCCCACAGTCTGCTTCGTAAAGTGATGAAGGTGCCTTAGAATTAATTCACTGCTCGCCCAGCAATTGCAGTCTTTTTCGCTTTCAAAATAGTGGTGCTATAATTCAGATTTTGTGAACCAGAGGTCCAGTAACAGTATGTATGCTCTAAGTTAAACTTGGAAGGAAAATTAACATTATTATATATATATTATCTGTATAAATGTGTGTTTTAAACTTTTCAGTGGGACTCATAAACATGACACACACTTTTTAAGTCTTATAAAATTTTATTTAATTCTTCATATAACAAAAGAGTTTGTACCTCATAGTTCTAACTGAAGTTGGACTTTTTATTCTGCTTAGACTGGTATATACATATTCTCAAGTCTTTAAAATATAAATATGTTGTAATGTTGTATTAAGAAACCAAATGAATTGAAAAATTTAGGCAGTTACCTAAATCTGGTATCATCAAACTCTTGCTATAAAATACAGGTAGTATATTTTGGTCTCTGTGGGCCATGAGGTGTCTGTCACAGCTTCTTACTCTGCTGTTGTAGTGTGAAAGCAGCCACAGGCAACATGTCAGTGATCGAGTGTGGCTGTGTGCCATTAAAACTTTATTTACTAAAACTGGCAGAAGGCCGATTTGGTCTGCAGGCCTGCCCACCTCTGATATAAATGGTTAAAGGTAATATTGCATTTATATTTCTGCCTTTATTTAATCTTGAATTTTATATAACTACCAAAGTTCTCCCCTTTACTCTGCCTAAAATTATAATCTATACTCATGATCTTCAAAAAGTTAAATTATCCTGGTATCAATTAGAAACATGAAGGATTGAGCCTAATTTACTCGATAATTTCTCTGTGATTTTGGTTCCAACGTTATTCGTGTCATTGTTGCCACTCTATCTTCTGTACAGATCTAATTTACCTTGCATACCACTTTGAACAGTTAAATGCCATCATTTTTGTTCACAAGAGAAACTTAGGGCACTAAAAGAATAGTTGAGGGGGCCGCCCGGTGGCGCAGCGGTTTAGTCCGCGCTTGGCAGCCCGGGGTTTGCGAGTTCGGATCCCGGGCGCCCGCCGACGCACTGCCTGTCAGCCATGCCGTGGTGGCGTCCCATATAAAGTGGAGGAAGATGGGCACGGATGTTAGCCCAGGGCCAGTCTTCCTCAGCAAAAAGGGGAGGATTGGCAACAGATGTTAGCTCAGGGCTGGTCTTCCCCACAAAAAAAAAAAAAAAAAAAAAAGAATAGTTGAACATACACAACACTTTTTGGAGTGTTTTGAAGTTTAGTCCTCAGTGTTTGCAAGCAGTGAGAGTGATAGAAGCACACACTGGAGCTCAGAGATGTGGTCATGTATGTCCAGTATTACTCCAGATGACTCTTAAGTATTCAGCTTTACATGCCTTTAACAGTGAAAGTCCTCAGCTTTATAAGACAAAACTTAAATTGTGTATACCTTACTCATTTTGTTTTTTATTTATGGCTAATCTAGTAAACTTTCTTCATCTCAATCTAATATCCTAATAAGAAAGGGAGTCTTTTTTGCCAATTTCCTTACTTACTCTCCTTCCTTTATGCTGAGCCACAAAATGTAATTTGGAACTGTCTTAAAATCAGCATTATTAATATACTTAATCCTGTTTATTTAGTTTATGATTATAATTTGCCAAAATTCGTAATGTGAAAAATTTTATTTTGTATGCGTTTGTATAACAAACAGAATGGACTTACAGGGATAACAAACCCACTTAAAATGTTTTAACCAAATCTTTGTGACTAGACAGTATTCAGGGAGATGGACATTTTTCTGAGCCACTTTTTATGAGAGATGTTGAATTTAAAATGCAAGAAGCAATGTGATTATTCATGTATGTGCTCTTTCACATGTTGAAATGTTATTGTGTCATACATGATGAAAGGCAAAACTTTCAGAAAAACAAACCTTGTACAAATGTCTTTGCAAACACTATGGGAAATGTTATTCTGGTGAAACATATGCATGTAATGATTTGACTGGCATTTTCATGTGCACCAGGTAATGCATTTTGTAACTCATTCAGGAGCCCTAGTGAGAATGTCACATAGGATAGCTTTGTACAGTCATAAACGCCAGCACCATCATCATGAACATTTTTATTCACAGACTGTTTTTTTGCTTATGCAGTAGTCTGCATATTTATAGCCACACTTGCTTGAACAAAATCTTGGCTCAGCTTCATTTTCTCTCATTCTGTTTTCCTTGGTTGCTGATAACATTTGTTAGAACTCATCTTGTGACCACTGCTCTTCAGAGGATGTTCCTGGAGTTTATAGTCTCTGCGTGAAGTGACTGGTTGCTGACCAGTTTCATCGTTTCTGGAAAAGACCTAAATAGGATTGTTGCACTGCCAGTTTTCCATAGGTGAAACTTTCCTTTAGTTTTTCATATAAAAATGTAAGACTAATTTGCCAGCATATCTGCTTCTACCATAATGAAATAAGTAGTACCAGACTAACCCATGCACTATAAACAACTGCAAAACTGCACAAAATTAATGAGACAATGCTTTTAGGCTGCGGACCTCAAGCAGTACAAGACTGAACCTGACAGCAGGAAAAGCTCATCCTGTGAGGTGAGTCCCCCAGTTCCCAGTTATCTTCCTGGAGAAAATTTTCAGACTGTGACACAGAGATTGGGGTCTGAGTGAGCCTGGCTGTCCTGCTAAGTTGAGGAGGCAGAGATCTGAGTTCAGGGAAGATGAAGGAGCTGGAGCTTTCCACAGATCCACACTAGCAAAGAATTACTCCCAAGTCTGCTCAAGGTCAAGGTGATCAGCCAGCAATTGAACTGCCTGCTAAAACAAAAATCATAAGCCTTCAGAGAAAGATTGTACCATCCACAATGTCTAGTTCTCAATAAACAATCACTAGATATGCAGAGAAACAGGAAATATAATCTGGGGCCACAGCTGAAAGTGGTCAGTAGAAGATGAACACAAGATGGCCTCCACCATGCTCTCAGTAGCCACTAACCATGTGTGGCATCTGAGCACACGAAATGTGGCTGGTCTCAATTGTATTTGCTGTAAGTGTGAAATGCACACCAGATTTTGAAGAGTTAATGTAAAAAGATACCTGAAAAATATTTCATTAATTCTTACATTTATTATATGTTGAAACAATAATATTTTGGATACTTCGAGTTACATAAAAATACATTATTAAATTGTATCTGTTTATATATTAATGTGGCTACTAGAAGGTTTAAAACAGTGTACAAAGCTCTCATTATATTTTGGAAAGCACCGGTGTAGGTGTTTGATATAGCAGAAGACAATTTTTAAATCTGTGATTATAAATATTCAGGGAATTAAATGAAAATATGTCAAAGAACTAAAGAAAAAATATTATCTTCATACATGAGCAGAGAAAGGGAAAATTTTTTTTTAAATTAATGGACACTCTAGAACTGAAAAGTATAATACTGAGATGAAATTTCACTGGATCAACTTAACATCAGATTGGAGAAGGAAGATGAAGGAGTCTGAACTTGAAGAGATACCAAGAGAAATTAATCAAACTGAAGAACGGGGAGACAAAAGATTAAAGAAAAATTAACAGAACTTCAAGCATTTTTGGTATAATGTTCAGATACTTGTAATTGGAATCCAAGAAGGAAAAGAGAGTGAGAAAAGGACAGAAAAACTTTGAAGAAATAAGGGTCAAAAACTTCTTAGATTGATGTAAAACACCACCTTACAGATCCCAGAAGTTCAGTGAATCCCCAAGCAGGATAAGTATAAAAAGAATCATACCTAAGTTCATGATAGTCAAAGTGCTGAAATCCAAAGATTAAGAGGAAATCTTGAAGATAATCAGAGGAAAATAGACACGTTATATACTGAAGAATAATCACATGACTTATGAATGACTTATATGAAGGTAAACAGAGGCCAGAAGACAATGGAAAGACATCTTTAAAGTCCTAAAAGGAAAAAAACAAAATTGTCAACTTATGTCCAGTGAAAAGGGTGAAATAAAGACATAATGAGATACATGAAAGCCAAGAGAATATGGTGCCATCAGGACTGCACTGCAAACATGCTAATGGATGTCATTTAGGCTGATGGGAAATGATACCAGAAAACTTACATCTGTAAAAAGGAAAGAACAACACTGTAAACAGTAAATGGCTGTGTAAACATAAAATACTATGTTTTTGCTTTATATTTTGCTTTGTAATTTGCTTTAAAACACTTGTACAAAAGACAAGGATGGGTGAATGGAATTATACTGTGGTATGGTTATTACATTTGTGAAGTAGGAAGCAGAAAGTGGGAAGTAGGAAGTGAGTAGTGTCAGATGTGTTGTGAGTAGAGGTAGGAGAGAAAGTTTATAGTGTCAGATTTGAAGAGCAAACAATTACAATATTGACACCATAGAGACCTATTAAGGATGCATATTGTTAGCCCTAGAGCAACCGTTGAAAAATGAGAAGAGGTATAGGTAAGAATTTAACAGAGGACATAAAATGAAACTCTTAAAAATGTTTGGTGGGTCAGCCCTAGTTAAGCTCGGCACTCTCTGCTTTAGTGGCCCAGGTTTGGTTCCCAGGTGTGGACCTACACCACTCATCTGTCAGCAGCCATGCTGTGGCAGTGGCTTACATACAAAAAGGGGAAGATTGGCAGTGGATGTTACCTCAGGGCAAATCCTCCTCAGCAAAAAAAGAAAATAATTGGTTAATAGAAAAGAAGGCAGGAAAATCAACAGGGAGATAAAAATAGGAGGAATAGATGAAAAACAAATAGCAAAATGTTAGATTTAAACCCATTTGTATCAATTATTACAATAAATGTAAATGGACCAAACACCCAGTTAAAAGATAGAGATGGTCAGACTGGATTAAAAAAGGAAGATACAGCTATACATTGTCTACAAGAGACACATTTAAATATAAAAACAAGGATAGTTAGGGGCTAGCCCAGTGGCATAGTGGTTGGGTTCTCGTGCTCTGCTTTGGCAACCTGGGGTTCGCAGGTTCGGATCCCAGGCGCAGACAGACATGAAGCCATGCTGTGGTGGCATCCCATATAAGGTAGAGGAAGATGGGCATGGATGTTAGCCCAGGGCCAGTCTTCCTCAGCAAAAAAGAGGAGGGTTGGCAACAGATGTTAGCTCAGGGCTAGTCTTCCTCACACACAAAAAACAAACAAGGATAGTTAAAATCGTGAAAAAATATGCAATGCACACATTAAGCATAAGAAGGTGAACAACTCTATGTTAATATCAAAATAAGACAAAGTAGTAGAAGATATAAAGAGGGACACTGCACAATGGAAAATGAGCAATTCACCAGGAAGACATAGCAATGAATATTTATATACCTAAAAACAGAGCATTTTAATTTATAAAGCAGAAACTGGCATAATGAAGGAAAAAATAGAAAAATCAAGAATAATGATTGGAGATTTCTAAAATACCCTTCTGAAATAATCCTAAGAAAGTCATCAAAACAACATTATCAACCAACTTGATGCAGCTGCTATTCACAGGATATTACACCCAACTATTGCACAACACACATTCATTTTTAATATCTTTCTTGAGGTATAATTTAATCCCATAAAATTAACCCATTGTAAGTATATAATTCAATGATTTTTAGTAAATATATAGATTGTGCAACCATTGCTACAATCCAGTTTTAGAACATTTCCATCACCCCCAAAATTTTCCTTGTGCCCATTTGCAGTTAATTCCCATTCTCACACCCAGCCCTAGGGAGCCACTGATCTGGTTTATATGCCTCTATAAATACTCTAGACATTTTGTAAATGAAATTATAGAATATATTCTTTGTAGCTTGCTTCTTTAGTGTAATTTTTTTCAGCCTCATCCATGTTGTAGCATGCATTGGTAGTTCATTCCTTTTTATTGCTGAATTGTATCCTATTAGATATATACCACATTTTCTTTATCCATTCGCTAGTTTGTGAATATTTAGCTTGTTTCTAGTTTTTGGTTACTATGAATAATGCTGCTGTCAACATTTGTGTATATATCTTTGTATATACATATAATTTCATTTATCTTGGGTAGATTTCTAAGAGTGGGGTTAATGAGTCTTATGGCAAGTTTATGTTTAACTTTTAAGAAACTACCAAATTGTTTCCATAATGGCTGCACCATTGTATGTTCCCACCTGCAATGTATGATGAGTTCAGTATCTCAACATCCTCACCAACACTTGGTATTGTCTGTATTTTTTTATTATAGTCATCGTAGTGAATGTGAAATGGTATCTCATTGTAGTTTTAATTTGCATTTCGCTAATGAATAATGATGCTAAGCATCTTCTCGTGTGTTTATTAGCCATTTGTATATATTTCTTGGTGAAATGTCTGTTCAAATTTTTGCCCATTTTTAAATGAGTAGTCTGTCTTCTCACTGGTTAAGAGTTCTTTATATAATCTGCATACAAGTCCTGTATCAGATATACAGTTTGCTAACTGTGATTTGCCTTTCCTTTTCTTAATGGTGTCTGAGGGGCAGAATTACAGCCCCTCCAAAGATATCCATGTCCTAATTGCTAGAACTTGTGACTATATTACCTTACATTGTAAAAGGGACTTTGTAGATATGATTAAGTTAAAGATCTTGAGATGGGGCCATTATCCTGGATTAACCAGGTGGGCCCCCTTTAATCAAAAAGGTCCTTATTCAGACAGAGAAAGACAAATACTGCATGATCTCACTTATATGTGGAATCTAAAAAAAAAAAAAACTTATAGAAAAAGAGATCAGATTTGTGGTTACCAGAGGCAGGGGTAGGGGTGGGGAAATTGGAGGAAGGTGGTCAAAATGTACAAACTTCCAGTTATAAGATACATAAGTACTAGGGATGGAATGTACAATATGATGACTGTAGTTAACACTGCTGTATGATGTATAGAAAAGTTGTTAAGAGAGTAAATCCTAAGAGTTCTCATCACAAGGAAAAAAATTTTTTTGCTTTTTTTTGTATTTATATGAGATGATGGATGCTAAGTTCATACAGCAGTAATCATTTCACAATATATGTTAGTCAAACTATTATTGCTGTACACCTAAACTTATACAGTGATTACGTCAATTATATCTCAATAAAACTTAGGAAAAAAGATTCTTTTAAGAGACAGGGAAGAGTGTCAAAATCAGAAGAAAAGACTGTGGAACCAGAGACTGGAGGGCTATGCTTTAAAGATAGATGAAGGGGCCATGAGCCAAGGATGCAGCTGATGCACGTGGCCTCCAGAAGGTGGAGAAGGCAAAGAAGGGATTCTCCCCTAAAGCCTCAGAAGGAAGGTAGCCCTGCTGACACCTTGATTTTAGACTTCTGACCCCCAGAACTGTAAGATAATAAATATGTGTGGTGTTGTAAGCCACTGAGTTTGTGGTGACTTGTTACATTACTCATAGGAAAATAATAGTATCTTTTGAAGCTATTTTTGAAGAGTTTTTTGTTTTGATAAAGTTCATCAATTATTATTTTATGGGTTGTGCTTTTGGAAGTTTTAGAAGTTTCATAGTTTTAGTTCTTTCATTTAGGTCTGTGATCCATTTTGAGTTAATTTTTGTTTACGGTGTGAGGTAAGGATCTGTGTTTTGTTTGTTGGTTTGATATGTGAATATTCAGTTGCCCAACAACCTTTGTTGAAAAGATGATCTTTTTCTCATTGAATTATATTGAGGCCTTTGTCAAAAATAAATTGACCATAAACATAAGACTTTATTTCTAGGTTCAGTTCTGTTCCATTGATATATATGCCTGTTCTTGTGCTAATATCACTATCTTGATTACTGTAACTTCATAGTAAGTTTTGTTATCAGGTAGTGAAGTCCTCCATCTTTCTCAAAATTATTTTGGCTATTCTAGGTCCTTTGTATTTCCAAATAAATTTTAGAATAAGCTTCCAATTTATGGAAAAAAAAAAAAGCCTTCTAGGATTTTATTAGGTATTGTCTTGAGTTGCTAGATGTATTGCTAAGTGTTTTATCATTTTTGATGCTGTTGTGAATGGAATTGTTTTCTTAATTTCATTCCCAGATTGTTCAATGCTAGTATAAAGATATTTTATAAAGATATATATTTTTAAAGATATAGTATAAAGATATTTTGTATCCTTATCTTGTATCCTGTGACCTTGCTAAACTCATTTATTAATTCAAGAATATTTTGGTGTGTTCCTTGGGATTTTCCACATACCAGATCATGTCATCTGTGAATAAAGAGTTGTACTGCTTCTTTTCCAGTCCAGATGCCTTTAATTTATTCTTTTTGTTGTATTTCACTGGCTAGAACCTTCCAGATAAGTTGAAGAGAAGTGGCAAGAAGGGACATCCTTGCATTCTTGATCTTAGGGGAAATGTGTTCAGTCTTCTACCATTAAATACAGTGTTAGCTGTGGGTTTTCATGGATGCCCTTTATGAGATTCAGGAAGTTCCCTTCTTCCTGCTTTGTTGAGAGGTATTGTCGTGAGTGGGTGTTAGATTTTGTGAGATACTTTTCCTATGACTTTTAAGGTTAACTTATGGTTTTTCTCCCTTTATTCTACTAATATGGTGCATAACATTAATTCACTTTGGAATGTCAAATCAACCTTAATTCATGTTCATATGTATAATTCTGGTCACCATTTGGTCATGGTGTACTATCTATTTTATATGTTACTTGATTTGCTTTGCTAATATTTTTTGAGGATTTTTGTGTCTATATCATGAGTGATATTGTTCTGTAGTTATCTTGTGAAAAGGTGGCGTGAGGGATGAAAGATTGACTGTAAAGAGGCATGATGAAGCTTTTTAGGAGATGATAATGTTCAGTATGGATATATGGGCATATACATTTCTCAAAAGTCTTAAGTCTGAGGACTTGAATAGACATTTTTTCAAAAAAGGTATACAAATGGCCAATAATCACCTGAAAAGATGGTCAGCATCACTGATCATTAGGGAAATGCAAATCAAAATCACAATGAAATACGACCTCATACTCATCAGGATCACTACTATCAAAAAAATAGAAAACAAGTGTTGGTGAAAATGTGGAGAAATTGGAACCCTTGTGAATTGTTGGTGGAAGTATAAAATGCTGCACCCTCTATGGAAAAACAGTATGACAGTTCCTCAAAAAATTTTAAAAAGAATTAATATATGATCCAACAATTCCACTTCTGGATATATATAGAAAAGAATTGAAAGCAGAGTCTTGAAGAGATATTTGTTCACCCATGTTCATAGCAGCATTATTCACAATAGCTAAAACATGGAGACAATGAAGTATCCATCAACAGATGAGTGGATAAGAAAAATGTAGTCTATAAAGACAGTGAGATAATATTCAGCCTTAAAAAGGAAGGAAATTCTGACACATGCTACAATGTAGATAAACCTTGTGGACATTATACAAAGTGAAATAAGCCAGTGACAAAAAGACAAATACTGTATGATTCCACTTATATGAGGTACCTAGAGTAGTTAGGATTAGAAAGTAGAATGGGCTGGGGAGAGGGCGCAGTGGGGAATTATTGTTTAATGGGTACAGAATTTCAGATTTGCAAGATGAAAAGAGCTATTGAGATGGCTGGTGGTGATGGTTGCACAACATTATGAATGTATTTAATACCGCTGAACTGTACACTTAAAAATGGTTAAGATGGTAAATTTTATGTTGTGTGTATTTTACCACAGTAAAAAAAAATTGAAAAAAGCCTTAGGTCTGAATACAAAAAATATGTAAATTATAATTCTAAGTTATTTTAAAAGGCAGGACAGGGGGAGAGAATTTGCCAGGCTCCTAGTATTGTTGCTTTTCTAACAAATAAACTTTAAAAACATTTCCAAACAGCATAGGTCATGTCACAATGATAATAAAATATTAGCGTAAATATCGTTTACAAATATTATTGTGTTTTAAAAAAAGATCCTGTGTCTTAAGACAAATTATTTCCCTTATTCTCATTAAATGTTCTAGAATTACTCACGTCCTTTGTTCCCTCCTAACATCGCACGTAACTCACCCAAAGGTAGGCTCCTAAATGTCATTCTTACATTGAAGTTTAAATAACAAATACACCAATAATTCATTCTTGAAAACTTTGTTGCTAGGTGAAAAACTATTAAATGAAAAATATTTCCATTAATTGTAATGAAAAAAGTAACATGTTTTATCTCGATCCAAGATACTCACTTTTTACAGATAGGAAAATAAATCAAATAATGAAAAAATTTGATAAGAAGTGAATGTAAGAGTAAACACATATAGCTTGAACATAAGATGTAACGTTTATTGTCCTCACCAAAGGAGGAGGCACAGTCTTGGTAGGTTGGTGGAGAAGAGGTAGGACCCCTTCACTGAGGTGCATTTTTCCTCCTACATTTTCTTCAGTGATAGCTCACTCTTTGGGGAGGCACAGGGGTTGTCTTGCACTCACACTGAACTTAAGAATAAATTAAAGTTCAGAGAAACATCTTGGGACTGAACAAGGGCTGCAAGCAGTCACACCTTGAAACGCGTGAAAGTTCAACATCTCAGAAAATGCTGCCCTTGGCCCTCGCGCTTCGTCTTTGCATGCAAAGAAAACTTTTGGTTTACTCCCAAACTGTGGAGTGGAGGGAACTGGTGAGTATGTCTTTCTCTGAGATTGTAATGTCAAAAAAACCTTTTGTAGCATATTTATTTAAGGCATTTTGGATGAAAAATTCACTATACTAAAAAATAATTCATTATCTGAGAAGTGGTTTAACCTTTCAAGAGTGTTCCAAAGAAAAGTCGTTGAACAGTTAGTATGTGAGGTAGGTCTGTTTGCCATGTTTGATTGGGATGTGCTTCTTTGCTGAGCTGCATAGCAAATTGCCTCTCTTTCACACAGATACCTCTTCTGGCTCGGAAGATGAAGGCTCGGTACAGGGGGACTCTCAGGGGACCCCCACCTCCAGCCAGGGCAGCATCAACATGGAGCACTGGATCAGCCAGGCCATCCATGGCTCCACCACCTCCACCACCTCTTCTTCTTCCACCCAAAGTGGGGGAAGCGGCGCCGCCCACAGGCTGGCGGACGTCATGGCCCAGACGCACATAGGTGAGTGCCTGGTCTGTGTTGTCTGCGTTTTTCTGATTGTTGGTAACTAGGCACCACTGAGTAGCTGTGACCTTGTTAACAAATTCATCTACCTGTGCCTCGCGGCCATGGAATCCTTCGAGGGACAGCGTGAGCCCCGCCCCGACTCCTGTGCTACTCTCTGCTTCAGTTTGACCATTTTTCACCGTCCCAGCGTCTCCCACAGCTAGACTCTCAGCTCTCTGCTCCTAACAGAATGTGTTCTTGTTCCTCAAGGAAACTTGCAGCCATATCTGCTCACGTTTCCTCTCCTCACTACACTAAAATATGCTCCTAAATAAAATCTTAAGAGTGCTGATAAACAAGGCAGGCAGGTTAAGGTGAGTTTGCTCTTACTTTGGAAATCATTTAAGGAAGCGGAGGGCTTGAACCACTACTGCTTTGTACCGTTTTCTGCTGTAGGTGTTTAGATTTCTCGAGTAGTTCAAGTTATTTTGTATATAGGTTCTACAGTGAGTGAGATCCTCTATATTGGAAAAAGCACAAGGTTAGGAAGCATTGCCTGCAATGTTTGAAATTAGTGTAAGAAAGGAGAAAGAATTATTAGAGGAAAAGAGAGTATATTGGATGAGCAGTGTGGCTGTATGAAATGTTGGTGAAGAAGGTACTTTTCTGCCTCCACTTGCACCTGTCACTCATCATGCCGGGAAAATGAGCCCTCATCTGGTGTGGAAGGGACAAGTATGATGTACAAATCTGTTCTGATCCATTTTCAGCTGTGGATTAAGATTTTTAAACATTTCAGTAATGAAAATTTTCATAAAGTAATTCCATATGCTTTCCATTAAAATAGCAGTGTGGACAAGGGTTCACCACACTCAAAAGAGAAAACCCAGCTCAAGACACAGGTGCACCTTCTCCTCGCCACATCACACCTCAGATCTGAAAAGTCCCAAGCTTAGAAAACAGATAAATGTAATGAATTAAATACTCTATGAACATCTCAGACTTGCAAAGTGTTTATTTCTAGATTATTAGTTACTTGACAAAGTCAAGGAATTTCAAACTGACTTCTTAGGACTTAGCCCCAACAGCACTCACTCAGAATGAAGTTGAAGTTAAAAGCATCAGCCTTTTCAGTATCAGAAATGAGAATGTTTGTCCACTGGTGGGACACAGACAGCCTGTCAGGAGAGCTGGGTCTGGTCACGGTTCTAATGTTAATGGCTGCTGACATCTTCAGTAGCCACCCCTCCCTGTGTTAGTTTTTTAGTAGGAAAAAGAATGGAGTAATAATTTGTTTCCTTTGTACCTCTCGGAACTGTTGTGAGTAAAAGGAGAAAATAGGAAAACTCTTCAGAAATTTTTTAAGTAACCTCAAATGCAATGTGGTATTATTAAATTTCAGTTTAATATGTTTTCAACAATATGTGTACTGAGAACTTTTATTGAAATCATAGTAAGTTAAAAATTAAACGGAAATGTGTAACCGTTAGATATTTTTAGATAATAAAATTTCTTCATGTGTGTGTTTTGGAACCTGAGATAGCAGCTGAGGTTCTGTCATTGTGCTCCATCCAGCACCTACCTGGATAGGTTAGACATGGAATTCCACCTCTGCCACTCACTCCAACCTTAGAAATGAGTGTATTATTCTGATTCAGTTCACTTTTAAGGAAGTATCAGCATCTCACCAAGAGAAACACATAATTTTGAACAAATTAATCACTGCATTTGGCTCTCCCTTTGTGAATTTATTCCCTTTGTGGAATACTGGAGGAAATTTTAGCATGGAGAATTAAATTTATCCAGACTATAAAAGGTTGCATTACTCATGTACCTCAAGTCTCAATGTAACCTAAATATAGCTTTTGTGTGACATTTTAGTAATTTCTAATTTGGCACAAAGATAAGTTCCTGGAATATCTGGGAATTTTCTGTAAAGATGAAAAAATGTTTTTCAAAGAAAGCAGTGGCAGAATAATAAAATGATGAGAAAAGGAGAATTAAAATACTTTATTCCTGTGGTAAAGAAAAGAAGTAAAAAATCAGAGAATTGGCAGCACTTGGACCATTTGTTGAGATCATCGAAGGCCTACAGATAAGAAAATTGTGTGTGTTTTAAGGAATTTAGGGTAAAACTATCGACTTGACCTCTAATCCTGCAATGAGGTACTTGGGTAGAGTCTACAGGCACTTCTTTTGCCCCACGAGGGGAGGAAAGCCAGGCAGTGAAAGACCATAAAGGCCGTGAAGAGTACGTCAGAAAGTGGGCTGTGCTTCTACTTTGTTGTTATTGGAGTGAAATCCCAAGTCCTTGTGGGTTTTCATCATGACGATGTAAATAGGGACACCACACGTGTATCTCCATAGGCAAGCTGGTTTAGCGTACAATGCAAAGTCCCCTTCCGGGTTGTTTCTTCTTCCTACTGCTCTGGTTGCTGTTGTGTCTTTTGTGATGTGCTGTTACTTTCACACATAAGACACTGATGTTGAGGCCTCCAAGACATTCCCCATCCTGAGATGGTAAGGACTGAGAATGTGCACATTTGTAATGCAAAAAATGAAACCTGCTGTTACAACAGCTCCCCGCACCTCAGATGGAATATCATCATCATCTTGTAGGCCCTCCCTCTATTGCGAGAACCAGAAGGCTTCTGGATCATCATCAGGAAGTATTTATGTTGTTCAGAACCTCTGTGCAGGTAACATTCTTAAGACAGTTGGAAAAGAAAGGATTAATACTTCTAAAATATTCTATCAGTATCAAAAGTTGAAGAGCGTAGCTTAGAGTAACCAGAATAGTGGAATTTTTTAAACTTCAAGAGGGATATTTGCAAAAACCTGAGAGTAAAATATTATGGGAATTATTTACATAGAAATGAAGAAATTGAAGAAAAAATATTTATTAATGCATTTCAAGACTAAGATAAGAACAAAGCAGAATAGATAACGTTGTACATTCAGAATCAAATTTTGTACATTCAGAAAATTAAAGAGACTTCTGCATGAGCTATTCTCTCATTTTGTAACTACAGATAAATTGATAAGGTCTCTGTCACCTTTTGTTGACTGACACATCTAAGACATTGTCTCATACAGGTTCCACCAGCGTGTGCTGGGGGTGCATTGTCATTAGCAGATATTCATAGAAGTAATTGCCATTTCCAGAATATTTTAGAATTCATTGATGCGAATACTGCTTTCAGTGTGTGCTGCTTGTATCAGCAAGCAAATTCTCCTCAGATTTCTTGCATCTAATCCTGCTAAGAAGATGGAAGTCAAAAGCACCCCTATGTACTTGTTGCATAATTAGCCTGAGTCTCTAGATATTGCTTTTTTTGGAGTCTAGATTCCAGCTGGCTAGGGAATTTATTCAGAGGCTTGAATAGCCACCATTGACATAAATTACCTTAATTTATTTATGTATAATCATTCAAAGTATCAGAGAATTCTTTCATAATCTCTCTATTGATACTTTTCAAACATTTACAAACAGTCTTAAAAGATCAGATACATGTGGAGGATGGTGATGTTGGCAAAGCCCACATGCTTGGGGCTGGAGTCTCCTTGCTACGCTCCCATACCCCCAGCTGGGGCGTCCTCACAGTTAAAGCATCATAATTCTACAGCAGGGTCAGCAAGCTTTTACTGTAAAGGGCCAGAGAGTAAATATTTTAGGCTTTGTGGGCCATACAGTCTCGGTTGCAACTATTCAACTCTGCTTTCTAGCACAAGAGCAATCATAAACGGTAGGTAAACATGGCTGTGTGCCAATAAAACTTTATTTATAAAAACAGGTGCTAGAACTCACTGCAATCCATAGTTTGCCAACTCGTGTTTTAAAGAGTTTTAAACCATGCTATTGAAAAAGTAAGCAGGAAAACACATGGATTTTGCAATATATAACACCAGGCAGATATTCTGTCAATTACTTATTTCTTGTGGCTCATTGGGTATTTCAGTACTAAAAGAGCTTGGCTTGAGAGATGGACCTCTCATCAGCTGACATGACTGTGGGAGATTTTAGTTAGGTCCTAATGCTGGCTTCTAATCCTGTGTCATCTTGTTTAGTTGGTGGTAAATAAAGCTGAGATCTGCACAAATACACTCACTGAATTGGGCAAATATCACCATATATCTTTTTCCATCTCTTTGTCGAATGTCTTTAACCGCTGATCTAGCTCAAATGTCTCCATACCTTTCTCCATTCTTTTTTTGGCTGTTTCGTTCTCTGGGGAAGAACACTCCCTCTTTTCAAGGTTCATCCTTCATCTTCATTCTGGATCCAGCTCCTTCCGAATTTGCTAGCTCAATTCTTTTCTCTTTTGCATCTTAGTCCCCCCGCCTCATTGGTGAACACTAGCTTTGGGTGTTATTGACCACAAGTTTCCTTCTCTCTCGGCCACATCACACGCTGGCTCTCCTTCCCCTTTCTGGTCCTTTCCTCTCCATCTCGTGGCTCCTCTCCCTGCCCTGTCTCTACGTTCTTGCCGATTTCACATTTCATCCACTCCCACAGTTTTCAAGGCCACCTGTTCTTCCAGGACTCACACATCTGCATTTCCCACCCTGAAATCCTTCACCAGCCCACATTTCAAAGTGCCTCTCAACATTGCACATGGTCCCACCAAGTACCCTGAGATCAGCTTGTCTAATGAGGCCCTGAACGCCCAGGAGCAGGCTCAAGACCAGCCATGCTTGGCTCCTTGTTCCCACCTGTCATCAGTGTCCACGTCTGGGCATTCGGCTGACCATGTGTCTTGCAAGCCTTCTTCCTCTGCCTCACTGCTCCCAGGACCCTGGGTCCAGGCACCTCACCCTCCATCTGGACTGTTGCAGCCCCTTCTGGCCCTCATGTCCCTTCCTTTATGCTGTCCTGTACCTCGCTGCCCTATCAGTGTTGTCAGGGTACAGGTCTGAGCCTTTTATCCCCCAAAATGCTTTTGAGGTTTTCACCTCTCAAAACTGATTTTGTTTATTTGGATTTTAAACTTAGAATCAAAGTAGTGATTTTTGGGCCCACAGGTATCCTAACCTGTCATCCACTGTGCGCTCCACTCTGCAGGAATGCCTCACAGACCTGCTTACACATGCCTTGGTATATGCAAGAGAAATGCATCTATTTAATTCTACTATTTTTACCAATGTTAATATGCTTTTAACTCAAAGTTGTAACAGTCATTTACACCTTTATGCACATGAGTTTTACAGATTCTTGGAACTCTTGAGAGGAAAGGATCCCCACACAAGGGGAGAAAAAGGAGAGAGGGAAACCTTCGGGCCTGTGTGAACAGGGCCCGAATGCTAGGATGGCAGTGATCACCGTCACTGCAGGATAGCAGGGTGCGGCGTCCCTTAGTTCCCTCAGCCACGGCAAGGAGTGAGTAGCAGCATTCTTGTCCTGCAGATGAGAAGACTGAGGCTTAGAAAGTTGATATGGTGCCCCAGGGCACCCAGCTAATGAGCGGTGGGCAGGAATCAGGCTCAGATCTGCTAGATGGAGGACTGCCTGCTCATGACACTGCAGTCTTGCTTTCTCCTCAGTATCCCTGTTCCAGGTTGGCTCTGCTTGTTAAAAATGGTGAAAAACACTTTTCAGACAAAAGCACAATTAAACTTCACATAAACAATGAAGATTTCAGTGTCTCTGTCACAACCCCACGGGGTCTGTGGTCTGTGCAGGCTTTGTGACAGTTGGAGCCTTTCATCATGAATTTGAATTTATGGATATAAAAATGAGGAGGCTGTTGTCCAAAGTTAAAGATTCCTGTTCTGATATTATAACAGGCTTCCTAAGGTTTGTGTAACAATCACTGTCGCATCTTTGTGGGATTTTCATGACCTAAATGTGGGAAGGAGGCAGTTCCAGTCTGAGAACCTGTGTAATCCCCCTAAAGTCAACGTGACCCTCAGAACTTTGCTGAGAGAAATGTTTGAATATGGAACCCTTTTCTGACCATCTTTAGGTTTAGTCTGTGGATGATTTGCCTGCAAATTTGAAAAGGAACTATAAATCCCCATTAGCAGTATCTCACATTCACACAGGAAAAATTAATCTGCAGCGGAAGACAGGTAAACAAAGTATATTGTTCTGTTCCTGAGTGATTATGAAAGGAATAAGAAGATAAACCCTCACCTTATGTGAAGGTCATATGTCACCTTTGGTTGAGACACCAGTTAGAGCTTTCCCATTAGGTACGTTCCGTTAGAGCCAGTGAAAGTAGATTGTGCCTGTGAGGCCGAGGAGGAAAGTCTTCCCTTCTGAGTAGCTGCACGTGGAAGAAAGATGGGTGCAGTGAGCAGTTGAGCCGAGTCTCCAGCAGCAAAGCTGGATGCTCTGATTCCATTGAGGGCCGGCTCCTTCCCTCAACGTCATTGTGGACTCCTTTTGCCACACGTCTTCTCTTGTCAGGATTATGTCTGATGCAGTTGAACTTTGCTCTGTTCACCTCCACGTGTTCATCGAGGAACCTGGTTTTCCACTGCTGTGTGGAGGGTGCAGTCGTATCATCTTAGGAAGTTGGAGCAGCTTGGCAGACAGGGTGGTCTGAGGGCCTGTATCACAGGGACCCCATTCCTTCTTTTCTTCTCAGTGACAACAGTGGTCGAATTGACTGTAGGAAGCTCGGGGTGGAGCATTCATGGTGTATGGGTTCCTTTGAATGCAGTACTCATTACCCGTCATGAGTTAGTGGACCATGAGCACGTTGCTGTCTACATATGAAAACCAGATTTCCTATTTTTCTTCTCTCCATTTAGAAGTTATTTGGGGACTGAAAAATAATTAACACGGCTTAAAAGTGGGATCTATCACCATTGTCCCCTGGGGATTCCCAGTAAGACAGTTAGAATTAAAGAATGCCTCTTTTCAGCCAGTGTTAGAACCAGAGGCATTTTATCTGCAGTTGTCAAGTGTTCTTTAGTTTATTCATTCTTGTGTTCATTCATTCTTTGAACTATTCCTCCAACATTTGCTGAGTGCAGACAATGTAGGCTGGGTGCCATGTAGTTTCAGCATCTGAGTAGGACACAGGAAGCCAGACTGAGCCATATGCCTGCAAGAGCAGGTGAGTAGGAAGGAGTTAGGTCAAGGAAGCAGGGAATTTCCAAGACAGAGCTCAGCAGGGAGACCAGCTGCTACCCTGAAATGGTCATCCTGGAAACAGCTGTCCAAATGGGGTGGATTGTTGGCAAGAGTAACAGACTGAACCCCATGGTGGGAGGGGGGAGATTCATGGAGTGAGATGGGAGCCCTGATGTTTATGGAGCCAAAATAGGTTGCAGGTGCATCATGAACGATGGCTGAGTTATACTTCCTCCTCCCTTCCTCTTATGCCTGTCTCGAATTACAGGTTCTTAAGGAACCCATGTCAGCTGCAGAGAGTAAAAGCGATACAGGGGCAGATGAGACAGAAAACCCCGTGGGGAACAGATGTGAAGGTCCCCAGGCTCCCGGTGGAGGTGACACTCGACAGGTGCCTGGAAGCATGGCCACCGTTTTTCCTTTGATTTTAAAAGTGCTGGGAAATTGATCTAAGGGACAGTGGGCCATCTTGCTCAGGAGATACAGACCCGCTCTGATGAGAGTTCTTAATCTTCAGAATGCTCCTGATGCTCATGGGCTTCAGTGGCCTTGTGCCTGGAGCTAATGAGCATTTCAGACCTTTGAACCTGCACCTGCAGTCTGGCTCCACTTACCGATCGACGAGTGTGTCTTGAGCATCTATTACACACAAGGTTCTTTTAAATATTCCTCGAAAGATAGGTAATCTAGTGAAATACTGCAAGTCCTGATCTTAACCAAAATACGCTAGGGCACAGTGCATCACTATAGCAGCACAACATTCTCTGACTTCCTAACTGAAGCCAGCTGCTGGGTTTGTGATCCTACAGTGACAGCATGTTCAAGGAGTTTGAAAGGGAGCGGGAGGGTAGGTGACATGTAAATAAATTTGGAAAGCACTTTGAAGTCACCCAGCTTCCTATTCCCAGTCACCAGTCACTGTTCCTATTTTTTAACCACCAGATGTATCAGAATCATTATTTTTCCCAACTTCAAAGTGGAAACACTGCAGTATACCCACTGCCCAATACAAAGACTGATTAAATGTCAGCAGTGATGTGGCTACAGCGTAACTTAAACACAAATAAATCTGAATAGAATCAGAATGTAGTGAACTCACATTTTAGCTGCTTTTGTTTTAGGTGGCTAATTTGAAAACTTGCTCATCATACATTACCATCTATTGTATTTTCATTTTAAATATGAGGCCCCCGTGAGTACTACTTAGCCATGGAGAATTAATCATTTTGAAACATGAAATAGTCTATTTGGCCAAAGCACAGGTAGAGGGTGAAAAGTATCAACATAGTGTCTGAAGCATTAAGGAGGCTGTTGGAACAATCCTCTCCCTCCCTCTTGTCCTTCCCCTCCATGACCTGATAAAGCATCCGGACCTCACTCTCCTCCCTCTCACAGGCCCTCCTTTTCTGGGCTAAGTTCTAAGAAACTGCTCTTAAGGGTATGTTGTAGTTTGCTGGGCTACCAATACAAAGTACCACAGTCTGGGGGCTTAAACAGCAGGCATTCGTTGACCCTCAGTCCTGGGGGCTGGAATCTGAAAGCCAGGTGCCGGCAGGGCTGTTTTTTTCCTGAGACTTCTCTCCTCGGTGTGTAGACAGCCATCTTCTCCCTGTGTCCTCACAAAATCGTCCCCCTGTGTGTCGAGTCCTAATGTTCTCCTCTTGTAAGGAACCAGTCCTATTGGATTAGGCCCACCCCAATGACTCATTTTCCCTTAATCACCTCTTTAAAGGCCCTTCTCCAAACACAGTCACATTCTGAGGTCCTGAGGGTTAGGACTCCAACATGTGAATTTTATGGGGGACACAGTTCAGCCCACAACAGGGTGAAAGCTCTTGGAAAGGGAAACGAGAAGTGAGGCACTCAGTTCTCTGCTGATGGCCTGTGTTTAGGGCTCTGGTGCCACTTGTCATGCTTTACAAAGATTCCCAGTTTCATACCCTGGACGAATAGTGGCTTGTTGGGGCTGCCACTCATTCCTGTGTTCATCTCATAGCACAGTGGCATCTAGAATCTCCCTTCAGCAGATGTATGTGCACCAAATAACAACAGTGCTTATGTGTATTTATCTGCTTAATTCCCTCTGTAACCTTACAAGGTTGGTATTGTCATTATCACCTCCATTTTCCAGAGAAGGAGACTGAAGTATAGAAAGGTCTGTCACTGGTTCCAGGTGATCAGCTATTAGCAGTGGACCTGGGGACCAAATCAGGGACTGCTGGTGGCCCCAGCCCTCAGCCCCCACACATGTTACCACACACGTTCTGGGTCAGTGTGCCTGGACCGAGCATCTCCCAATAGTCTGGGCACATCAGGGTGAGTGATCACCCTGGGTTGCTACACTTGAAACTTGCCTAAGAATACAGGTAGATCTTCCTCAGCCGCAAGTCTCACTTCATGTAGCATCCCTTAATCTCTGCAAGCTCTTCTGTATGCATACTACACACACACATGTACATATACCTCTATGTACACTTGAGCCTCACTATTGGTCAATTCCATGCTTGTGAATCTCCCTACTTGTTAAAATAACATGTAACCCCAAATCAGTCCTTGTGGCCTTCTCACAGTCATTCGAGGACATTCTCATGTTCCCAGCTGAGATGGAACAGGGTGACACTCAGCCCTGTGCTCCATCTCAGACTGTAAACAGTGTCCTCTACATGATCTGTTTGGTGCCCTGTTTTTTCTCATTCTTGTGCTTTTTGTTGGTGATTTCAGTGTTTAAAACAGCCCTCACATGTAGTGCCAAAGTGGGCAGCATCTGGAAGAGAAAGGCCTTCCAGAACCTGCTCCCTTTTCAACAGCACAAAGTAATGTGCTTGTGTCACATGGAACTATAGGATCTTGACAAGTTTCTTTCTAATAAGGATTAGTGAATCAAAATTAATAGTATAAAACCATTATTAGATATATAGGATATATAAAATGTCATTGATCGTCTCATTTGACATGCTGTCCTTAATGCCTTACTTAGTAAATACAAAAATTGTGCTTTCCTCATTTAACCATTTAAGTGCTTCACTTTATCATTAATGAATGCTGCGGGGAGGGACTGCTGCACATCTTATTGTGCATAACACGGCACCCGACACACTTAGATTGTAAATAGATTTTTTTTGAATAACTGTTCAGTATTATTCATGCTAAAACAAATAGGAAACTAGCTAATATTTCTTGAATGCTCACCCTCTATCAAGAAATGTCCTAAGAACGTCATATATGTTAATTCATTTAACCTACCCTAGAAGGTGGTAGCCATTAATAATATTCCCATTTGATGCATCAGAAGACTGAGGCACAGAGAGGTTAAGACACTTCCCAAGATCTTGAGGAATTTGCAGAGCTGGGATTCAAACCCCAGGCTCTCTGCCCCCAAAGCTTGAGCTCTTAACTGCCTCTCCTGTGACAGACAAGAAAATTACTCTTTTATGAACACATAACTTACAATATCTCCTTTTCTATTGGCTGCTTGAAAACATTATTTTAGTTAAAATGCTACAGTGCTTCATTGATGTGGCTCCTATTATGATATCACATCTGAAGTTTTACCTCGCTTTGTTCTGTTTTGAGCAGTATAAAGTGTCTTAAAGACCATCTTTATGCCGAGATTTCTGTAGTACACTTGGGTTCAGGGTCATGGTTTCTTCTTGCGATGTGCATTTTTTGAAACCCCGTTGATTACTTAGCCTTCAGAATAACTCTATCATGATAATCAGGAAATTTGTAATTGGCTTCTTTACAGAAAATCACTCTGCACCTCCTGATGTAACCACTTACACCTCAGAACACTCAATACAAATAGAAAGGCCGCAAGGCTCAACGACATCGCGGACGGCACCCAAGTATGGCAATGCCGAGCTCATGGAGACTGGCGATGGTATGTCTTCAACAACTTCTCTCCTCCTCTGTAAATTCTAATTTCTACTAACTTGCATTTCTATGCCCATGATGGGATGTGTTTCTTCTAGATATGCAGTCAGCTCATTGAATCTGATTTCTCATGTTCTTCATGAGCCGTCCATAGAAGGTGGTATAGTCACAAGAATTGCAAATTATCTCCAAGTTGGCCAAGGCTTATTCTTTGTAGGAAAAAATGTCACATTCTAGGAATTCAGTCATGAGAAGAAAAAGAAATTTTATAAGACTCTGATGTTTTTGCTAATGAATAAGGAATGTTGGTTCAACAGTTAAGAAGTTAGTATGCAAGTATTTAGACCATGAAATATTACTTAGAAGGGAAAGATGAAGTTCAATGTAAAACAAAATAATTGACATATAGGGGCTAGTGTGGTGCTTTAGACTTTGGAATAAAGAGGGTCTTTTTTTCTCCATATTGGAAAAAATATTAGTGATTTGAGAAAATATAGCAGTAGGGAGTTATCTTTTATTCATCATATCTTCAATCTTGGTATGTTCTGATTACGGTGGCTGTTTCTACTACCCAATCTGAAGTAGCAGCCTTGAACATGAACTCCATGCTTTATTCTGCTGTCCTGAAGTCTCAGTCCTTCCTAGGGTCATGAAAGTTAGAATAGAACCTGATGATGACGTAAAATGTTATTTTTGTGGAAGATGGCCAAAATAGCATTGGTGTGCCATCCATCCCACTGTGCTCATGTCCCGTGATACTATATGTGATTTGGAGGTGACGAGGAAGGCCTGGACCCAGTCTCTAACAGGCAGCAGACACTTCATTGTGTTCAGAGCCCACAGTCACTGGGGTTCATGAGCTCTCTGTTGGTACGTTTGAAGTCACTCCAGTTTCCAATATGATTGGTTTTCCTGGAATGCTTTCAGCTTCAGTGTTTGCATCAGTTCTCTGCTAAATTCATCGTATATTAAATTGGCTATTACTGTTATTATTGTCATCACCATTTTAATAACTTTGTCTTTGAAGTCTATCATCTTTGCCTGCTCCCCCAGGTAAATTCATATGTTGTCCATATGAGTCATGTGTTGTCCAGTCCAGTGTTTCCCAGCGTGTGATGACCTCTCGTATCAAAACCACCTGGGCTGCACCCCAGACTAACACATCAGAAGCTCTGGGGTGGGTCCTAGGATGATTCTTCTATGTTCTAAATTAAGCTGTAGAACCAGTAGCCTTGTAAAATGATCTCTATCTGAACTAAATTAAGTGGAACTATTTAATGGGGAAATACTTTGTTTAGATATTGAGAATTCTGGGTTGTATATTTTTATATATTTTCAAAACTTTAAAATATTTAATGTCTCAATTCTGAAAGTGCTTATAGATTATTTTGAGACTACCTATTAAAAAGTTTTTTACTTGATAGAAAATTTTCCTTGAATTATGTCATATTCATTCCAAAAGCTGTGTGTTTTGTGCTGCCATGCCATGGAGAAGGAGGGCTCTGCCTCAGCCATTATGGGAAAGACCCCCCTCCAGGCTGTGGTTCTTCAGACTGAGAGAGCCGTCAAGTTTCCAAACCCACAGTCACCAGGTGCAGGTTTCTAAGCACCTTTCAGTGGGAATGAGATTTGCCTACAGAGGATACATTTGAATTCGTTGCATCTTAGATGTCTGCTACCAAGGATGCAGAGAATGTCTGCATCTTGGCACTCCTTTTGTTCATTAATTTGGGCTATTTATTTTAGAATTTTAAAACTTCATGCCTTTTTCAATGATCGGTTCACTTATTCAATTTTCAAAATGCTGTTGCATTCATTGTTGTAAGGAATATATTATTATTAAATAGGATTTATTTTTCTCATATGCATGAATAAATATATTCTAATAGTCTGAGTTATACAAAAATTTGAATTTAGACACTTTAAATTGTTGTGCTTCTAAAATGCATTGCCTGAATGTTCATCAGATAAGTGGAACTGAGACAGGTAGAAGGGACCTGGTGGTTACCTGTGAGAGGACAGGGCCTGCCGCAGAGCTTGTGGACCTGAGTCCCGCACCCTTTTGTCAGGAAGTGTGGGGCATCAGCGCCCAACTGGCCTGCGGTCCAGATGCTACAGAGCACCCAGATTGGACTTCGCCAGCAGAATATTCTTTTGGCCCCTGCAAGGCCAAGCACTGGTGGTCTCGGGAGACGGGGACTTGGGGAGGGTCTCGCTGCTTTTTCAGCTCTCTGACCCCGTTCAGAGAGGAGGACCTGAGACAGTGTGAATGTTTCAGGAATTAGAGGTGGGACCGAGCCCTGTCTGTGGTCCAGAGTCTTCCCAACATCACCAGACCAGGACGACTCATGAAGTTGTGAAAGAGAATCGTTTCTGCCACTTCTTTACCCTCCCATGGTTACTAGCAGGGTCCCTGCACTGTGACAGTCCACTCAGTGGAATGTCTTCACTGTGCATATCGTCTCAGGTGACACTTTGAAAGACACGCCATTTCAAGGGCGTCGGCCTGCTTCTCACAGCCCTCGTGAGGGGGCATGAGCCCACGTATCATGCCGAGGTACTGTGGCTGCTTGTTCAAGCTGTGATGTCCTGAAATCAGCTCATCTGCCCCATGCTTCTGTTTTTCAGGAGTGCCTGTAAGTAGCCGGGTATCAGCAAAAATTCAGCAGCTCGTCAACACCCTCAAACGACCTAAACGACCACCGTTACGGGAGTTCTTTGTTGATGACTTTGAAGAATTGTTAGAAGGTAAAAGAACATTTTCCCACTCCCGTTTATTTCAGTATCCCTGTGGTCCCATAAACTACAATGATATTTTTTCTACCAAATCTGTTTTTCTTTTAAGAGCAGTAATCTCAGCATTCAGTGGAAAGACAGGAGTGTTATCTAGAGACTGTAGGTACTGCTCCCGAAGGTCCCTTAAAGGTACGCAGAGCGCTGCACTGCTAGATAGATTTCGCTAGATAGATTTCCAAACTGATTATTTGTTTATCGTCCTCAGCAGAATGTGATTTTGGATTTTGTCCCATGAGCCAGGCCTCTTTCTAGGAATTCTATCAGGTTACGGAAATGCAAGTAAATCATAGAAAGCCTTAGCTCACAGCAGGCATTTCTCTCTGAGTAAGCTTATTAAGAGGAATGCAGAGGGTGCGTGTAGCAGGTCTCATTTTCCTCCACTCTTTACAAATTCAGGAGCAGGTGTCTTAGCCCCTGAATGCTCGTGAGCCTTTTAACACAAAAAACTTAAAGTCAAAACAAAATACTGCTTATTGTATCCAACCCAAACTCTATTTTCTTATTCTTTGTACCACATGTAAGCCATAGCTGATTTTCTGGCCAGCAGGTAGAAATTGTCAGTCATAAACTATGAGAGAGAAAACTTTTCCAGAAGTGAGAAAAATGATCTCAGTTTCTCATCTATCTAAACTGAACAGTTGGACAAATTGTATTTTATTATGAGGCATTTATTATTTTTTTACTGAAGAAAATATGCTCTCTGCTAGTTACTCATAGTAGTTGTAGCAAATTTAAATTTACATCTCAATATTTAAGAGCAAAATATAATTTAGTAAGATTTGAGCTCCTTGGAATCTAGAATTACTAGTGTATGTCAATAATTGATATTTTAAACATAGCTGTTGCAATCCTAGACTCTAGGTGTGTTAAAATATGTAGTTTTACTTGTCAGTTTATAAATGCACTCAGGTCCCCCTAAGTTACCCATCCCTACACTGCCTTGGAAATTATAAGAATTCAGCGCTTCTGTTCCATCCACGAGGCTAGTATGTAGGTCATGGGCCTGATTCTAGAAGAGCGTGTGTGCATGTTTCCTGTCTGCTAATAAATTTATACCTTAAGTATAAGACTCCTGGCTTCTATAAACAGAGAAAAGTGATCGTACTAACGTGGATATATTTCTCTTGAAAACTTTTGTATTCCAATGTACTTAGTTCAACAACCAGATCCAAACCAGCCAAAGCCAGAGGGAGCTCAGATGTTGGCAATGCGAGGGGAGCAGCTGGGTGTGGTTACGAACTGGCCCCCGTCTCTAGAAGCTGCGTTACAGCGATGGGGGACCATCTCACCAAAGGCCCCATGCTTGACCACAATGGACACGAATGGGAAGCCCCTGTACATCCTCACTTACGGTAATCCTATAAGGTTACTCGCCTTGCATTTGCTCATGCACACACTGCCTCTTTCAGGATGGCTGATTTATACTTGTGCTGCCTTATGTTTTGGGTATGGAAATAACTGGAATCTGAAAGGAAATATTTTAGGAAAATTATTTGGTTTGAATATAAAAAGTTATTTGTTAAATGTTTTTTGAGTAAAATCCAGAAATGGATACAAAGATTAGTGATCATAATGCTAATAAGATGTTGGATTTTACCTCTTGGAATGTATATGTGATATTCTTGTTGCTCTTGGGAAGGATTGGTAGTTAAAGAATGTATAGCAAACTCTGACATATATCACTCAGAAGAAACAAAGTCTGTTTCCAAAATGCTTTTTCAGAAAACAAGAGAAACAAGCTCTTCTTTAATTCTTCATTCAGTACAATTAATGCAGTCTGTAAACTTTTGGAAATAGTTAACTGTACCAGAAAGATTCCTTTCTCTTTGTTCCGTGGATAAGGGGCTGTGGAGAAAGCAGATTGTCAGGTTATTTTCACACTATCTACCGCAGCTTTGTGAAGAAACCAGCTTAATAACTAGAAGACCAAGATGGCTCATATTATGTCTGCATATGTGAGGTTAGATTACCTTTTTTATTAACTTTCAGTTTTTCATTTTATGACAATAACTTTCTTCTAATTGCAGGTAGGAAAGAAATTGATTTCTACATTAGCAATCGAGGTCAAAAGCCATATGTTATGTTAAATATTATAGAGTCCAGCCTTACGGGGATGTGGGCCCCAGGAGGCACCAGCCATAGACTCAGTCCTTATTCTGTGCATCTCATGGAGAAAAATGAGATTTGGGATTAGGAGCATATGTTTTATAGCCTCGTTGTTTGTATGGCTTCTTTGGGTAATTCTAAGTAGATGAAGAGTGTTTCACCCATGATGAGGCATAAGCTTGATTTTTTCTTTTTTATTGTGAGGAAGGCTAGCCCTGAGCTACCATCCATTGCCAGTCCTCCTCTTTTTTGCTGAGGAATACTGGCCCTGGGCTAACATCTGTGCCCATCTTCCTCCACTTTATATGGGACACCGCCACAGCATGGCTCGACAAGCTGTGCATTGTCCGCGCCCCGGATGCGAACCTGCGAACCTGGGCTGCCGAAGCAGAGCACGCAAACTTAAGCTCTGTGCCACCAGGCCAGCCCCTGATTTTTTTTTTTAATTATGCTTTTGGGATTAGGTTTTATTCAGTCAAAAAGATAGAAGACTTTCCTGTGTGGCCCTCATCTCTTGCCAGATTCAGCCATGAAGCTGATTGTGTACTTGGAACTGCTGTTCCTTAGCTGATTCTTCCAGGGCTTACACGCCCACATACAGGGAATTCTAGGACCCATCTGCATGCACACATGAGCCAAGCACTCATCTGTCAGCCAACAAGCATTCTTTACGATGTTTGAAGCACTGACTGTGCACTGGCTCATTGCAAAGGCTTGGGTAATCAAAGCAGAGTGAGACACAGTTTTCAGGGGCTGATGACCTAGATTGGAAGTGCAGCCCCCCTTCTACTGAGGGAACATAGGACAAGGTAGTGCTGACTTTCCCTTCTTGCAAGGTTACGATGAATTTGAGATGTAACGTGCAGACCAAGTGTTATCTATGAAGATGTGGAACGCATCTGTCTACACCAAGGCATCTCAACTCCTGCTTTTAAATCACCTATGTTTTGTTGTATTTTAATCATCTATGGTATGCAGATGCTATGGGTCAATCTTGGTTTTTACTTGTTAAAGGAATAGAAGAAAACAATGCATTTCCGAATGTAAGATTACAGTTTATCAGGATGTAAAATCGAAGTGTTGGCTAATACGATGAAAACTGGAGAAAAGTGCATTCTATGTAGAAACACTAAAATAGGTGAGCATTTAATGGTTGGATGTTGCTGAGAAGATGCAGAGAAAGTTCACTGAATAAGAATTGTTATAATACCAAACAACTTCGTATAATTGAAGGACCGGACTATTACAGTATTGTAATGTACTTTCAACTCTAAAGTTCAGCTTCCTTAAAATCGCTAGGGCAGCAGAATTCCCAGCTGAGAAACCAGGATCTTTAATAGAAAATATAGATGGCAAATGAAGATTGTGAACAAACTTTTTTTAAAAATGTTATTTTCCATTTACCAGTACAAATAAAAAAAGCATACTAAAGAGAACCCATGGCATTTCATAATCTTGTTAATAAAAATAAATCATGCTATGCAACTAATTTCCTTCTATTGTGCCTTACTTGCAGAAACCTCAGTCTCTTCCTTCTCTACTTCCTCCCGGTCTTAGTGAGATATCTGCAAATTCATTTTGCTTTGTTGCAGTGTGGTTTTTCTACCAAGCAATTGCTCATTTTTTACGTCTTTTCTTTTTCTTCTTTTTTTTTAATGAGCTCTGACAGCCCTTCCTTACCCACCTGCCTCCCTCCCTCCCTCCTCAGAGTTACACTGTGTACAAGTTGCTTAGTCCTCACTCAAATCCAAGTAAAATTAATATATAATAAGATAGCGCTTACATTATTTATACATCTTTTTTTCCCCTTATACATGCACTTGGCTGTCTCAGAGTCTAAATATCTGTTTTCCCAGTTAAAATATCTGTTCAACTTGCCTTAAATCTGGGGTAATTTCATGTCAAATACGCATATAGTATTATTAACTATTATTAACTATAGTTGCCATTCTGTACATTACATCCCCATGACTTATTTATTTTATAACTGAAAGTTTGTGCCTTCTGATCTCTTCACCCATTTCACCCATCCACCACCCTCTGCTTCTGGCAAAAACCAATCTCTTCTGTATGTATGAGCTTGGTTTTTGGGTTTTTTTTTCAGATTCCACATATAAGTAGGATCATATAGCATTTGTCCTTCTCTCTCTCACTTATTTCACTTAGCATAATGCCCTCAAGGTCCATGCATGTTGTCAAAAATGGCAAGATTTCCCTCTTTTTTATGACTGAATACTATTCCATTGTATGTGTGTGTATATATATAGAGAGAGAGAGAGAGAGATCTATATATATATACACACACCACTTTTTTTTAATCTATTCATCCATCAATGGACATTTAGGTTGCTTCCATATCTTGGCTATTGTAAATAATGCTGCAGTGTACATGGGGTACTTATATCTTTTTGAATTAGTGTTTTCCTTTTCTTCAGATAAATACCCAGAAGTGGAATTGCTGGATCATATGAGAGTTCTATTTTGAGATTTTTGAAGAACCTCCATACTGTTTTCCATAGTGGCTATACTAATTTACATTCCCACCAACAGTGCACAAGGGCTCCCTTTTCTCCACATCCTTGCCAGCACTTGTTATTTCTTGTCTTTTTGATAATAGCTGTTCTAACAGGTGTGAGGTGATCTCATTGTGGTTTTGATTTGCATTTCCCTGATGATTAGTGATACTGAGCATCTTTTCATCTACCTGTTGGCCCTCTGTATGTCTTTGGAAAAATGTCTATTCAGATCCTCTTCACATTTTTTAATTGGATTGCTTGTTTCTTTGCTGTTGAGTTGTATCACTTCTTTATATATTTTGGATATTAACCCCTTATCAGATGGATGATTTGCAAATATTTTCTCCCATTCCATAGGTTGCCTTTTCATTTTGTTGATGGTTTCCTTTGCTGTGCAGAAGATTTTTAGTTTGATGTTGTCCCACTTGTTTATTTTTGCTTTTGTTGCTTTTGCTTTTGGTATTAGATTCAAAAAATCATTGCCAAGACCTATGTCAAGGAGCTTACTGCTTATATTTTCTTCTAGGAGTTTTATGGTTTCAGTTCTTACATTCAAGTCTTTTGTTGTTGTGTGTGTGTGTGTGTGTGTGTGTTTGTTTTTTGCCAAGGAAGATTCTCCCTGAGCTAACATCTGCTGCCAGTCCTCCTCTATTTTGTATGTGGGTCACCACCATGGTGTGGCTGACAAGTGTAGGTCCACACCTGGGATCCGAACCCATGAACCCAGGCTGATGAATCGGAGCGTGCCAAATGTAACCACTATGCCACAGGGCTGGCCCCTTACATTCAAGTCTTTAATCCATTTTGAGTTAATTTTTGTGTAAGGTGTAAGATAGCATCCAGTGTTATTCTTCTGCATGTGGCTGTCCAGTTTTCCCAGCACAATTTATTGAAGAGACTATCCTTTCCCCATTGTATATTGTTGGCTCCTTTGTCGTAAGTTAATTGATGATATATGCGTGGATTTGTTTCTGGGCTCTCTATTCTGTTCCATTGATCTGTATGTCTGTTTTTATGCTAATACCATACTGTTTTGATTACTATAGCTTTGCCATATAGTTTGAAATGAGGAAGTATGATGCCTCTAGCTTGGTTCTTCTTTCTCAAGATTGCTTTGGCTATATGGGGTCTTTGTGGTTCCATACAACTTTTAGGATTGTTTGTTCTATTTCTGTGAAAAATGCCATTGGAATTTTGATGGGGATTGCATTGAATCTGTAGATGGATTTGGGTAATATGGACATTTTAACAATATTAATTCTTTCAATCCATGAGCATGGAATATCTTGCCATTTATTTGTGTCATCTTCAATTTCTTTCATCAGTGTCTTACAGTTTTCAGTGTACAGGTCTTTCACCTCCTTGGTTAAATTTATTCCTAGGTATTTTATTCTTTGTGATGCAATTGTAAATGGAATTGTTTTCTTAATTTCTCTTTCTGATAGTTCAATATTAGTGTATAGAAATGCAGCAAATTTCTGTATATTAATTTTGTATCCTTCAACTTTACTGAATTCGCTTATTATTTATAACAATTTTTTGGTGGAGTCTTTAGGATTTTCTATATGTAGTATCATGTCCTCTGTAAATAGTGGAAGTTTTACTTTTTTCTTTCCAATTTAGATGTCTTTTTTTTCTTTTTCTTGCCTAATTGCTGTGGCTAGGACTTCCAATATCATGTTGAATAACAATGACAAGAGTGGGCATCGTTGTCTTGTTTCTGATCTTAAAGGAAAAGCTTTCAGCTTTTCCCCGTTGAGTGTGATGATAGCTGTGGGTCTCTCATATATGGCCTTTATTACATTGAGGTACATTCCCTCTATACCCACTTTGTTGAGACTTTTATCATAAATGCATGTTAAATTTTGTCAGATGGTTTTTCTGCATCTATTGAGATGACCATATGAATTTTATCCTTCATTTTGTTAATGTGGTGTATCACATTGATTGATTTGCAGGTGTTGAACCATCCTTGCATCTCTAGGATACATCCTACTTGATCATGGTGTACGATCCTTTAAATGTATTGTTGAATTCAGTTTGCTAATATTTTGAAGATTTTTGCATCTATCTTCATCAGGGAGTTGGCCTGTAATTTTCTTATATTGTGGCATCCTTGTCTAGTTTTGCTATCAGGGTAATGCTGCCTCATAAAATGAGCTTGAAAGTGTTCCCTCCTCTTCTATTTTTTGGAAGATTTTGAGAAGGATTGGTATTAATTCTTCTTCAAATGTTTGGTAGAATTCACGAGTGAAGCCATCTGGTCCCATATTTTTGTGTGTTGGGAGGTTTTTAATTACTGATTCAATCTCCTTACTAGTAATTGGCCTATTTAGATTTTCTTTTTTTTTTTCATGATTCAGTTTTGGAAGATTGTATGTTGCTAGGAATTTATCCATTTCTTGTAGGTTGTCCAATTTGTTGGTATATAACTGTTCATAATAGTCTCATGATCCTTTGTATTTCTGTGATCAGTTGTAATTTCTCCTCTTTCATTTCTGATTTTATTTGAGTCCTCTCTTTTTTTTCTTGGTGTTAGCTAAAGGTTTGTCAGTTTCGTTTATCTTTTCAAAGAATCAGTTCTTGGGGCCGGCTCGGTGGCGCAGCGGTTTCGTCCGCGCTTGGCAGCCCGGGGTTCGCGGGTTCGGATCCCGGGCGCCCGCGGACGCACTGCCTGTCAGCCATGCCGTGGCGGCGTCCCATATAAAGTAGAGGAAGATGGGCACGATGTTAGCCCAGGGCCAGTCTTCCTCAGCAAAAAGAGGAGGATTGGCAACAGATGTTAGCTCAGGGCTGGTCTTCCTCACCAAAAAAAAAAAAAGAATCAGTTCTTGGTTTCATTGATCTTTTCTACTGTCTTTTTAGTCTCTATTTCACTTATTTCTGCTCTGATCTTTGTTTCTTTCCTTCTAGTAACTTTGGGCCTCATTTGTTCTTTTTCTACTTCTTTGGGGTGTAAAATTAGGTTGTTTATTTGAGATTTTTCTTATTTCTTGAGATAGGCATTTATTGCTGTGAACGTCCCTCTTAGAACTGCTTTTGCTGCATCCCGTAGGTTTTGGTATGTTGTATTTCCATTTTCATTTGTTTCAAGGTACTTTTTGATTTCTCTTTTAATTTTTCATTGGCCCATTAGTTGTTCAGTGGCATGTTCTTTAGTCTGTGTATGTTTGTGAATTTTCCAGTTTACTTATTGTAATTGATTTCTAGTTTCATACCATTGCGGTCAGAAAAGATGCTTGTGTGATTTCAATCTTCTTAAATTTGTAAAGACTTGTTTTATGGCTTAATATGTGATCTATCCTGGAGAATGTTCCATGTGCACTTGAGAAGAGTGTGTATTTTGTTTCTTTTGGATGGAATGTTCTGTATGTATCTTAAGTCCATCTAGTCTAACGTGTCATTTAAGGCTGATTTTCCGTATTGATTTTGTGTCTGGATGATCTATTCATTGATGTAAGTGGGCTGTTCAAGTCCTCTACTTATATTGTATTGCTATCTATTTCTCCCTTTAGGTCTGTTAATATTTGCTTCATATATTTAGGTGCTCCCTTTTTGGGTGCATAAATATTTACAAATGTTATCTCCTCTTGTTGAATTTATCCCTTTATCACTATGTAATGCCCTTCTTTGTCTCTTATTGCAGTCTTTGTTTTAAAGTTGATTTTGTCTGATATAAGTATAGCTACCCCAGCTTTCTTTTGGTTTCTGTTTGCTTGAAGTTTCTTTTACCATTTGTTCACTTTCAGTCTTTGTGTCCATACATCTGAAGTGAGTCCCTTGTAGGCAGGATATAGATGAACCTTGTTTTTTTTTTTAATCCATTCAGCCACTCTATGTCCTTTGATTGAAGAATTTAGTCCATTTGTATTTAAAGTAATTATTGACAGGTATGTACTTATTGCCATTTTGTTAATTGTTTTCTGGCTGTTTTGTAGTTCATCTATTCCTTTCTTCTTTCTCTTGCTCTCTTCCTTTGTGGTTTGATGACTTTCCTTAGCGGTATGCTTAGATTCCTTACTCATTATCTTTTGTGTATCTATTATAGGTTTTTGCTTGGTGGTTACATGAGACTTACAATAAGAACTTTTGTCTATAATAGTCTATTTTAAGTTGATAACTTAAGTTTGAATGCATTCTAAAACTCTACATTTTTACCCTCCCCCCCTTGTTTTATGTTTTTAATGTTACATTTTACATCTTTTTATCTTGTGTATCCCTTAACTATTTCATCTTGTGTATCCCTTAAATAAAAATTATTGTAGTTACAATTATTTTTACTACTTTTGTCTTTTAAGCTTCATACTAACTTTACAAGTGATTAACCCACTACCTTTACTATATATTTACCATTACCAGTGAGATTTATACTTTCATATGTTTTCTGTTAATAATTAGTGCTCTTTCTTTTCAGCTTAAGGAAGTCCCTTTAGCCTTTTTTGTAAGGCCAGTTTAGTGGTGATGAACTCCTTTAGCTTTTGCTTGTCTGGAAAACTTTTTCTTTCCTTCAATTCTGAATGAATCTTTGCTGGGTAGAGTACTCTTGGTTGGAAGTTTTTTTCTTTCTCATTTATAAACCAGTCAAGAACTGTTGTATCTCCTTTAATTTAAGCAACTTATTCTTTCTTTCTTTTTCTCTTTGAAAAATATCAAGTATAATTCTAGAATTTTTTCCAAAAATGTGTTGTCCTTTTCAAACACTCTATTAAAAACTGGCTTTTGTATGAATTTATAATGATATCAAGTAATATTCCAAACTGAGCATGAAGTTGAAACTTTAACAAAATATGATGGTGGTCATTGTTGATTGTAATTGATTTGTTCATCTACAACACATTTTTTTCAATTACAACAAATTGATTGTAATTGTTTGTTCAACTATAATAATTCCCTAATATGCACATTAAAGAGGTCTGAAGTCACAAAATATTTGTATTTTGGGGGGGGTGGAAATTACTCCCTGAGTTATTTCTAATGTCTAGTGACTATTTTGGGGGGAAAATTGTAATCACCAAATACAATACCAAATAGTTGTAAAGGAGCCAGTCCTTTTTTTTTTTTTTTTTGTGAGGAAGACCACCCCTGAGCTAACAT
Organism: Tapirus indicus; assembly: GCA_031878705.1. Lineage (NCBI taxonomy): Eukaryota > Metazoa > Chordata > Mammalia > Perissodactyla > Tapiridae > Tapirus > Tapirus indicus. The sequence continues at coordinate 127,479,797 of CM062925.1, forward strand.
CTGTGCCCATCTTCCTCTACTTTATATGGGATGCCGCCACAGCGTGGCTGACAGGCAGTGCGTCAGCGGGTGCCCAGGATCCGAACCTGCGAACCCCGGGCTGCCAAGCGCAAACTAAACCGCTGCGCCACCGGGCGGCCCAGGAGCCAGTCTTGAGGACTGCACTGTTGAGGAGGAATTAGAGAAGGTGGAAGAGAGGGCATGAATAAAACTTCACACCTAGTAAATACTCTTAGTGCTTAAGAAGTATGCTAAAATGCGTACCATAGATTTTGCTTTTTATAGCTTGCCTATGACAATAAAACGAAGAAATCTTTGTTGAGCACATACTGTGAACAAGGAGTGTCCTAGGAATTAGAGGAATCACAGATGGCAAAAACATTCTCTTTGTCCCCTAATCACTAAGGGGGAGACAAATTGATAAAGCCTGTGGTGGGTAAATAGTAATGACCCTAATTTGGGTTGCTCCAAAATCCAATATGAAATAAAACAAATTAGGATTTTTTTCATTCAAAATATTATCATAAACAAAAAACTTTTTAATTTAGGGGCCGGCTCGGTGGCGCAGCGGTTTCGTCCGCGCTTGGCAGCCCGGGGTTCGCGGGTTCGGATCCCGGGCGCCCGCGGACGCACTGCCTGTCAGCCATGCCGTGGCGGCGTCCCATATAAAGTAGAGGAAGATAGGCACGATGTTAGCCCAGGGCCAGTCTTCCTCAGCAAAAAGAGGAGGATTAGCAACAGATGTTAGCTCAGGGCTGGTCTTCCTCACCAAAAAAAAAAAAAAAAAAAAAACTTTTTAATTTAGCTTGTACATTTAAAATACAAAAATGATTGGGGTCGGCCTGGTGGCACAATGATTTAGTTCACGCTTGGCAGCCCGGGGTTCATGGTTCGGATCCCGGGCGCCCGCCGACGCACTGCCTGTCAGCCATGCCGTGGCGGCGTCCCATATAAAGTGGAGGAAGATGGGCACGGATGTTAGCCCAGGGCCAGTCTTCCTCAGCAAAAAGAGGAGGATTAGCAACGGATGTTAGATCAGGGCTGGTCTTCCTCACATACACACACAGACACACACACAAAATACAAAAATGATTAAAACAGTGATTGCATTTATAGGAAATGGTCAAAATTGCTCTTAACTTTATTGTACTATTATTGTATTAATATAACTTCTAACACCTTGACTACTTCTGAGAGCTCATAGCAGCTGAAGTTGTAAGAGGCCTTTATGTGTCCAAGAACTCATATTAGATTTAAAAGTCATTTTTATTCCATCTCACACTATTTACTGTTGCCTGGATAATGCTGAGGAAGTGTCTTGCCCTGGGATGAAGGCAGAGATTTGAAATCTGCAACCTCTTCAAAGCTGGCCATTTTTTTTCTGGATTGTTATGGTATTTTTTAATCATATTTTTAAATCCTGCTTTGTGGTTATTTTTTCTAGCCTTTGAAACTTTAAAATAATTCAGAGTATTACCATAATCTTTATCTAAGTTCAAAGATTCCTCTCCGAAACCCTAAAACCCTGAGGTTAGGACAATTTGAAGTTGAGAAACGTAGGACTTGAGGAGGGAGAGGGACCAGGCCCTGTAAAGACTTGAGTTCCCTTTACGTTCATTACAACCACACAAGACAGGACCTATTAATAAAGAAAATATGTGTTATTTTGCACAACACTAATTAGCAGTAATGCCCTTTTGTTGTGGTCTCTGCCCTGCTTGGCTCCCTAGAAATCTTCCCCACAACTTCTGTGATGATAATTAAAATCTTCTATGGTTTTGCTGTGGGTACTTTGTGCACTAAGAGTATTTGTATTAGTACCTTATTCCAGTGTTCAGTCTTCTCAGATTTTATGAGTCGGGGTTGCTGGCTTTTGTTTCCCATCTTGATTCCAGGTACTCAGAATAACTTGAAGGCTTAAAATAAAAAGGTAATGCTGTCTATATAGTTTAATGTGCACATATGTACATAACTGAAAATGCATGTGTCCAATTATTTGTGTCTTTATAATTTGTATTGATAGGCAAACTGTGGACAAGAAGTATGAAGGTTGCTTACAACATTCTGCATAAATTAGGTACAAAGCAAGAGCCTATGGTGCGACCTGGAGATAGGGTAAGTGCAGTTTAAATTATTGCATACGCAAAATACATTGTCTTATGTAGAAAGATACCTACTGTTTTGAAATTTCAGAGTTTAGTGTCTCCTAGTACTAATATTACTAAATCAGGCTTTCTTAACATCTACTCTGAACCAGGAGCAGTTACACAACGTCATTTAATCTTCTCAACAATTTAGTGAGCTAAACTATGGTATTTCTCAATCTTATCCATGAAGACATTTGGACTTGAGAGGTTAAGTATCATATCAGATGAAGGCACATAACTAGTAAGTGGTGTAGCCAGCATTCATATCCATTTCTGTCAGACCCCAAAGCCTGTGTTCCTAACTTCTGTCACATATTGTCTCCTGGTTTGTTGTCTTCCTGAGCAGGTAGGACAATTATATTTAAAACTTTTTTACATTGGTCAGTGAGACCAACAATCTTGGCAGCAAACTGCTGGTACTATCCCTTTTCCAGTGTTAAATTTCTTGATATAGGCTACCATCTTCCATTAAAAGGCAAATTTTTATTCTTACTGCAATCTGGTAAGTCTCAGAGGACAGATATTGTATTTGCATTTTAATGTTACCCAGAGCAATTAACAATCTTGTCCAGACTTTACACCTTCTTGCCTTCAAATTAGTGCCTTTTTTCCCATATGCTGCTGTGTGCCTCAGACACCCCAAGACTGGCTTATCCTACTGCACTCAAAGGACCAATGAATTTTATAAAAATATCATTGTAGAGCACCGTAAACCAACAAGAACACAAGCTATGATTCCATTGAGAGATATTATGAAGACCTGGGCCCATTATGGGGAACTTTTAAAAGGATTGCTGCAGCCCCAGGATTCTGTGGTGAACAAAGATTCTTTCCCATTTTTTACGGACCTCTACCTTTTCAAAGTCAATTGTAGGTCTCACACTTCCTGATTATAAAACTTACTACAAAGCTGCAGTAATCAGAACAGTGTGGTCTGACATAAAGACAGACATAGACTAGTGGAATAGAATAAGAGCCCAGAAATAAATCCTCATATATATGGTCAAATGATTTTCAATGAGGATGCTAGGACAGTAAATGGGGAAAGGATAGTTTATTCAACAAATGGTGCTGGGAAAACTGGGTATACACAAGCAAAAGAATGGAGTCGGACTTTCATCTAACACCATATACAAAAATTACCTCAAAGTGGATCAAATACATAAACATAAGAGATAATACTGTAAAACTCTTACAATAAAACATAGGGGAAAAGCTTCATGACACTAGATTTGGCAGTGATTTCCTAGATATGACTCCAAAAGCACAGGCAGCAAAAAAATTGATAAATTGGATTTCGTCAAAATTAAAAACTTTCTGTGCACCAAAGGATACTATCGAGAGTGAAAAATGCAACCTACCAAATGGTAGAAAATGTTTGCAAATCATACATCTGATAAGAGATTAGTATCCAGAATATATAGAGAACTACAACTCAGCAGCAACAACCAAAAAAAAAAGTTTAAAAAATGGGCAAAGGACTTGAATAGATATTTCTCCAGAGAAGATTTACAAATGGATGATCAGCATATGAAAAGATGCTCAACATCACTAACCATTAGGGAAATGTACATCAAAACCACAATGAGATACCACTTCACACCCATTAGGATGGCTATTATCAAAAAACAGAAAATAAGTGCTGGCAAGAATGTGAAGAAATTGGAACCTTTGTGCACCACTGGTAGGAACGTACAGTGGTGGAGCGACTATGGAAAACAGTATGGTGGTTCCTATAAAAACTAAACATAAAATTACCATTTGACCCAGTAAATTTTACTTCAGTTTCAAAATAATTGAAAGCAGGGACTTGAACATATATTTCTACACCAATGTTCATGGCAGCATTATTCACAAAAGCCAAAAGGTGGAAACAACCCAAGTTGTTTGATGAATGGATAAACAGAATATGGTATGAAAACACAATGGAATATTATTCATCCTTAAAAAGGAAGGAAATTCTGATACATTCTAAAACATGGATGGACCTTAAAGACATTATGCTAAGTAAAATAAGCCAGTCACAAAAGGACAAATATTGTATGGTTCCAATTATATGAGGTATTTAAGTTGTTAAACTCATAGAGACAAAAGAACGATGGTTACCAGGGACTGGGGAGGGGCATGGGGAGTTAGTGTTTAATGGAGATGGAATTTCAGTTTAGGAAGATGAAAAAGTTCTGGAGATGGTTGGTGGTGATGGTTGTACAACAGTGTGAATGTACTTAATGCCATAGAGCTGTACACTTAAAAATAGTTGAGATGGTAAACTTTGTTATGTATATTTTATCACAATAAAAAGTCAGTTGTAATATAATATCTTCCTTTATCTATAATTTGTTTAATAGTCTTAGTAGTTACTTTAAAAATTCTTTTATAGTATGGCCTCCAGATTCTTGAAGTTTCCTTACAATAACAATTACAAAGTAAACTGCCTCTGTTCAGCTGAGATGTCAGTAGGAATGTGGGAGGCACAGCTTAAATAGAATAAAGTATGTAAAGAGATGTTTTTGGCAGGGGCTGGTTTGAATTGTGTGAGGGGACTACTTTTCTAAATTATTCCTTAACAAAATTATTGATGTGGCCAGCTTCTGCCATGTGTGTATTAATACTTACTAAATAAGTATTCAGTTGATAATAACCTTCTGTCACAATAAACAGGATTCATTACCCTCTTTGAAAACCATGTTTGAATAAAACATAATATTCCCCAGAATAATGAACATTCAGTCCTTAGCATAAAAATTATAGGCACTTTTCATGTGGGTCACCCTATTAATGCGCTTTGGGGAGTACCTTCTTGGGCCTTTATGTGCCTGAGCTGAATAGGGTTTCTGGATACTGTAGTAGGAGCTGTGGAAGATACATAGGTGCATCTTATGTAAAGCCTGCCTTCAGGAAGCATGCAGTACTGAAAAATAAAGACGCATTGATAATTAGCTTTTCTATAAATTAGAAAGTGATACAGGTTCCCAGAGGAGGCAGCAAGAGATATAGAAGACTGGGAAGGAGAGAGAGAGCTTTTTCATTTTGGGAGCATCTGGGATCTGAGAAGGCTTCCCAGGGAGAAAAAGTAAGCTGGTGAGCCCTTGGTCAGGTTCTGGGAAGGTGTGGAAAGAAGCTCGATGGGGGAGGTCTGTAGGGTGCAGAGGATGAGGAAGCCAGACTTGAACAGTAGGGCTGGGTATAGAAAGAGCTGTGGAGAAAGAAGACGGAGTCAGTTTAACAAAATTAAACCTTAGCAAAGGCTCAGGACGGGATCTCGCCTCTTGGTTTGTTGTGCTCTGTGGATAACGAGGAACAATGAAATATCAAAGGAATACATAGAGAATTAAATGAAGGAGACCATGTGGGTTTATGGAAATGAGGCATCTGCATGTTTGTACAGTATTGCACTGGAATCGGTATGGAGTCACCAGGAAATAGGACTTGTGACTGATTCAGATCTAAAAGGAAAACCTAATGAGGATGATGTAAGTATAGATTTCCTTCCTTAAAACAAATTGCAAAAAAAATTTCTTTCAGTTTTGGTATTTGACTTTTTTCTATCCATTGCTTTTATATTCTTGAGAGCATACAATAATGTACAATTTTATTCTGCTTTTGTTCGCTTTACATTAATATAACATTGCATCCTATGTTAGCACAACTCTGCAAAGTGATAGAAGATGACATCATCAGCATGAACTTCAGTGATAAAGCAGTGGGAATTTTAAATCTTGGGTCAAGTTGATCTTCCTTTGAGCAGAGCTGCGATGGGAGCCCAATCTTAATCATGGAAACAGTATTGACCCAGTCTGGCTCTGGGAACATCACCTTCTTTCTGTTCTCTTAATGAAGACTTCTGCCTCAGAATAGGTATTCCAGGAAGAATAACAAGTCAGCATTTAACTGGTCTTCCATGAATGCGTGTGACCATCAGTTTTGGGTGGAACTTCAATGTCTTCTGCATTTTTATTGGCTTCCTCAAACGTCTCTTCGTCTACTTTAGGGAAAGTAGTCATGTGGCAGTGGTACCCTTGCAAATACTACATTGAGTATTGTTGCTTTGCCAAATCCAGATCTAAAAACAGCTGCTGTCAGTTTTCAGCCCACCAGTTGAAGGCAGAATACCTGAGGCTGGTGCAAACCTCAGATAGCTTTTAAAAATAATTGGTTGTGGTTCGTATGCATAGAATCCTTTCATTCCTCCTTGAAAATCCTACTAATGTGGTAGCCTGGCATCTGACTGACTGCTTTTGGGACAAAATAAGGACTAATATAACCAAGAATTATTTCACAGGGTTTCTCAAGTAAAATTCCTTGGTAGTGCAGGACGGCTTTAACTGGCCTTACAGTATCATTTCTCTCTCATGTAGCTGATTTTAGTAAACTGCAGGAATGCCATATGGAAAAGAAATCTTCATATAATCCCAAATTGAATTTTGTTTCCACCAGTTATCCTGTATTGCTAAATTGCCAACGTACCCAAATTTAAGATATAGCCTGCTCTGTTCTCAGCTGCCATTTGAATACTTGGACCCCAACCTGCTTATTTAGGTATTAAGATAGAGTGTCTTATCTAGCTGTTCATGACAAAATTAATACCTTCTAGTTAGGACATTTTAAGGAAAAAATTGGTTAAATTCTTGAATAGAATCATGCATATATGATATGCATATGTTCAATCATGGAATTTATGTGCCTATGAATATACACCAAACTTAATTGTTCACGTGGAGGCGTAATACTGATGCCACAGCACATGTGAGAGGGGCTCGTGCTGAGATAGAAGCAGAGTTCCGCAGTGCACAGTGGAGAATCCAGAAGTAAGACTGCCTGTTACAACTCTATGTCCTGAAGGAGGCTTTCTAAAGCAAGGGAACAGCAAGGGTTACTCCAGAAGGAGCGTGGGCTAGCAGGAGAGCCAGTTGTATCTACAATAAATTAGCTACGCTGCAGACACTGAAGTGAGTTCCAGATGAATTTAAATTGGATGGAATATTTGTTAAATAATAAATGATAATGTAAAGGAAAAGGTTGACAAATTTACATAAAACATTAAATGCACAAATAAAAATAAAACATGAAATGTTACATCAAGAAGTGTTTGCATCAAATGTAAATTAATATTATCAAATATATTTTAAATTCATCCAGATTTTAGGGGAAATGTCAAAACACTAACAGATACATAGGCAAGGGAAATGAAAACAGTTCATACGAGGAAGGATAACTATAAGCCATCCCATGGAAAATTGTTCATCATTAAGGTACCCTAAGGACTATCAGAAACCATTTTTAAAATCATATACTATCCATTATTTAGTTATTTGATGGTAATTTAAATTAACCTGATTTCTGGAACTCCATGATTATCTACTCTTAGTTCCTCAGAAGCTGCACTGGGGAGGTGGTGCATGGGGGAGCATGTGTCAGCAGATGTTCTTTGAAGCTCACCTGTGAGAGCAGAAAGCCAAGACCCTGAAGGTGCAGCACTAACTGCCCGCCCCTCTGCCAGTACCAAGAGTTAGTGCATCGCGGGTAGTTCACGTTCATGGCTGCATGCCATATGCCAGGCATCACACTGAGCTCTTACGTGCCTTCTCTCATTTGACCTGGACCACACACTAAGATGTAGGTTCTAGAGCATTCTTGTTTTTCAGATAAGAAAACTAAGGCTTAGAGGGACTGAGACTGTGCCCGAGATCCCAGAGCTGACAATGACCCGGGATCTGAATGAGTCCTGTGTGGTCCAGCTCCCAGCCCCCAGCCAGCATGGAGTAAGGAAGCACACAGCATTCAGTCCCAGTTGTGAAGACCACATGGAAAGATGAGGAATTGTCTATAAAGCCATAAGAATAGTGAAAAACAGAACAGTGTGTACACTGTAGTTTCATCTACATAAAAATACATGTTGATATGGAAGATAGCATGCAAAAAATAAGGATAGTTGTATTCTGTACAGCATTATAGATTACTGTTCGTGATATTTTTGCCTTCCACATAAATTAAAGGAAAAGTACATGATACTTATTAAAATGCTTCTTACTAAAATGCATTTTTAAGCAGGGCACCTGATTTTCGTTCCAGCATCTGTTCTTACTTAGAGTGTCACCTGCTGTCTGTGGTGGGTTGCATCCTCACGTGGAATTTTAAAAGATGACAGTGTCCTCTTTTAATGGTAGATCCCTCCTCCTGTTTCGGTCCAGGTGGCGCTGGTGTTCCCCAACAATGACCCCGCTGCCTCCATGGTGGCCTTCTACGGCTGTCTGCTTGCCGAAGTCGTTCCTGTGCCCATTGAAGTACCACTCACAAGAAAGGTAAATGATGCGCCACTCACTTTAAATGCACCGGAAACCTTGCTGAGTGTGAGTGTGAAGTTGTGGCAGCCATAATTGGCAGAAGGGGAGGTATTCTGTCATTGGGTGGGCTTTATCCTATCCACTGGGTCCCGACAGGCCCCTTTGCTGACAAGAACCCTGAGTGGTGACCCCGCTGGTTCAGCGAGGGTTGGTGCAGACATGGCATGCTGAAGATCCTGGTTGGAGCAGGAAGGGGAGCTGGGAGTCCTTGCAGCAGGGCCAGGGTTTCTCACCTGCACCTCGTCAGTCCTTCTGGGACCTGCCTGCCTGCCGTCTTAGGCGTCCCAGGCTGCGACCTGCCAGGTGGCTCTGTCTCACTCACCTCCCAGACCCACTCAGACCCTCGTGTTATCACCCTGAACCTCGAGACCAGAGGCCAGCTGTCAGCAGAGCAGGTCTGTTGGCCAGCAAGAGTTGGCTAAGCCAGAATTTCCCCTCCACCAACAGAGGCTCTGCCATGGCACAGGAGTCTGATGGAGAGGTAGCAAGGCCTTACAATGAGGGGCCGAATTGTGTATGTTCTGAGTGTAATAGGACCAGAGACAAATGGGCCCCACAGGAGTTGACCTGGCCAGGGCCTGGCTCGTCAGCCCTCTCCTCTGTGCCTGCTCCAGGAGCAGCATGACACCAAGGCTCAGAGGAGTCCCTCCTGCGAGAAGCACCATCTCAGGGGAGGCTCGCTCTCCTACACCCATGGAAATTGTCCTTTCCTTAGAATTCTAACACATGATCCATTTGTTTGCTTTAATAAAGGTTTTCAAATGTCCTTTAAAGTGAAATATCTCTGGAAGGAGTAATGTCAATGTCCTGTCACATTTTACAACCTTATGTGAACAGTCACATGAGCTCTTCCTCAGAAGCGTGTTTTGCGAGAGGAAATCAGGGGGAGTGAGGAGACCCTGGGACCAGGAGTTGTGAGGAGGGAAACAGGGTTGCCCAAGGGTGAAAATGCACCCTGCTGAAGTATGTATGAGTGGAAGGATGTGCCCATGTCTGGGATTCGTTTTCTATCTGGTCTGTGTGCGTGTGTGCATGTGTTTGGGGTAAGAGATGAGACCAGATTTGTCAAACACTGATAATTGTTGAAGCTGGGTGATGGTACATGGGATTTCCATCTCCTTTTCTCTGTATCTTTGTGTGTGCTTGGAAATTTCCATTACAAATAAAAAGTTAAAAATTAATTGGCAAAAAAAATATATTAATGACAAGTTTGTCTTAGTGTTGATAAGGAAAATTTCTTGTGTCAAATTTTGATCCACCTGGTTACATCACCATAGAAATCTTTAAACTTATCAGTGTGCAGCGTATTTTGTATTGACTCTACAGAGTAATGTGTCTGAAGTCCTTCTCTCCATTACATCTTTGCGTTATTGTCTTACTCCACATTCTGAGAGCTAACTAACTGTTAAGGCGGTGATTTGAGTAGGCAAGGAACGAAATTGGATAAACACTAGCTGGTAGGTGTGGGGTCACAAACCCAAATGAGTTCATGAGGAGAACTTTCCTTGAACTTACCTCACGTTTATTAGAGAATTATTTTTGTGGATATGATTGACACTTTCTGAAAGGAAGCCTGGGATGGACTGGGGTGGATGGTGGTTGAGTGACATGTCCACACTGGCCAGTTGAATGTGGTCAGAGAGACTGGGTGAGGAGAGGCTTCCTAGGAAGTGACGTGATTAGTCACCTCTCTACATAGTGGAGACAGATTGAAAGTCAGAGAAAGGTTTGAATTCAGGTGTGGTCCAGCTTTTCTTAGCAGCGAAAAAGGATCATTAGCGAGATTTGGTGACAGGGAATTGATCATCAGCAGTCCTTGATGGCATAGCCTTCAGAGAAAAGGCCCCTAAGTGAGCTGCCTGCCTTTATCTGAGAAAGAAGCTGTGGGTCAGAAACTGCTCATTCTGGGGAAGGCACATAGAAAATGGTGTCAGGGCCAGAGTGCTAGAAGGACTGTCCTACTCACATTCTTCCTGAGGGGGAGCGGCTGATTCCCTGAGTCACTTCCTGTCAGGCCAGATGGAGGCAGATATTCTAGAGGGTGGTGTGAGAGCTCCATGTGGATCGTGGTGTGGGCTATGTCCAAACGTGCTTGTCCTCAGGGTCCATGGAGAGACCGGCCCACAGAGGACCGCGGCGTCAACGTTATGTGTTGAGAGTGGCTGTACATGTTCGGCTCTGCTCCAGGCTCCAGGTTCAAGCGTGTGTTTAATTTCAAGGGTCTCAGTGCATGGAGGAGACACGCAGGCCACTCTGAGAGTGGGTGACGGGCTCTCACCTCAGCCTGATGGCAGTGGGCAGGCAGGGCTGTTTGGGAAGCTGACGTTTGACTGGAGCCCTAAGTAGGAATTTTCCAGATGAAGAGGATGAGAAGCTTCTTCTAGCCGAGCGAGGAGTAGGCATGAAGGCTGAATTTTGTGTAAATGTGGCACCCTGTTCCCAGTTACTCTCCTTTCCGTGTGGTCTCTCATCTCTTCCTCTGTATTTTAGGTGTCTTTGGCAGCAGATGTTAGAAAGACAGGGTTCAGGGGACAGCAGGTCTCTGCCGGGAGGACCACGATCAGAGCAAGAGCCCTTGGCAGACCACTGGTGCCCTCTCTCCTAAGCTGTCCTGCGCAGCCTTGCTGTGGACTCACAAGCAACACTTCCTGCCACTGACCTGATTTCAGAGCCTGTCTCCCCTCCCCTTTGCGTGGTCATGACGCTTGGTGATGTGATATCCAAGGTCTCATCAAAGTGACTGGTCATAACTCTACTTGAAAGAGCGTTGCTTGAAGGAAAAAAACCATGCTAGTCCCCACACTGGGAGCATCCCATCACCAAGCACCAGACCCCCCTCTCCCCTCTTAGGGCCGCATGGACTATGGGAGGTTGGCTGTGCACAGTTCCACAGAGAGAGATTTGGTTTCCACTGTAGGTTTAAATCTATAATAAGAAATGTGAACTAGTCACGTGAAAGCTACAGCCTTGAGATGTCAGTGCTGCTGATTTTACCCGGATGAAAACCAGCATCCTCTCACATTTTCCGTTAGCAGAGCAACAGGAAACTGAATCTGGTCCAGCAACAAACCTGCCAGGTTTTCGGAAGGTTCAGGCAGAGCTGTGTGGAAACGAACAGAGGTGACAGGTTCATAGTAGTCATGTTTCTGTTTAGGGATGCTAGCTCCTTCATGGCTTTCGTTTTATTTTCTGAATCAGCCAGTGTGACTGGTGGAAGTAAAGAAATTGCATTGAACTGACTTGCTGCTCGTCCATATTCCTATGGGGCAGGTGGACACAGTAAACGACAGAATTCACAAGGTGGGCAGGTCCAGTGCTGCCCCATCCCGTGTATCTGCTTGGACGCCATGTCCCTGAATTGGTGTGTCATTCAGATGCAGCCCTCTGTGCCACCAATACATGTGCACTAAATACACGTCCTCATTCCATGAGACGGGATGTGCTCAGGTTGGGGAAAGGTGACAGGTCTTCATTTCTTTGGTCCAGAACGGGTGCCTAGTCCTCCCACGCCAGATGTGATCAAATTCATCAGAGCCCTTTGCTCTGAGTATTTTTTAAACAGGCACTTGGTAGTAGTTAATTATTAAATACAAAGATGTCTGCTTGGACCCCTTCTGTTCTCCACAATAATTACGTCCCAGAGTCATAGTCTTACGGAACTGGAGGGAAACCTAACTAAGCAGCCTTTTAATGAGACCCTGGCATGCCAGCCACATGCGGAGCACTTTACACGTGCTCTTCTGGTTCATCCCTGATAACACACCTATGAGATGGCTCTGCTTTTTACTCCAGGGGTACAGATGAGGAAACGGAGGCCAAGTAAGAAAGCTACCCTGTTCAAGGTCACGGAACTAGCAAGTGGCCCCCTGGGATTTGATCCTGGTTCCCCAGACTCCAGTCCATGCCCCGAATTGCTGGTTGTTTAGGGAGGTTTGTTCCATCCCAGAACTTGGGGGCGAGACCAGTTTTGCCAGGAGCACAGCCATCAAAACCGGCTTTGTGACTCTTCTCTCTTTGCTGCCCTCTCTCAGGATGCAGGAAGCCAGCAGATCGGGTTCTTGCTTGGAAGCTGCGGAGTGACAGTAGCCTTGACGAGCGATGCTTGCCACAAAGGACTGCCAAAAAGCCCGACAGGGGAGATCCCACAGTTCAAAGGTAGGCCACAGCCCCGAATGCCAAGTCGGAAGGCCGGCTCTTCACTTGGGAAGAATGTACCACATCCCATCAGTTGCAAGACACATGCTTTTCCACACGTGAACATCTCGGATAACACATCACGTGTCATCAGCCTGAGGTGTGGCGTGATTTAACTGGCTGTGGCTTATGGCACTGTTGATGTTGTCTTAGACTTACTGGAAACATCAGAGAGTCCATCTAGCTTGTGGTGGTGTAAAGCATGCCACATGAATAGAGAAAGTAATTTTATACACCTCTTTTCTGGGTAATGCTTACCTAAAAGGAATTTGTCATTTATTTCCAAGGTTGGCCAAAGCTGTTATGGTTTGTCACAGAGTCAAAACATCTCTCTAAACCTCCTCGAGATTGGTTCCCACATATTAAAGATGCAAATAACGACACCGCCTATATCGAGGTAAGTCCCTGGGTCTGAACATGAGCTTTGGGAACTGAGTCGCATGCATTTCTGATAGTTAAACTATCAGATAGGTCTAGGATCAGGGCACTTGCAGCCTCTTAATTAACTGGAAGAGCTAATGGACGTGGGCCCCGTGCTTTATTCTCTCAGCACCACTTGTCCACACATTGTCTCGTTTCAGTATAAGACATGCAAGGACGGAAGCGTGCTTGGGGTGACCGTGACAAGGATTGCGCTGCTGACCCACTGCCAGGCCCTCACACAGGCGTGTGGCTACACAGAAGGTATGGACGGGACCCTGATCCAGACCTTGGCCCTGGAGATGCATGTTGATGGTGGAGGGATTGTGTTGTTCCCACTAGTAGCCATAAGAGTAGTGTTAAGTTTGCACCCAGCTCAACTTAAGGTTCACTTGTTGGATTGTTTAGTGTCTTGGTCAGCTCGGGCTGCCATAACAAATACTACAGACTGGGGCTTAAACAATAGGCATTTATTTCTCACAGCTCTGCAGTCTGGAAGTCTGGGATCAAGGTGCTGTCAGGGTTAGTTCTTGGTAGTGAGGACTCTCTTCCTGGCTTGTAGACGGTGCCTTCTCGCTGTGCCCTCACCCAGCCTTTCCTTTGTGCATGTGGAGAGACACATCTGGTGTTACTTCCTCTTCTTACAAGGATACCCATCCTATTGGATCAGGGCCCCACCCTTATGACCTTCTTTAACTTTAATTACCTTCTTAGAGTTCCATCTCCACATACAGTCACACTGGAGGCTAGGGCTTAACTTAGAAATTTGCGGGGGACACAACTCAGGCTATAACAGATAGTTAATACCATGGGTGTTCATCTCTGGCTGTACATTAGAATCTCTTTAGGAGCTTTTAAAAAATCCCCATGCTTCAGTCCACCCCTACCAATTGCTTCCAAGTTTCTGGGATGGGTTCTGTGAGCTCCCTGGGCTGGGCTGCCACAATGGAGAACAGTGGTTTTCACGACATATTTTCGCTCCCCTGAACGAGAGAGTCGTGGAGGCAGAGAGGTCGGGTGGCCAGAGGGAACCGTGGTAACAGCATGGACTGGGCTCGTGAGAGGAGGAGTCAGCCCAGATAACCAGTTATCCCTCTAGCCAGAGCTTCTGTGACCAGGTCTCTACATTGGAGACATCACAGGCCCCCAGGGGCTGGTTCCTGAGGAATCTCTTCCTGGTCCCCAAGGAAGCTAGTGGTGGTGTCTGTCGTGCACTGGAGGATGAATGCTTTCCTTTTTCACTATTCTTGTTCCCTCTCCCTCCCTCCCCATCCTTCTGGTAATCTCCCTTTTAAAAAACAGTTCACTTGTCTCATGGAGATGTTCTGCTGGTGTTTGGTCCCTGGACTAGCTTCCCAGACACTTTCACAGGTTGAGACACATGCCTCTAATCATCACCATCCTATTGGTCAGCATTTTCAGTTTTAATTCTAGCATTTCTTACAAGCTTGTGACCATTTCCTTGCTCTAAATCTTGAAGGTCCCAGGCTGTCACTTTTGAGGGGGTTAGGGAGGAAATACATATATTTACTCCTTATGTCTCGACTTAAGAAAAATACTTATAAAGTTGGAATATAGGCTGTTTCCTTTGCAAGTCCCTCTGCCTGCCCACCATGGAGGGGGTGAGGCACATGATACTTAACCTCTGGCAAGCATCTCAAGAACCAAGTGAGAGTGTAAGACGAAGCGTTGGCAAATACCCAGGGCTCAGCAATGGGCGACGTTGGGCCGACGTGTGGGCAGCTGCACCAGCGGCCCAGGCCAGTTGACAAGTATGACTTAAAAAGCACCGTTGGTGGTGTTACTGGCAGCTGGCTTTCTGGCTTGGCCTCCATGTGTCAGCATAGTAGTTGTTTTCCATCATTTATTCTTAGACTCTGTTCTTGCTCCCCATTTAAGAGCTGCCCCCATAGCCCTTGAATATTCTTCCCTCCCTGTCCTTCCAAATCCTGGCCTCCTTTATTATCCCAACCCCACCCTGGAGGCTTCCGGGGTACAGGGAAGTGCATTTGCTGAAAATCGCCTCCCTCCTCCAAATTCACCGGTGGCGTTTTCCCTTTCCTGGGAGAACGCATAAGGGAAATGAAAAGAATCTTTAAAAAAAAGGCGGGGAGGAGGAAACTAAGTATATAAAAAGAGAAGAAATAAGGTGTTTTAAGTGATGGTGTGAGGAGCTATTGCTGTTAATGTACGTGTCAGAATATCCATCTAGAAACACTTTCCAGGCAGACCAGCATTTTTAAATGGGTTGGGAGGCTACAGAATTTCTACAAAGATAAAGTGAATGGTACTTTTCCAAGATCTAGTACCACCCCTGCTGTGATGTTGGGTTTTCTTTGCCTTTTGGTCTGTGCCTGTCTTTCATAAGTAAAAATCTTTTGACTCTTTTTTACTTGTGTAGCTGAAACAATTGTGAATGTGTTGGATTTCAAGAAAGACGTTGGGCTCTGGCATGGAATCCTAACAGTAAGTGTGCCCCTGCCCTGCCATGTCCTGTTTACATTTGAATTGCTCAGTGTCAGAATTAGAATCATGATCTGTATGCGTAGTTGCTTGGCTAAGCCCCATCCCCCCCACATTACGAAGAAAAGTCATATTGTTAGAAGTCTTACATTGTCAGTTAATGTAACTTCCAGAAGCACAGTAAACCCCTGTGGGTTTCAGCAGCTTCTTGCTTGAGTCATGGAACCACATACTGAGGTTACAGCTGCTGAACACAGCCTTTTTCAGGCTCGAAGGAAGTTCAGTCTCTTTCCTCCCCACTTTTGGCATTTAAGATTGCACGGTAATGTTATTGATGTCTTGTGTTTGGGTCACTTTCCTATGTATCTGATTTGGCTACCACATTCTTGTCACTTTTTCTCTCTGAGTCAGTTTGTGAATATTTAGGGAATCTACTGTTCCATATGCTACAGGGGGGAAAGCCCTTTAGAGATTTCCCCTTGATGAAAATTCAGCACACATTGTAGAAACGCATGTCTCATGATTGTTAGTGCCACTTGATAAGTGTCAACAGTTCAAAGCTGTGGGCAATTTTAATAGAGAAATAACCATATTATTTAAGATATGTTTAGCGCTTAAAAAAATGCTTGTAGCATAACTGCCTAGACCCTCAGCACGTCTGTGGTAGTTTTCACTCACCCGTTCTCGTTTTTAGTTTCTTAGGCTGAAACTTTGTATCCTTTCTGAAGTAGAAGGTTTTAGTCATTTTTGCATAAGTGATAGGAACATAAATACAGAAAATGTGATTTGTTGCTTCTTGATAAACCAGAATTTATTAGAACAAGAGCATACAAGCATCACACAGACCAAAGGTTTGGGACTCCAGACCAGTGACTTCTTTCTGTGATCAGTACAGTTCATTTCTGCCACCTGGATACTAGCAGATGATAAGAGGCAGAAGGAGCATGCTCACGGGTGTACTGGCGTGGTGGGAAGAGGCGCAATCAGAGAACACAGGCTTGTATCTCAGCCCTTCCTTCCATAGCTCTGTGACTCCTGGGCCTGAGTCACTCTGAACCTCAGTGTTCCTGTCTGTCCAGTGGGATGATGGTCCTGTGTGAGAATCATGTGGCCTGATGTGTAATAAGCACCTAGTCCATCTACCTGCTTGACCATTGTGATGGGAGCTTCTGTTGTTGCTGCCATCTCGGTCTCTCTTGGGACATTCTTGCTTTCAAGAGCTCTGTGGGGGATCTGCAAAAGATCTTGTTGATGTTCCACCCACCTGCTTACCAGTGCTCTGGATTCCTGCTGGCCCCAGGAATCAGCAGTTTCTGAGTCTCTCTTTTGATGCCACCTTCTAGAACAAGGTGGGTCCCTGGCTGGACATCCACATGCGCTCTTCTATGGTGTCTTCTATATGGTGGAAAATGCTGTCACCCCCAGGGCGGAGTGGGGAGCAACCGAGGCAGGAGGGCACGTGCTAGCGGTGCACAGGCTCATTCCCACTGGGGAGGGTGTAGGTAGTCATTTTCCCTGGAGCTTCCTGAATTGGACCAGTGCTCTCCAGAGTGTCTGCGCCGGCTCACTCCACCTCCACCTCTAGGAGCAGAGAGAATCCCAATGTGGGCAGAACAGTCTAGGGAAGATTTTTGCCTAATGCTCCCCATTCTGTAGTCCCTTAACTGCTGGGTCTGTGAGTACAGCTGCACTGAATGAAGTGTAAGCGGGTGTGAGTCCTACCTGCAGCGTGTAGGGACCAACCATTTATTTTAAAAGTTTGTTTTGGGGGCCGCCCGGTGGCGCGGCGGTTTAGTCCGCGCTTGGCAGCCCCGGGTTTGCGAGTTCGGATCCCGGGCGCCCGCTGACAAACTGCCTGTCAGCCACGCTGTGGCGGCGTCCCATGTAAAGTAGAGGAAGATGGGCACGGATGTTAGCCCAGGGCCAGTCTTCCTCAGCAAAAAGGGGAGGATTGGCAACAGATGTTAGCTCAGGGCTGGTCTTCCCCACCAAAAAAAAAAAAAACAAAACAAAGCAAAAAAAACAAAAAAAAAGTTTGTTTTGGTCATCTATTTTAAAGGAGCGAATCCTTTAGGGGTGCCAGTCTACATTAGCAAGGCTAGATGGAAGACTAAGGGTGATTCAGACAAACTCTCCACTACTCCATAACATCTCAGTGCAAAATGTAACAAATAAAGCTAGTATAATACACTAGAAAGAATTAAGCTTCCAGACTATGAAAGGCCATTAAAAAAATGGCCTTTAGTTGTTCAACTAAAGGTTTTATAAAAAAGGATTTGGACAGGAAAAAAGCAAGAGCCAAGAGGACTAGAAAGCCTTTGAGAAGTCACTTCCACTCTGAAATCTCTTCGAGGATTCTTCCGGGATGCACTCGCCCTGAGGACCCCTGGCGTGGGATGAGCCCACTCCTTCCTGTCCTCACGTGGACCTGGTGTGGTGGGGAGAGTGCCTCCTGTGTTCGCGCGCTGGGTTCACCTCCATGTGTCGTTGCTTTCAGAGCGTCATGAACATGATGCACGTGATCAGCATCCCGTACTCGCTAATGAAGGTGAACCCGCTCTCCTGGATTCAGAAGGTCTGCCAGTACAAAGGTGCATCTCCGGGGTGGCCCTCGGGTGTTCTGTCAGTAATCACGACAGCTTCTTGTTTAATATCGCCCGGTTTGACGGTGCACATATTAACTCACTTCCCTTCTACTTCTCCCTCAGCAAAAGTGGCTTGTGTGAAGTCCAGGGACATGCACTGGGCATTAGTGGCACACAGGGATCAAAGAGACATCAACCTCTCCTCCCTCCGGATGCTGATAGTGGCCGATGGCGCAAACCCCTGTAAGTGACGAGTCTGCTGCTCAAGCGGCAGGCAGGCAGGCAGGCAGGCAGGTAGGAGAGTCCTCCTCTCCAGGTTTCATGCTTTGCACTCTGGGTTTTCTTTTTCTAGTCTTTAACTTAGTTAAGAAGTTGTCGTAAAATAATAACCAAATAGTATTTCTTGCTAGCCTTTGGGCACCGTGGTGTGATGGTCCAGAACATGGGCTTATAGACACTGGACTTGAGTCCTGACTGTTCTGCTTCCTGATTCTGTAGAGAACATGACTGACTTTTTTAAATCCTTCTCTTTCTTTAGCTGCAAAATGGTACCTAAATCATAAGATTATATGAGGATTAAATGAAGTAATCCCTACATACAGTTCTTTGGGATATAATAAGTGCTCAAGAAATATTAACTATTAGTATTTTATGATCTATAGTAGTTTTATTGGTCAGGAAATTAATTTGTCATTTTTAATGGAATTTCATTATTAAATCGCATAGCTAAAATTACCCAGGAAAAGCAAATTAGCAGTTCCAAAGAATACTATTAATATACCTTGAGAACTATTTCAGTCAGTTGAAACAAAACCAGCTTTTTATGAGAAGAGTATATAAGCCAGAAGCAAAGTGAATGAATGAATGTTTGTTTCTGACCACATTTGTAAACTGCAACATAAATATTTGTAAATTAAAACAGCATATACTTTCTTAAAGAACATCTGATATGCAAAAGTGGACTTGCAAACAGATAATTCAGTATTACTTTTATAAGTGATTCTTCCATTTACAAAATAACTTTATAAATTGTGAGTTATTTTAATACACAGTTGGTTTTAGCCCTAACTCTACAGAGGGATGTGCCTTTCATGAAGCAAGGGGAACTTGTACTGGGAAATAGTTTAGCTGAGAGGTCCCTAATAATTACATCTGGATCTCATCATTCAAGTTAATGTAGAGGAAAGTTCATTTAGTTAAAGTTAGGTTTACCCATCTCTTGGAACATGCATACTGAAAATGGTAGAACAAGTCTCAGGAAACTTAAGTTCATCAGTCAGCAAAAATGTTTTGATTAAGTATAGAAGTTGCCATTTTGAAATTCTTGAGTTCTGTAAGTTTGAAAATAATATCATCTTTCATTGTAACATAAATGATAAATTGTATTAAATATTTTTTCCATGCTGCCTAACTCCACGTGTGCCTAAGTCCTAACTTCAAAAGCATTTTATATTATGGGATATTTTTAATCAATCACGTTGCTTCCATGGTCTGATTATCGTCCCCTTTGTCACTCTAGGGTCTATTTCTTCCTGTGATGCATTTCTCAATGTCTTCCAAAGTAAAGGCCTGCGCCAGGAGGTCATCTGTCCCTGTGCCAGCTCACCAGAGGCCCTCACTGTGGCCATCCGGAGGTACCAGCTGAGTTAATTAAAGTGGACAGCCCAGGGAGCAGTCATGCCTAAGCAGCTAATGGGGACCTGGGAATCAGAGCAGTTAATCTTAGTGTGGGAGTAAAAACGGGACCCAGCCTTTTCAAGATGAGTTTGTGCTAGAATGGATTCTTTTAAATAGTCTCGATTCATTAGCCGGAAGAATATTTCTCACTCTAGATCTTCATGAAGTTCCTGCTGGTATGGAAACCTCTCTGGAGGTATACTGAGCAGTGACATCCTGTCCTTGCAGGTTACTCACATTTTTACTCACTTGTATCAGGCTCAGGTTTAATTTGGGGGTGGAATAGAGTAATTGTTGGATGAATCGAAATTTTTGTAGCCACACCTGTGCCCTATGACACTCGGGTTTTATGTCGTCTTCATTTTCTGCCCTCTGCAACATCATACCTCCTCCACTTAAAACACTGGTTTTCTGAGCTTTGGAGCCGCTTGATGGCACGTAAGAGGGCTGTCAGGTCTGTGAAGAGCAGCTCTCCACAGTGCAGGCATTGGGCTTCCTGGGTGCTCTTGCTAAGACTGGCATTGCTCAGTGCCCCTGGTCATAGGTCACTCCAGCATCACTGCCTGCTTCAGAGCGGTGCAGCGCTTAGGGGGACATGGTTACAGGCTCATGAAAGCTTATCCTACCCAGGATGAGAGGTACTAGAAAGGGGTCTTGGTCACCATCAGCTCTCAGTTATCCACACTGATGTGAGAAAGGAGTGTTTGTGTCATCTAGATATTTACAATTTGTAACAGGACTTATTTTTCAATATCTTTGGTCTCATATTAGGTTTTATTTCATACTACACAAATGTGCTCCATTGTAAGAATGAATGATAGCTTTTAGTGCACAAAACCTGTGAGTTCTGTTCTTTATTACTGAAAGATTTGGCTTCCCAGAAATAGTCACTGGAAGGTTGTCCTTAAATAAGACGCCTTCTGATGCTTTTAGGTGTTTGTTAATGTAAAATTAACCAGGCTGCCTGACTAACAGGTTGAGAAATCGAAAATCTTTAAAGTATCAGGAGCAACTTTTCATTTTGTTGAACCAGAAATTAAGAGTCTGTAACATAATTTAAATTGATGAGTAAATATGGCACCATCAGTCAGAATTCAGTCTTCATTTTTTAAAGGATGGCAGTGTCGTCCTAACAACAGGATAATCTTCTGACATTTATGTCTGACCTGGAGCACAAACCATATCAGGGCTGCAGTAGCAGATTTACCATCAATGTTCTTCGGAGATTACTGTTAAAATATGTGTCTAATTTGAACCTAAGAGTCGATACCAAGGAGACCAAACCTCAGAGGGCTGGGAGCCGGCCTGGCTGGTGTCTGGCCACGTGATCCTGGGCAAGTCTCTTCTCTTCAGGGCCTCAGTTTCCTCCACCAAAAAATGAGGGGCTTGGACTTAGTAATCTCTCAATTTCCTTCCCCCTAAAAATTTTTAAGATTCCACAGTTCTGTGAAATAGCATCATTGCCACAGATAATTCACAAAACGAATGATTCACACATGTAGAAAATCCAGACTTGTTATGATCAAATGATTTGCTTACTTGCTTTTCCTAAAAATGTGCTTTCTGTGCCATTAAGATAAATAGTGTGTGTTATGCCAGACTTGATTTGCAGAGGGAGAAGGGGTAAGCAAAGGATTTGTAACTGTTTCTCTAAAAAAACCTTTCAAAATCATCTTAAAAAATTCTTTCTTTAAAAAGATTAAAAATTCAGTACCCAAAATAGGCAAATTAGGTGGCTGCTCATTTCTGAGTGTGTCTCACGTGGTCTGTGAGGTGTTTCCCAGTGGTCAGTGGGGCTCAAACCTCCTCTGGATAGGCCTACTAGTCCAAGCCTGCACCATCGCCGGTGGGCTGGGAGTGGTAGTTTCAGAGTTCCTCACTTCTCCAGGAATCTGTGACCCAGACCCGCTCCTGTGGTATGTAGTTATGAGTCCACTACTGACAGAGACAGTGACTTGACACCAGTCAGCAGCCTTGCTTTTGAGCAGAGTGGCTTCTCTTTGGAGACCGGAGTGCGCAATCACTCATCCTCTGGCTTCTCTCACACTCTCACCACAACCCTGGCCGCCACGCGCACACCTCAGAACTCTCATTTGTTATTTCCCAAATAATGGGTAGAAAATCCCAGAACAAGGATAGGGCCGTCAATA
Source organism: Tapirus indicus (assembly GCA_031878705.1). Classification (NCBI taxonomy): domain Eukaryota; kingdom Metazoa; phylum Chordata; class Mammalia; order Perissodactyla; family Tapiridae; genus Tapirus; species Tapirus indicus. The sequence goes on from CM062925.1 coordinate 127,501,777, forward strand.
CAGATAACCAAAACTCCTTGAAAGTCCTCCAGTTTGTAAGGTGTGGCAGCTGGTGACATGGTCGCAGCATGGGCTGTGTTAGGGTGGTGGGTTTCTCATCACAGATCTTAGATGTGAAAGATCGTCACCAGAAAGTCTTAAGATCCATCCACCTCCAGTACACCGCTTATCATCATTACCATTGTTACGAGTGGAGCTGACCAGGCAGAAAATGAAACACACGGTGTCATCACCTTGGCTGAATTTTTGCACAGTTACTTCATTGGCAAAATCTCATATAGCTTATGTAAATTCAGCTTATTTTTCCGAAGTTGAACTATCATTAGTAGTTCAGTGGGTTCAAATGGAAAGGGTGTGTGATTGGAAGAATCAGAGTGTCAGTTTCTAATCCCAAACTGGTTTTCCTACAAACACTTCATAATCCTCAAGAATGATATTTACTCACTTCATTTGCATGTAAGCATTCAGCCCTTCTGCTTGACGATGCCAGCAAGGCCTGCTGGGTCCTTCTCGGACTCTGTCACTCAGCCTCCCAGGCCCGGAGACCTGGTGCCAGATGGTGTCTTCTCTGGTGCTCCGAGACCATTGCCACTAGGAGCTACAGCAGCCACAAGCAGTCGACCATCATAATTTCTTTAGGTTTAAAATATCCATGGAAGGGAGACAATAATGAGAAAGTGACATAAAAATATAATAAGACCAATAGATGCTGTAATAGGTATAACTTCCTGCCAGATAGCTACTACATGCCCACATTCTCAGGAAATGAGTAAAGATTAGACAGAATCCTATATTCAGCAAGCACGTGATATGACTATGAAGTAACAGTCCAGCTTTCTTATGTGGGTTTTAGAATATGGATTTCTTACTCGATTGTCTCAACTGATAGGAAATGATATAAATTATTTTAAAAAATCAATCCCTGCCTGCAACTGGAACTAAATTGCTGCCATGAAAATTCTGGTCCATGTAATCTCTATGACTGATTCAGCTTTGCGTTTTTCTCAAAGCTACATGGAATTTTCTTTGATGACTACAAAATGAGAAGTGAGAATGGCATCTTTTGAGCTTCTGCAGCATGGAGGTCCCTTGTGTGTTCATTCTCCTTGGGGGTTCTTCCTTCTCCCTTCTGAGTAGAGAGGGGCTGCCTCACCACTGTTCTCTCAGCCCGACAAATATTCACTCATGGAGGGCATCCCTCTTCTCTGCCGCTCCAGCCTGGATGGGGCTCCTCAGTCCGAGAGCTCTTCCCGAGGGCTCTGCTGCTCATTTGCCTGAAGTTCCTTCAGGTTTTTCCCAAGAGGGCGAGGCGTCTCTAGATGCTGGGATTCTGATGCTGGCCCTGATTCCAAACACACGCCCACGCTGTGCCCTTTGCAATATTTCCATCACCATCCACAAAATGGGAACAAAGGAGGGCATGTTTCATTGGGAAGAGCTTGTTTCCAAGAGCATTTGATTAAAATATAATACATAGCTGGGACCTGGTAGGACACCACAGAATATTGCCGCAGCTCTTATCCCCTTCTCCTTGGGGCCTCTGCATGCATCCCTAGGTGGTGTCCTGCCGTGACCGTGCATCGTTTCCACTTTCATGGGACACACGGGTGCAAAAGGTCTTCGCTGTGGGTTTGTGTGCCATTAGAGAATGTGATAAAAGTGCTCTTGTTCTTTGGTTTTCAGTTTCTTCCTCTGCTCTCCAGCCGGTCTCTGATTCCATGTTGTTTTTCATTGATTCAGCAAGTGTTTTTGAATGTCTGTTGTTTGCCTGGCACAGTTCTGGTGCTGGAGATATAACCATAAGCAAAGTCAGAGAGTGGGCCATGGGAAGACCGACAGTCTGCCAGATAAATGGAGAGATCATCTTAGCAATAAAGTTTGCCCTGTTGCTTTCACTGGAGAAGGGAATAGAGTGAATTTCCTTGAGTCATGGGTTGGCGAATGACCTGCTGCCCGTTTCTGTAAATGGTTGTGTTGACACACAGCCACACCTGTTTGTTCAGGTGCTGCCTACAGCAGCAGAGTTAGTAGCTGACAGAAACAGATGGGCACGGGGCCTAAGATGCCTGCTGTTGGGCCCCTTACTCACTGCTGCAGGCAGTGAGTGAACGACGCTGAGGTATAGCTCCCACTGGGTGGTGCTAGCAGGTCTGGGTTCTGAATGCACAGAGAGGCTCACTTCGGTGATTTTATGGTAGGTAGCTCCTTCAGTGAAAAACACATACCATACCATCAAAAGGTGTGTCAGTAACACAAAGAAATTCTCTTTTGATTTTCCAAACCTACAGTCTGTAATCCTCACTCTATATTTTGGTTTTCAAACTTTGATAAAATGGTCTTCGCCTGGGTAACTCACCCTGAGAACTTTTTTCTAAATCAAGACACTGCCTGCCTTCCAGAGAAATCAAGGCTTGCCCTGACATCTTCTGCCTTAGTCTTCCTCCTCAGCATCCAACCCATGACTTTTTAAGTCTTATAAAAATCAAAAGTAGCACGTGCTAACTATTTAGTGACGCAAGTCTAGAGTATAGACTAGTGATACAGATGTCGCTGAGACCACTCTGACCTGCCTACCTCACGAAAAGCTCTTCAGATCTCACGTGGTTGGTGACGGCACGCGCGGCCACACCTGTGTCTGCCTCTGGTAGCCGGCAGCGAAGCCGCTCCAGAAGGACCTGCCTCCGGAGGAAGGGGCTGCCCAGCCTAACCCTCTTTCTGGCCTCGTCCCTCCTTGCTGAAGCCAGGAAGGTTTGAGGTGTTTCTGCTTGTCGTGCCTGAGGCTTCCAGGCTGCCTGTTTCAGAATAAAGTATACAGCTCTGTGCACAGCTTGTGCAGTCTCTCATCATTGGGAGGAGACAGGGTGGTCCAGTGTGTCCTGAGGACTCCCAAAGATGGTCCCTTGGCCCTGTGCCTCTCAGCCTGGTGACAGTTGGTTAAGTGTGACCCCTTCCATTTTGTTCCTGCATAAATCAAGAAGGAGCCATAAAATTTACAGGCAAAAAGTCTCGTTTTAATTTTGAGATGTATGTACTACCTTATCAACTTCATGGTTTATCCAAATGAAGATAATTTTGGAAAATATCTTTGTAGTATATTTAAAAGCACAGGGTTTTTTTTAAAGTATTGTTTTATCCATTTAGAGCACTCACAAGTACTATAAATGCCACTCCACTCTGTTCACCTTTCTCCTTGGATTTCAAGATCATAAATGCCTGTGACCAACACTGAAATAGAAGGATATTTTCGAAATTTAGACTAAAATGCCCTCAAAAACAACTGAGATGCAGATGCTGGCCATAGGTAGTGTTAGAAATTGTACTGTAGTTTTTAAAACTGATAGTTTCTTTCTGGATCACACCTCCCATGGTTTTGGCTGAGTGATTTCACATCCTAGAGATGTCCTGAGCTTCTGGAAAAGCACACTGCCACGTAGCGCGCTTCTGCCTGGAGTGGCGCAGGAAGATGGTGCTTTGCTGGGTTGCAATAAACACAAACAAAGACTCGCCCATGACTGGCCCCAAGCAGCCAGAGAGTTCCCACTCACTGAGAATGCCCAGTGTTAATACTCCAGTGTGCTGCTCTGCAAGTCATTTGGGGTTTTGAGGTGACTTGAAATCACAAACTTCATCACCACCATATCTGTGGGTCCTGTGAACGGAATTCAAGCCGCATTTCAAGACTGGCAGCCAGCAAACCGTTACCAAGCATTTGCTGTGGTGTTACCGACCATGAGTTTGTCCAGAACTTTATTGATTAAAAGAGTACTTTTGTCTTCTCATCTTGATTGTCACAACCACTTTATGCAATAGAAAAGGCAGATTTTTAGACTTATTTACTTTGTAATTGTGTCAGCACAGACCAGCTGGCCTCTGAGACACTCAGTTTCCTACCATAAATGAGGCTACGAATACCTGTGCCACCTGCCTGTGTCTACTCACACACCTGCCCCATCCCTGCGCCCCCCCATCCCCATGCCTCTCCCCACAGTCCCTGTGCCCCCCAGTCTCTGCACTCCCCACATCCCAAGGTGGTTTTTGTGCCATGGTCATCAGCCCACAGCCTGGCAGCCTGCAGTCTCTGAGCCATACGCACTTTCTCTTCCCATTCCCGCCACCACCACGCCCGCCCCCGGCTTCATAGCTTTTCAGTGCCCTTGAAAAGTCAGGGTTAGATCCAGGAGGATGAGACGACCAGATGCTGGTTTTCCTCTTAGATCTTGGCCACTGTATTGGCGACTCAGTTCTTTCGAGTGGGCAGGAGAATGGTAGGCAGAGTGGAAATGACTTTAAATTTAAACAACCACCACCATCTTCTTATTTACCATCCAGTGGAAGCTGTGTGTATAAATAAACATTCCAAACCTCCTGCTCCCCTCCTGGCCTGCCCCCCTCCCCAGCCTTATTCCTTCTTGTCCTCATACCCACATCCAATCCGCCAGGGAACATCCAAACCCAGCTGCTTCCCCTGCCTTTCCCACAGCTGCCCCCACCTGGATTCCCTCCCTTCTGCCCTGCCTCCTGCCTGCTCAGAGCCCTCTGGGCCCCGCTCTGTGCCAGCAGGTCTGCAGGAACGCACAAGGCCGTGTGGTCTGGCCAGCTCCTCTCGGCCTCAGCCTCCCTCCACGTAGCCCGGCCACGCTGGCTCCTCGCACTCCTCCACAAGGCTGGGACTCCCGGTCTTCACTCATCTCGTCAGGGCCTGCCCTGACCGTGAGCCTGGACTGTCCTCCTGCGCTCACGTGACTCATTGCCCACTTCTGCTTAGCATTTGCCACCTTCACGTGTGCTATGTGATTTACTGGCGTGTTATTGTTTATTCTCTGCCTCTGCCTGGGAATAGTTGGTGCCTACCATATATTTTTGAATATACGAATGAAAGAAAAATTCAAAATACGTAAAGTGAGAAGTGAAAATCCGGTCCTAGGCCCTCCCTCTGATAGCCCGTGTCATTTACCAGGAGCAAGTGCTGTGGAGACTCAGCTGTCCCCTGCGTGTCTCTGTGCTCCTGCACTTCAGCAGGTGGACGCCCAGTCTGTGTTTCACCCAGGGAGAGTCGGTGTGGTTTTTTGTATGCTGGTTTCCATTCACTTGATCTTGGAGCACCTAACAGCCTGGTGTGTGGTATAACATGGTCTGCTGAGGAAATGGCACCAGCAGAAAGGTCGTGTGTCCTAACTGTCCACTGTTGGTGGCCCCATGAGGCTGGTGTTGAGAAAAACTGAGACAACAGGGAGGAACATGCGTGTGCAGTTGGAGGTCTTGGGCAGCGGCTCCAGGGGCAGGGAGGAAAGGCCCATCCATTCCACGGGAGCAAGCTCTGGACCCCAGAGTTGTGTGCAGGAACCTTGCTTCCCCCCAGAACTCCTGAAGCAGCCTATGGGCTTTGATGGTCACATGGAAGCTGTGGAGGTCAGGAGTTGACTGGAACGTGGACATAAATAAAGGTGGTAGTAGTATCGGCCACCACCGCACTTCTGCTCTGCGCATTTACATTAAAATGACCCTCAGCCCACGTGCACACCTCTAAGAAGAGCCTTCCCTCCCTGACCTGGGTCATTCCAGCCACCGCAGTGCCCTCCCCAGAGCCCCCACCCCCGGTTGGCCAGATGTCTTCTCAGAGACCCCCATTTCTGTGACTGGCTTCATTTCTCAGGTTCTTGAATAAATCAAGGGACAGGAACATAGGATAAAAAAAGGTACAATTTTAGCATTCTAAGTAGAATTAGGAACAATAGTGTAATCAGACTGAAAATAGCCCTCTGGTCACTCTGCTTATTTCACACCATGCTCCCTTGCCTCGAGCACATTCCCCAGTCTTATCAAGACAGTTGTTATGTTTCTGTTTAATTACTCTGCATATGATGCATATTTAAGCCATTGAATGCTGGTGGTTATACAAAGAATGAACTTTGTAATTAGCTATTGCCCTTAGACTCTGCATGGAGGTGAATTTAGGTGGCAGAGCCTCGATTTCAGGGGAGGGTATTTTTAGGAGAGAAATGAATGGTAGGCTCTCATTTAGAATCTGTTTCTTTCATTGTCCTTGTTTCTTACATGTTAATATTTAAGCTATTTTCAAACAAATTTGATGAAAACAGCATTGACACTTGCATTTTCATCCACATACTCCTCTCCCGGCTGTTTTCTGTAACTGTGACTAGAGGGAGAAATTCTGTGTTCCTGGTGCTTCACTGAACCACTGTGTCCGCAGAAAGGTTGAGACAAATTCCTGCTTTTGGAAACGAGCTCGTGCATTTAAACTTATACTGTACTTTGTGCTAAGTCCTTATTTTCTTCCCTGAAACACATTGATGACTTGAAGGAAATTCCCCACGTATGAGAGGTCAGAGGCCAGGATTAAGTGAAAACAGCTTTGATCCATTCTATTCAAGCCATTTGAATGAGGGTCCAGGAGGGCTAGTCATTACTCCTTCCTTATGGGTTTCGGTGTGAGGACAAAGTGACGCTGTCTTAAATGTCATCATAAAGTCTAGTGTGGGAGGCATTGCAATCCTCACATTTTTTTTAATACTCATAGGATAATTTTTTTTTTTTTTTTTTGTGAGGAAGACCAGCCCTGAGCTAACATCCATCGCCAATCCTCCTCTTTTTGCTGAGGAAGACTGGCCCTGGGCTAACATCCGTGCCCATCTTCCTCCACTTTATATGGGATGCTGCCACGGCATGGCTGACAGGCAGTGCATCAGCGGGCGCCTGGGATCCGAACCCGCGAACCCCGGGCTGCCAAGCGCGGACTAAACTGCTGCGCCACCGGGCGGCCCCATCATAGGATAATTTTTAAAGGAAGGGAAACGAGTGTGTGGCTGCTCCATTGCCCTATTTTGTTGCAAAGAAAGGCCCCACCCATTAAGGACTAATTCTCCCTCATTCAAACGATTTGAGGACTGACACTTTCCTTTATGCTGTTGCCTAAGTGGTTGTGTCCTGTCTTTTAATAGTCTTCCTGGGACAGCTTGCTCTGCTCTGGTGATGAGGAAGAGGTTGAACTTCCAGTAGGCAGCTCGCAGCCGCTGATTGCTCGCTTGGCTTTTAGTCCACTTCATTAGAAAATGATACTCAGTTATTGTCTGTGGTCATCAGTGAGGATGAAATTGCAGATGCGTTTCCATTGCTCACAACTTGTAGGACCTTGGGCCCTTTCTGGAACATGTATCACTTTGCAATTCTCTTCTGTAAAAAATATATGTGAGTCAGCAAGCCAAGTAGTTATGAGAAGGCTGCCCCGGTGGCCTGTGGGTTTGGGCCATGGGAGCCAGCAGGGCTATGCGGGACAGCTGTGCACACATCTGGATTCTCGGGCTGTTCCAAGCAGGTCCTTCCAGAGTCGACGGCCAGGCCTGATGGGTTGGTGCCCATGGCCACACCTATTAAGTACCTTGATGTTACTCCTCTTATAAGCAACAGAATACCTCTCACCTACACAAAAGGAAGCGAATGGGAAGGTTCTGGAGCTCTCAGGTTTCCATCTTGAAAACTGGGCAGGATGCAGAGGTGCTCTGGAGCGCCAGCTGCAGGACCCTGGCAGTGATCCAGGGGAGCAGCTGACTGACGCCCTGGCTTCCAGGGCAGTGTGCTGCCCAGGCTGTGTCTGACCACCAGGACTAGCCCCCATCAGCATTCCCCTCAGGGAAAGGCCACTCTCCAGAAGGAAATGAAGGTCAGCCCAGAAAATGACTGGTGTTCATTGTAGGATGTTTGAGTGTTTTTAAGAACATGAGTTGGAGAACTTAAAGGCACAAGGGCAGGAAATATGCTCGTCTTCATGCATATCTGTCTTCATGTGTGTGTCTTCCTGCATGTCTGACTGCATATGTGTCTGTGTTCACGTGTGTCTGTCTTAAGTACCCGTCTTCATCTGTCTCTGTCTTTATATGTGTCTGGCTTTGTGTGTGTCCATCTTCATGCATGCCTGTCTTCATGCATGTCAGCCAGGTGGTGACAAGAAACCACAGTGCTCTCTAGTGAAGTCTTCCCTGGCTTCCTATGTAATCCATATTTTTACCAAGGTATTGTCAATGCAAATAATCCATAGCCAATCTATAAGTCAAAATTGGGGTGAGTTTATTATGAGCCAAATTTTGAGGACCATATAGCCTCGGGCCTTCCTTCCCCAAGGAAGGAAGGGTACCAAAGAAGTGGGGTGTACAGAGTGGTTATGTACCCTCAAAGAGCATGTATCACATATGAATGCAATGTCCTTTTTACAGTAGTCACAAGATTGCCCTGTCAGCATAGTCTTTGATGGACACCACGGTAGCAAGTCTGCTGCCTCAAGCTGGGTGGTCACAGGATGAGCACAACAATCAAATCCTCGCTTAGGGAGAAATGCTTATCCTTAAGGAAATGCCGATGTGGGGGATGTTGCATCCTTATCTTAAGGGCATTTGTTCTTGTCTCTGGGACATGGTAAATGTTTAAAGCAGATATACAATGCATGTTCAAAGGCCACTCAGGCCCTTTTGGAAAAGCAAGGTCAGGACGAATTAGTTTTATACCAAATGGCTTCCTCATATACTCCAATATATCCTATTGCTTGCCATTTTATTTATCAGTGTTTAATCTGCTTCCTTCTTTTTAAAATTATCATCTAGGTATATATTTTGTGTTTCCTTTTCCTCTGAAGATTAGTTGTAGAATAAAAAATATTGGAGAAATATGAATTCATGATGCTGTCGATGCAAATAATCCATAATCAATCTATAAATCAGAATTGGGGTGAGTTTATTATGAGCCAAATTTGAGGACCATATAGCCTCGGGCCTTCCTTCCCCAAGGAAGGAAGGGCACCAAAGAAGTGGGGTGTACAGAGTGGTTATATACCCTCAAAGAACATGTACCACATATGAATGTGATGTGCTTTTTACGATAGTCACGAGATTGCCCTGTCAGCACAGCGATTGATTGGCACAGCAGGTAGCAGGTCTGTTGTCTCGAGTTGGGTGGTCACAGGATGAGCACAGCAGTCAAATCCTAGCCTAGGGAGAAATGCGTATCCTTAAGGAAATGCCAATGTGGGGGAAGTTGCATCCTTATCTTAAGGACGTTTGTTCTTGTCTCTGGGACATGGTAAATGCTCAAAGCAGATATACAATGCATGTTCAAAGGCCAAGTCAGGCCCTTTTGGAAAAACAAGGTCAGGCCGAATTAGTTTTACACCAAATGGCTTCCTCATATACTCCAATATATCCTATTGCTTGCCATTTATTTATCAATGCCTAAATTCATCAGAATTATTTAAAATGGGCAAATTGCAAAATGAATACCAGGAAATTATTTTCTGGCCCATGTATCTCCTAGATTACCATCTGATACTGATTCCATCTCTGGAATATAGATGGTAGAGTCAATTTCTTTAAAGCTACATTGTGATAATGTTAATTGAACTAAAAAAATTTGTGGGCTTTTTAACTACAAGGTATTACAATACATTGATACTTCAGCAATGAAAAAGTAATAATTATATGGCAATCCCAGAGAATAATAAAGATACCCCCTTCCCACTGTAATCATTTTCCATGTTGAAAATGTCTAACCTAGAAGTTAGAAAGCTGGGAGAAAACCAAGAGAAGAAATACCCAAAGGGTGGCCCAGCCTGTGCTGTGTGATGCCTGTCTGGTCCTGCAATTCCATGGTTCATACCCAGAATGCCTACCACGGGTCCAGAGGGAAAGAAAGTTACACAGGCCTATGAATTGAAGTGGGATTTTCAAGAATGGTTTTTACTGCCCAAAAAAGTCAGACTTGGAGATTTATAATCCCAGGAGGTGGGGCTGGGATCCAGCCACAGAGCCCATGGGCAGCTGAGGAGTCAGACCATGGATGTGGTGAACTGTACTTCATCCTCTGACCATGAAAGGTTTTATAGCGTGTCTGTCGTCCAAATAATCTCCCTAAATTCTTGTCATCCAGAATGGCACAGCACGATCTTCATTCCAGATTCTCACACACAGTTGAGCAGGAGCCCACGAATTGTATGTCTGAACCTGAGGCTGGGCAGGCAGAGTCTCTGTCACTTATCATCTGTGTTCCTTTAGATGTTACTCTCCCTTTTAAGCCATTTTCAGATCTGGGAAATCAGACCTTGCAGGGAGAGGGAGTGGGAGGGTGAGAGAAAAAACCCACCAGCCAGTCTGTGGTAGATGTATGTGAGAGGAGGGGCAGGGTGTTGAGGGAGCAGGGCAGTGTCTTCGCACTTCTGAGGCAGAGGTAGAATTGGTAGACAGTGACATCCCGTAAACAGGAAGTGAGCGCTCCTTGACGTGCCGGGAGCACAGAACGTGTGGGCAGGTCTGCTGTCGGGAGGTCCCAGGGTGTATGCACTGGCACGCCTGTCTGGTGAGGACGCGATTGGCTTCCGCTGCTCAGACAAAACTGCTATTCCAGGCCTACAGACGACAGCAACCAGCCCCCGGGCCGGGGCGTCCTCTCCATGCACGGGCTGACCTACGGGGTCATCCGGGTGGACTCGGAAGAAAAGCTGTCTGTGCTCACTGTGCAGGACGTCGGCCTCGTGATGCCTGGAGGTGAGTGTGGGCCCCGGGCACAGACGGTGTGGAGTGCGCATCGGATCCCACCAGTGGCCCACGCACTAGTCGGTTATCAGGTGCTTTCCTCTCGGCGTCACTGCCATAGGCTGGGAGCTCTGACTGAGCGCTGAACTCCAGTCTTCTCAAGTCCATGTTAAGCTTCAAAGGTCTGCTTGCTGCCTCTCCCAGTCAAAGAAAACCCAGCGTGTTCAAGAAGCTGAGGAAGGGTGTCTCTGCCGCCTTGTACACTGGGACCCGGTGTCCTGTCCCCCCAGGGCCGCCGTGGGCCTCTCTGCACCCCCTGCAGCCCCTGGGCAGCTTCTCCCCTCCCAGGGTCAGATTCCTGCTGGTCATTCAGGTGTCAGGCAAAGCTGGGCCCTGAGGCTTGTAGCAGACAGTTTCCTGTGAAAACCGAGGAACAGGGTTCTGGATAGTCAGTGAAGCTTGTCTTTATCAGCAGAGCCCTTTTTTACTATTTTATTTTTTTAATTTTTTTTTTGTGACCAAGACTAGCCCTGAGCTAACATCCATTGCCAATCCTCCTCTTTTTGCCGAGGAAGACTGGCCCTGGGCTAACATCCATGCCCATCTTCCTCTACTTTATATGGGATGCTGCCATGGCATGGCTGACAAGCGGTGTATTGGTCTGCACCCAGGATCCGAACCTGCGAACCCTGGGCCACCAAAGCAGAGCATGTGAACTTAACCACTATGCCACCAGGCTGGCCCCAGCAGAGCCCTTTTTTAAAAATCAGGGAGACCGCTTTGCAGTACTTCACCTGCCCTCCCCAGCCCCATGCTTGGGCACCTCTGCGACTTCACACAGGTCTCCGCCAAGCGCAGCGGGAGACGTGAGCCTCCTTCTGATTTGTGAGATGCCCTCACTGGTCCTGCCTCTCCTGGGGAGTGGTATTGGTGCCAGGACCCATGGCACATTTAGGCTCCTCCCATCTGGCCCCCTCAGTGGAGCAGCTCCCTTTCCTGGTGCAGGTTCCACCCGGAATCTGGGCCGTCTCCTCCTGAAGAGCCCTCCAGGCTGGGCCATGTGGCTTTGTCTGGTGAGAGGACAGTCGAGTCCACACACGACACTGGGTGATGGGAACGTGGCTTCCTCACAACCAGCAATGCGACCAGCTGGAGGGTGCAGGCGCCGCCCCGGAGATGGAAGGCCAGGCTTGCCACGTGGATCTCCCAGCGTCCTTGCTGCCCCTCTGCACAGGGAAGGGAGCTGGCCCGGCTTTCCCGGAGGTCTCTGTGCCGGCTGCTCACACTGTGAGGGGCGCAAAAGAGATGAAGCAGACCTCGGCATTCCTGTCCTCGACACCTCTCTAATTCTGACGTCACCGTAGTGTCTTTCTCTTCCTCCTCTCAGCCCTGGAAATACTCTCTTCAGTCACAGAAACTTCACTTAAACCTTTGGACCCCCCACATTCTGTGTGTCTTCTGCCCACTGCATGCTTCCAGCCTTAGCCAGGCCTCCTGGCTCCATTTCTTTCTTTCTCTAAAAAAAAAGAAAAAAAAATGTATTTTTCAAATAAGTAACAGATCCCTATGGTTCCAGCCTCAAAGGATTCAGGTTGTACAATGAAAAACCTTCTTTCCGACCTCCTAGAGGCAAACACATGTGTCCCATGCTTCCTGTCAGATACACGCTGGGACTGTACACCCACACACACGTGTGTGTTTGTTTTTCCTGGTTTTTTTCTTTTTTTAATTTCACATAATGATGGAGCACTGTATGCCTCTGCGTGTCTTGTGTCGTAAGGCTCATGTGTTAGCTAGCAGTGCGTCGGGTGCTCGCTGGTTTCTTTCCAAGCTGGGTAGTGTTAGTGTTTGAATGCATAATAATTTATTGGGTGATTGTCCATCTTTGCTGCTGCAGCATGATGCAGTGAGTAACTCACTGTGCTTCAGTCTGCACAGGTGTGAGGATGACCTAATGAGATAAGTTCTAGACACAGGATTTCTGCTTCAAGGGCACATGCCACGTAACTGATAATCCTGTGTCCCTCGGAGAGACTGTACGGATTTATATTCCTGCCACTGGCGGGGGACAGCCCTGCTCTCCACTCCCTCGTCCCCAGTGTATCATCAGACTTTTTAACTTTAGCAATTTGACGGGTGAAGAAATTTTGGTGCAGTTTTGTTGTGAACTTTTCTTAGCACGGGTGAGCCAGGCATCCTTTCCTGTATTTCAGCCGGCTCCGTTTGTTAGACTCAGCACTTCTCAGGCGACTCAGGTTCCCTCTAGTCTAAGCTGGGGGTGACTGGAAGTCTTAGGCTCAGCCGTCACCAAATGCACACACACCACTTGCTGAGACACCAGCTCGCCTCCCGAATCAGACTTGCTGTCTGCAGTGCCGTGCGTGGGGTGCGTACACTGGGAAAGCGTCCAAGCGCTCATGCCACAGACTCGTGAGAACTTACTGTCATTGAATTACGTGCCAAAAACATTCAGTTGTGAAGCTTTCACCAATATTCTCTGAAGGACCCACCTTAACAAGGAATTTGAGAGCAAAGATGAGGAGTTCCATAGGACGTTGGAGGCTTAAATCCTACTGTCAACTGAGGAAGCTTGCAGGACTGCGAGGCCCTGCGTGCTCCTCCCTTTGCAGAGTCACCTTGTCCTGGACGCCAAGTGTGCACAGCTGCTCACATGCATGTGGCAGACGCCCTTGAGGTGGAGTCTAAGTTTCATCCTCACATCTGGCAGTAAGGGTTGCTCCCCTTAAGTACAATTTACACATTAAAATTAAAGCAATTGGAATTATTTACTGATGACACAGCTATGAAATTTGATGTTTTGCTACAACATGAAAAATCATGACTCGCTTTAGGGAAAATGAGTGCTGGCTCATCTTGTGCTGGCTCACCTTGTACTGGCAGTTTTGTTCCATATACTATTTCTATTCATTTGTGTTCTCATTCGTATTTATTCTCTCTCCCGCCCTCCTTCCTACCCTCTTTCCCCCTCTCTCTCCCTCTCTCCATCTTTCTCTTCCTCTTTCTCCCTTCCTCTCTCTCTTTCTGTGTATCTCTCTCTCTGTCTCTTCCTCTGTCTGTGTCTCCCTCTCTCTCTAATATTATCTGCGCTTCCTGTTTGCTCTCAGCCATCATGTGTTCAGTGAAGCCAGATGGGATTCCTCAGCTGTGTAGAACGGATGAAATCGGGGAGCTCTGTGTGTGCGCAATTGCTACAGGCACATCCTATTACGGCCTCTCGGGCATGACCAAGAACACCTTCGAGGTAGGTTCATGGAGGTGAGCTCCATCCAGATTTCCTCTTCAAATGACATTGCCAGGTACATAGAAATAGATGTGAAAGATAAAAATAGTAATTTCTCAATCAAACATATTCATAGTAATTTAAATGGTTGCACTTTCTCTTGCCTTTTTTTTTTATAGTTTTCAATAAATGTGGCTTATCAGTGCTGTTTTCACTTTGTAACCAGTGTCAAAAAGGGCAAGTACAGTTTCTTAAAAAAGGTCCTTTTTTATATTTGGCTGTTCTCCTCTTTGCCTATTTAGTAACAGCGCCAGCTGACAGGTGGGTGGAAGGAGGAGCGTGCACATGTGTGCACAGCCTCACCAAGGTGGGGAGCCATGGGCCCTCCCATATGGCCTGTCAGCCTAGCCAGACTTGGCCAGGTGTGAGCAAATGTACATGCTACATGAGTATCCCCATGACACTAGCAGGCACGTGTGGTCTGTGTGCATGTATGTGTGTAGTGGGTGCATGGGTATGGTGTGCACACGTGTGTGGTGTGTGCATGTTGTGTATCCACACACACATCGTGTGTGTGGTGTGGCGTTAGTGTGCGCGCACACACACTGGCCTCATGAGTGAGAGGTTGAGGGTTAGACTCAGCAGGCTCGGGAGCACAGCACTGGCCTCTGCTCTCAGAGTTCCCATCGTTTTCCCAAGTGATGCCTGCCCTTAGGAGGAGCACACTTGCTGGTTAAGTTTTGCACGAGGAGACAGGAGCTGTTGAAGATAAGTTTCCTAATGTGCAGACTTTAGGTGAGTTATGGCACCTGTATGGCAACTTTGTTGAACGTGTGTTCAGTCTCTAGAATGTCCCTGGCGCTGAGCTAGACATGGTCTGAATGACCCATCTCTTTCTGTGTCACATATCTGTGAGGTTTGAGGAAAACAAGTGTACAATTTGAATGCATATAATTTGCTTCCTTTATGTTTTTCTTTTCAGTGTCATTCTAATAAGGAAAAATATTTTAATGAAAACAGATCATTTTACAAGTAATATATGCTATTTAAAATGCACCTCAATTCCCCATTTATCACTTTGATGCTGTGGTTTTATAAGAAGAATAATAAATTCGTGTTTGTTGGACTATTGTAATGATTTCTGGGTATCACCTCTGAGGAGGCTCAGAAGCTGGGGAAGGAAATGTGCGAGGCCCTGTGTGTGGCCCTGGGGAACCAAGTGTGAGGAGCTGGGGTGGGAGGGGAGGTGCCTTCCAGGTTGCAGACTATCTGCTAACAGCAGCTGCCTGGCCCTGGGCTTCTCCAGCAGGGTCGGGTAGGAGACACAGCCAGAGAAAGGCAGGCCCTGTTGGTTCCGAGGGGAGGGTGGACGGCAAGCATCGCTGGGCTCTCAACGCTTTTGTGTCCCCAGGTGTTCCCCGTGACGAGTTCAGGGGCCCCAGTCAGCGAGTACCCCTTCGTGAGGACAGGCCTGCTGGGCTTCGTCGGCCCCGGGGGGCTGGTCTTTGTGGTGGGCAAGATGGATGGGCTCATGGTGGTCAGCGGGCGCAGACACAACGCTGATGACATCGTGGCCACAGCGCTGGCCGTGGAGCCCATGAAGTTCGTCTACCGGGGAAGGTGAGTGCGTCCTCTGAGAGTTAAGCACACGGTCTTCTGTAGACCACACTTTTTATATGAAGTTGCGTAAATTCCTTAAACTGATGGGACTCAGTGTCCTTTTCTGTGAAATGAAGTAACTGGATTTGGTGACCTCTGAGATTCCATCAGTTCTGAATGTCAATTTTATAGGAATTTCCTGAGCCCCATAAATATATTCTCATTAACTTCCCCACTAAGTTAAATGAAAATATCCATTTGAAAAACTTATTTTTAATAACTACACAAAGAGCGAAATATTCATATTGGTGTAGGTCATTTGGAAAGACCCAAAGAGAACAGTTGAGTGACACATTTGCATGGGAAACCAGCTGCCATGGCTCCTTTCTGTGATGGGCCCCTGCCTGGCTTGGCACATAGGAAACACTGAACCAGGACCACAGCTCCCAAGTTCTCTGCTAATTTGAAGGAGTCATGAACTGCTTTAGAAAGTACTTCAGTTTGGCAAGCGAATGGGAGTCGGAGAAGTAGATACCTGTATGTGGCATTGCCACTTTAGGATTATCTTTAAACCACAAGGTCTTTGTGGAAAGGTCCGAGTCACCACAGTCCTGTGCTTACCCTGAAAGGCAGACGTATCTAGCAGAAAACCATTAGTTCCCAAATGGAAAGTTCTACTCTTTTGGAGAATTACTCCTTCCCAGGTGCGAACTCAAAATGTGAACTGTATGGCTTTCTAAATTTCAGCAGTTCTCATAATCGTACACCAGCTCCATCCATCTGTACTGAGAGGTAGGAAACCTGTCCCCTAAAGCTGCAGGCGGCCTCAGCAGGAAATGGGCTCTTCTGCCCTCACAGCCTCGTCAGGTTCTCCCCCTGAAGCTGGGCTTATGTCACCAAGTGCACAGGAGTCTGAGACTGCAGTTTGCCTTCTGAGGTCATGGTTGGCTCTGTGACCTCCCAAGCTCTGTAATCAGTAGCGGCTGAACTGATCCTCTCGCCAGCACCTCCAGCTCGTGTTCACTGCACTTCCTTTTTGTCCCCACAGAATAGCCGTGTTTTCGGTGACTGTCCTGCATGACGAGAGGATAGTGATCGTGGCCGAGCAGAGGCCGGATTCTACGGAGGAGGACAGCTTCCAGTGGATGAGCAGGGTTCTCCAGGTAGCTCTTTGCCTGCCCAGGGTCCCTCTCCCAGTCTCACGTCAGCTTCCCTTAGTGTCCGTTAGGATGTGGCCGACTCTAATCGACTGTGCTTTTGTGCTCCCTGATCATCACTCCATTTGATCAGAAATTGCATCAACCATGAAACTTGTGTTTGCGTTCCAGGAAAGTAGCTAAACAGCCTGAGGTTAGGGATCAGGGCTTTGTAGAACTGGCTCCCACCATTCACTTAGGGAGGTCACAAGTGAAAGTTTCTGTTACGATCTTGAGAATGTATTTTCTTTTCTCCAAATTTCCTTTCTTGGGGTGTATTGTATTCCACAAGTCCAATGTAAAACTGTTCAGCTTGGTGAGGTTTGGTGAGACAGCCCGCCTACCCTGGCATCTCCACACCAGCGGCATCACTCATACTGCACGAGCTTCTGCATGTTGTAGAAGATATTTTGCACAGCCTGAATATTTGTTCGGTGTCTGCTCATAACACCTATTCTAACACAGCTCTCTCTCTCGTGACTTTCCAGGCAATTGACAGCATACATCAAGTTGGCGTTTATTGTCTGGCCTTGGTTCCAGCAAACACCCTCCCCAAAACTCCGCTTGGTGGGATCCATTTGTCAGAAACGAAGCAGCTTTTCCTGGAGGGCTCACTTCACCCCTGCAATGTCCTCATGTGCCCCCACACTTGTGTCACAAATTTGCCTAAACCTCGACAGAAGCAACCAGGTATGTCTAATGCACCTGGAGGGTTGCACAGAGTCTCAGGTTGCTCTCTGGAGCTGTGGGTGCCACGCTTTCCAGGTCTTATGAATATCGGCAATTCTCAGCCTTTCTCCCCTGGTCTCCACAGTCACATGCTCTCAGAGGAGGAAACTTCCTCCTCACAGCAGTGCTTTTCTACCCATGGGGGAATGGGGTGCGGCACTGTGCTGGGACAGCAAGACCCACTCAGAGCAGAGCATGTGGAGAACGTTTGAATGGACAGAGGTGTTGGTTTCCTGAGCCCAGTCTTCTCAGTGGAATGTCAGACCCTCAATCCAGTGGAGTGGCCTTTGGCAAGGCACAGCACCTCTAAGGGTCACAATCTCCTTGGGCGCAAATGAGAAGAATGCTCCTGGCGTGTTTCATATGGCGAATTTAGGAGTCAAAGCAGCTAACACTGGCAAAAGCACTTTGAAGCATATGAAGAATTCCCCAAATTTATTTGTGACATTGTTATGAGGGTAAACATTTGTCTAGTGCTTTGCAGTTTGGGGAGTACATAATTATCTGTGATCTGACTTGATCCTCCCTGCAGCTAAATCGATAGTGCTCTTTAGCATTGCACACAATTATCAGTGAAAGGGAACTTGCAGCAAGAATGTGGATTGAGGAAGTAACTCTTCTGCCAGTGTAGTAACAGAAGGTCCCAGGCCTCCAGCTGCGCTGGGCAGACAGACCTTAGAGCAGCCAGAGAGCTCTGGCTGGGATGACAGAACAATAGCATGTAGGGCCTTGCGCAGGGCGCGTTTCAGCACGTTATGTATACTAACTCGTTTCATCCTCATGGAGCCCTGTGGAGTGGGTGCTCTCTTGTCTCCACCTCACAAATGAGGAAAATGTGCCACAGAGAGGTTCAGGAATTGGCCCAAGGCTACAGGGCCAGAGGGTGGTAGAGACAGACGCAGACCCGACAGCCATTTGCTCCATCCAGTAGCCTGGCAGGGGACAGAGTTTATGGCAAGTCGGCTAGAGGTGGTTGGGTCGTCGCTGGGTGCAGCTGACTTGCTGGTAAACAGAGGAGCCGTCTGGCCCCGAGGTCCACCCCTGTAAGTGAAACTGGATGAGGTGGGGGGGCGTCCCCTGCAGGTCAGGGTGAGGACACTGAGGCTGTAGGAGAAAAGTGGTCGCCCCACACATAGAGCGGGGACAGAACTTGAATCCAGGTCTCTGTGTCCTTTGCTGCTGTTGCCTTGGCAACACGGAGATGTTTGTGAGGTGGTCAGAGTGTCCCCTGCACACTGGAGTCCTTGTTCTCTCCTGGAATAAGCTACTTCTCCCAGAAGGCAGAGGAGGTCAGTTTCTGCTCTCTGGGCACATTGGGTTTGCACTTATCACTGCTCTTTCCTTTCTGTCCTGTTTCTGCCTCATTAATTATTTTCTTCTCTTCTAGGTTTCCATAATTAATGTTCCTCCTCCATTTCTTTTTCCTCTCACCTTCATTTTATTCTCTTAATCCCTGGTTTATACGATTGCTGTAGTAAAATGCAGTTATGGCTGACTGAAGTACCTGTTTCTTTAAATTCTGGGGCACGCTGGCTTCACGCGATGTTCTGTGGTGAGTTGCTTAAAAACACAGCGTCTTGCCCTCCTGCAAGCATAACAAGAGGATGAAAAGTAACCTCTTTTGTCTAGTAATATCTCAGACATAAACAGCCCCAGGAGTGCTGTGGCAGTGGCTCTACCTGGGCGTGTTGTTTCTGTGTTGAATTGATAATGGTGCTAGGGCTCCCAGGTATCCTCGTGCACAGTTAGAGGAGGCTGGAATCTCCCTGTCCACCTTCGCCTTGGTTCATCATCAGCCGCCCTCAACCTAGTGGCCTGGCCACCAGTGTCTCAGGTACAGAGAAGCTCATGTGAACCCCACCGGTCAGCAGTTGTGACCGCAGAATTCAGGACAGATATTTATGGTGGGGGATCATTTGCAAATGTATGATATGATTCCAGACCTGCAGGGCTCAGCCCACCTGCCAGATGTCAGGGAACCCATAACAAGAAAAACCTGGCCAAGGAAAAGGCCAAGGCCCCTACTCTGAGGTCAGGCAGCCAGAGCACCTGAGGACAGCCTCTTCCTTAGGGGGTGAGCAGGCAGAGAGAGTGATCTGGGAGATCTGGGGCTACTTTAACTCTGCAACATGGGAAGCGAAGCTTTGTGTGATTGATAATTGTAAGGAAAGAATTTTTTTAATGATATTTGGTGTCACATCTGTTTTTGTTAAATATCGAGAGGTTATGTAATTCTGTGTCCTCAAAAAGTTGTTTTTTAACAAATACTAAACGGCAGCTGTGAGGTGCTGGTCGAATTCCCTACCTCAGCAATGACCTGCAGCAGCTCACAGGTGACGTTTCCCCAAGGCCCGGTTTCCATAAATGCAGTGAGGGAATTGGACTAGATGATTTCCAAGGCCCCCTGGAGTGAACATTTATGATGCCCAACAAGTGTTTATTGGCGGCCAGAGCAGACATTTAGTGAGGCCGTTTGTGTGTAAGGGTGTTGCTGGATGCTTGAAACAGAGCCCCTAAATTTAGGTGATTTGTAGACAACCTAATTGCTTTCTTTACTGGATGAATTTGTATTTACTCAGCTAACAACACTGTAGTGTGAGAGTATCTTAACTGAGCACAAAAGAGTTAAAAGACCTGTAGCTCATCAGCTGGGCTGGCAACAATATTATAAAAATCGTGAAAACAGCTCCCCGGCATCGACATTCCCTGGGAGGTGTTTCCTCAGAGCAGCTGGAGGAGGCCAATGGGAGTAGCCACAGCCCCAGCACCTCCTCCAGGGCTCTGTGCCTTGCTGCGCTAGGATAAAACTTGTGCCCATGTCCCTGCATGAACTGGTCAAGTATTGGCTGGTAGGAATTCGACAGCACTGAGATGAAGTTGCTGACTTGTAGATTTGTAAATCTGTAAGGGGGCGGGTGGGAAGAGAGAGCAAATGTGAATTTCAATGCGTATTTCAGGGGTCCATTTCAACATCATATTTTCAAATCATGAGGCAGTGAAGTACTATAGGAATGTTTCACATGCGCCCACCTCATTCCACAAGGGGGAGAGCGCCTCAGTTCTTGGTGAAGGACAGATTTTGTGAACAGATGCAGCGGAAAAGCCATTTGTCTCCCAGCAACATTCACATAAAATAAATTCTTAGGTCCGTTGGGGAGAGAGACACATAAGGCCCAAGCTTCACATCCAGAGAACGCCAGCAGAGGTCAACTTTTAGTAAGGAGAGACCTGACTCAGCGATAGAGAAGCACAAATTAGGGCACTGTGAATATAAACACATATAAAAATATATAAAATAGGGCACTGTGAAAACCTGGTATCTCCTCAAATAGTGCTTTCCCTACCCTAGTTTGAGTTCTTAAAAAAAATTATGGAGAAGCTTTCAAACCAGTTTAGGCTGGTTTCCAAGTTGGCTATCTTAGCAGAACCATCCTGCCCAGCGTAAATCACCCAGAATAACATCAGGATACTTTATTGACGACACTAAAGACCCAAAGCGAATGACCGACAAGCCAGGCTGCAGGCTTTGCAGGCGTTTGTCTCTCTGGTGGCAGCTACCCACGTGCTCCAGTCACATGGCAGCTCCACTCATTTCAGCGTGCACCTCGTGGCCTAATTTTCTTTTTGTTAAATATGAAAAGACCTTCCCTCTTTCATACTTTATTAAGAGCTAAGAAAAGAAATTTAGTCTGTCCCAAACTACCACACATGAAAATTCAAACATTACTGGGTTGAGTACATCAGACATATTCTGTGATTATGTGGAAACCAACATCAAGGCTCCTACAAATTGCCTAAAACCAATGACACCAGCAGGCAGGAGCCCAGCAATCTGTGTTATGGGCTGTTCTCCAAATTTCAGTCCTGCCTTGAAGCACCCTGCCTTCTCCCACATAGCTGTGGTAAGTTGGATATTTTATGGGAAGCCAAATTGTGGTCAGCCACACATCTGCAGAGAAGGATGGGCCTATTCCTTCTTGGACAGCCCCCTAACGGTGTTTGCACTCAACCCCCCGCACTGCCCATCATTCTAGTATGTTTCTGCTCAGAAGCCAGGGTGACTGTTGGGCTGGTTGTCATGGCAGCTGTGCATGTTGTAGGCCTTGGTCAGTGCCCCCACACCCCTGCACCTGAATCTTAAAACTTCTGTTTTAACTGCAAACACACAGCTCTTTGTGTGCGATAAGTAATGCAAAATATACCCTGATTTGTATACCTGTAACCTTACTTCATCAAAAGTTTACTAAGAATTTGACTCAGTAGTGGCCTTTGACTTGTATTTTATCAAACCAAGAATGAAACACAAATTAATAACGTCATCTTTGTTATTTTATGCTGCAGTTCTTGTAGTAAACATCTTTCACCCTTCCTCACTTCTTGCCTGCCTTCCTCCACCTTCCCCACTCTCACACGTGCAGTCAAAGACGTGCACTCACACATGTGCACACTCTCACACTGGTGTATTCTCCTGGAACTTCTCATCTTTTCCTAGTAAATGTGTATATCTTGGTTTATATGTATGCATTTAATGAAAAGAAAGTGTGAATGATAGTATTTTGAGAAACCTGGAGGGCATCTAGGGTTTCTTGCAATCAGAAATTTTGAGAGTTTCTACAGTTCTTTAAGAAACTTCTTTCTTTCATTAAAAAAGAAAAGAAAAGCTATCAGAATAGACAGTAACTGTTTTGAAATGTTTCATAAACTGGAAGGAGCATTGGTAATAGAGTCAGTAATGGTGATGTAAAAAGCACTTTGACAGAAGCCTTTTGGTTTATTCTTCCACGTTTCTGTGGGCCTGACGGAAAACCTAAAACCTTTCAGTCAATGAAATGTATAGATAAGTGACTCTGCGTCCTGTCCCTTCAACAGTAACACTCCCTAAATCCATCCCAAGAGGTGTTTATAAAAAACGTGCAATGTTTCCTTGATGTTTATGGTCGACTCACAGTGACATGTAATAACACCAGGGAACAAGACACATGCAATCTTTAACTACTCAGAAGCAAAATATATCCTGTTTTAAATTCCACCTTTGTCTTCATCATTATTTGTTATAATCACTAACGAGAATAGATCTCAGCCTCCCCCTAACTGGTAGACAAAGACAGGGGGCTTGAGAGAACACTAGGGGAATTTGGTGAAAGCATAATTTCTATATGCCTTTAATTGAAACTGTTTATATTTGCCATCGTTACCATTGTAGTGACTTCTCTGAAACCCTGTTCTAATGATTTTTTCAAAGCCGGGTCTGTGAAAGGATTTCTGGAGTCAACTCTTCCCCAAGCGGAGTCCATGTGGTAAGGGTTTCTTCATGTGTGTTTCTTTCCAGAAATCGGCCCTGCCTCTGTGATGGTGGGGAACCTGGTGTCTGGGAAGAGGATCGCACAGGCCAGCGGCAGAGACCTGGGGCAGATCGAAGACAATGACCAGGCCCGGAAGGTGAGAGCCGAGGGGCAGGCCCAAGGGCTGCATCACAGATGCACCAATGCTGTCTTTCTGCCCTGCCAATCCAGCATCCACCATTGATCTTTGGTGTCTTTGGTGACCTTTTCTTCCCACCTTCTCTCTTGGTCCTGCATGAGGCATCCATATAATTTTATAAGGAAAATGTGTTCATTAGGGGGTGCAGTGTGGTAGAACATTTCATGGTGGCACAGAAAGGGTGGGTGATACAGCCCACGACTAGCAGGCCTGAGGCCAATATCTGGGAATCCCTGTGCTGTCCTCACAGCCCCTAAGCATTTGTCTCTGTTATCCTACCAGCCCTGATTTAACACCCAGACTGCCTCACAGTGACCTTGTTCCAAGGCTTTAGTCCTTTGGTTGTTGGAATTCAAGAAAATATCAGTTCAAAACCCAGGTTTGGGAGCCAGACCTCCTTAAAGCAGCCTTAGGAGCTGTAGGAGAAATCCTGGGGCCCCACTCCACCATAAACATCACATGATTTGTCCTGTGTAGCTATGAATCCCCGTGATAACTGTTCAGCCTTGAGAATTCTTATGATTCACCAAAAAGTGATCCCACGCTGTATGGAACACCAGGAAATGTAACAAAATCAACCATTTCAAATATTGCCAATTTGGTAACATATAGTAATATATTCATTGAAAGTACTTGATCACCATGTTCCCTACCTCAGAGTGTGTTTCTATTAATAAAACCGATTAAGGGCTCACATGGGTGTCCTATATCCTTACATGAGGTAGGGCTGACCTTTTTCCTACAGACTGACTCAATATGTGCATTAGAATCTGTGTGACTTGCAGTGCTGTTGAATGACATCAGGGGATGACCATTCTAAAACGAACATATTTAAGAGAGACCATTTTTAAAACAGGATAGATCTGATTGTGCCATTGCAGCCCCCAGAAATCACCATTGCATCTTCCGGAAGCCCCAGGGAAGGGATTTTCTGTGTCGGCTGTTCTGTCTACGCGGGGAATGCAGTTCTCCATCCTTGGGCAGATTTCAGAAACTTCCCTAACCAGGGGCTCAGCACCAGCCCTCTGACTTGTGAGTCTAAACGAGGGGCAGAGAATCCAAGTCACTGCGGGAGGAACACTGTAAGCACTTGCTCCCTCTGTCGATTGTGTTTGTCGGGGATGTCTCATTCCTCTGTGGAGAAGAACGCTGTTTTAAGGCACCCTGAAAGCACTCAGGCAGATTTAAATGTTGAGATTGGCCCAACCCAAACCGGGATGGTCTGAACTTAATGGCTGTGCTTTGTTCCAGTTCCTGTTTCTCTCGGAGGTCCTGCAGTGGAGGGCTCAGACCACCCCCGACCACGTCCTGTACACGCTGCTCAACTGTAGGGTAAGGCACGCTCAACTTGCACCTCATGGTCGCTCACCTGTGGGGTCCACACTTTCGTGCTTCTTTAGGATAATCCTTTCACTTCGGTCTTACGTGAATTCCTTTTAATGATTGTTGCTATTTTTACTGAGATCTTTTCACTTAAGGAGGATTACTTTTAAATATAAGAGTTTGCACATCTATCTGTACATACATTTATGTATGTATATGTTTTAGCAATATTCCCCCCCAAAATTAGTGATGAATGATCTCTACAACAGAGAACAATCCACACCTCTGAGGTATTTATGTCTTTATTTTTATTACTAAACTACTTTTTTTAATAGGTATGAGGTTATGTTTTAATTATAGACTTTCATTCTTAGGAATGAAAATCACTTCTATTTTATAAGTATAATTAAAGTTCACATTTCACATCAGAAAAGCAAACTCTCTGATATTGTTCCATAATTGTACTTAAGAATAAGGCCTTAAATATATAAGCAAATAGTATCAGCAGTAAAAATTAAATGCAAGTCTTAATATGTTTTTTAACTTTTCTTGTGCTGTGGAAATAAAGCCTGAAAAGTAAGTTTTAAATCTAGGTCTTCTGGACAAGTACGGGTACTTGCAACTTTAAGAAACGATGACTATTCAGATTTGCAGAATATCAAGATCTTAGGTGTGAAGGCCTCTGACTGGTTAAAGCCGTAGATAAAAGACAAATAAACAGAATCGCTAACACTATACCTGCATCTCTAGTTTGGATATCCAGTTGTCAGACCAGTTGTTCATGTGCTTCAGTTCATAGAAATACGCTCGTTCTCTATCCTCAAGGCTCTTGTTATCTTGAATTGCCGTGTGCTGGGTTGACCCCAGTAGTTCTTGTGTTCACTGTGTCTGTTCCAGACCGTCTCCCAGGAAGTCTCAGAAAGCACTTCTGCGACCTTGGCCTCTTCCTGACTCTCCTGCACTCACCGCCCTCAGCCCCCGTGCTCACTGTTGCCCAGCAGTGACGCACACAGTGTCTGAGCTCCTGAGCATCGGTGTAGTCACCGTGAAGCCTGTCTTTGAAACATGCTGGCCCAGCTTTCCTCACCTCTTTCCTCCATTGGCTCCTTCCTCAGCCTATAAATACAGATAAGGTTCTCCTTTCCTAACCCCATCACCCATTTTACCGTCCTCAGCTCTGTGATGCTGTCCTGATTCCCCTTTAATCGCTTCTGACTTTCCTCGTCCTCCACACGTAGCATTTCTCCTGGGGCCTGTTCACGACCTTTTCTTTCTTTCTCCGTAGCCTCTCGTGGCTCTCTAGAGATTTCCAGTGTCACCTCCAGAGGGAAGTGTGCTGAAGCCCACAGTGTTAGCTCCAGCCCATCCCCCACGCCTCAGGAATGGCACTTGCTCAGATCCCTTTGCCAAGTACTACACCCTTCACTTAGCTTCCTGAACATGGCAGTGATGCTCACATGACGTGATGTGGCATCCTCCATAAAATGGAAGCAGTGAGAGAGCAAGAGTCAGATCAGCATCACTTTTTAAACCCTTGCCTTAACATGGCTCATACATTGCTCTCAGGTTCATAGGGTGGGCGAGAAGAAGGATAAATATCTGTGCCCAGAAACTCTGGCGGTATAAACCGGTAGCTTAAGAAGTAGCAGACCTCCCACACATACTCAGAGATTCAAAAATGATTCTGGTGTGTTCATAGACAGTATGTCTCATCAGTGGGAGAAAAATAAGCTATCCTACCTATGTATAACTTTGGGAGTGGCACTGTGCAGGGCAGATTCCTCAGACTATCGACTGGAGTGTTGCCAGAACATTGGGCTTGTCAGAAGTCGTCTGACCTGTTGACATGCCTTCCCATCCTGACCCTGTGCTGTAGGTGGATGCTGGATTGTTTGGGAAAATGCGTTCACAGGAAATGACTCCACTCTAGAAAGAGCTTCGTTAGAAACAACAGAAAATCAGATGGAGCGAGTTGGGGAGATCAAAGCCATGAGTAAATTTACTTAAGGTCGGCATGAAGAAAATGTGGTCCATGGATACCTTTCCTTTTAGTGGTGCCCTACTCTTTCCTGAGGCTCTCTCGATGTGGAGGCAGCCAAATCATGAACCATTCAAAAGGTCAGATCTGACCCAAGCATCTGTGCTCATTCCCACCCTCTCTAACCCCATGTGTGCACTTATAACAAATGCTCAACCTGAACCAAAGGTCAGAAGCATCATTTTTATGGTTGTCATATGTGATTTCCACTTAAATCAACCTTCTACTTCAGCACTATCTAATAGAAATATAGCACAAACCACTCACATAGTTTTATGTTTTCTGAAAGCAGCATTTAAAAAAGAAAGAAACTAATGAAATTCATCCTAATAATGTTTTACTTAACTCAGTATATCCAAAATATCGTCATTCCAACATGTGGCCCCACTGCATTTCCAGGCTTGCCTCTGCCCTGGACAGCACATTCTGCTGATTGTGAATTCGCCTCCTGGATCATGGCTCATTTAAAATGGTGAACCATTCAGTACCTGTCTGTGAGTGAGGCTTCCTGTCTGTTGTAAACGGTATTCGTACCTACGCTCTCCCCCACAGTCGATACAATGAGAGTTCTACAAGACTTAGAATAGGAAGTGAGGATATAATTCATTGCAAATCATGGAAAACTTGCATTCTTAGAACTTGTTTACATACAAAGGAGCATCTTTTATTTTACAGAAGCACCAGCCAACTCTTTCAACCTTTTTGTTTTACTCATAGCAACTTCTTTAGAATTATAAAATATAAATCCTATTTGACTTTTTCTTCATTCCTCAATATTTTTTCAGTTGTCAATTTAATTTAATGTAAAACTTTAAAATGGTGCCAAATTTACAGTCACTAACACTGAACTTTGTTGTCTTTGGAGTAGGGATTGCATGGTGGATTACCATACAGTGCCATTCTGTCATGAGACCCCAAGGCTTCTTTTAGGAAAAGTCAGCCCTGATTTCTCTGGTGATAGTTTTTACTAGAGCCTTCTTCTTTGGCGATGGGTTTCCATATGGAAACCTCAGCTTTTCCCATACATGTTGATGAGGATGCCAGGTAACCATTGACCCAAGGATAAATGACTGCTACTTCATAGACCCCTCACCTGTAACATTTCATGTTTTTCTCAACAGCGAGCACTTTAGAAAATGGAATGTGTAACTGAAAATCAGTGATATTTCTCCGGAGGTAAAAGGTTGTGTTGAGACTCCCACAGAACAAGTAGTGATGAACAGATCTGGGGTCGGGTGTGATCTGTGTCTTGTTTGGGCTCATTAGATGGTGGAGTCATGTCATATTCAACCTTGCAAGCTGGGGAAGAGAGAAAAGAAGAACATTTTGTTGGACTTACCATGAAATAGCATGCCTCTTTCCAACATCACACCTTCTTAGGGTATTTTTGAGGATAACTTTGCTTGATTCCCAATTACCCTATGTGCTGTCTCTAGAGCCTAACTATTGAGAAAGGTGTCCCTCTCCTGGGCTGTTACTGCAGTGTGTGAGGGGGGCTTCCTCTTCATTATTGTCAACCTCGTAAAATGGCTAGCAGTGTTGTGAAGACCGTTTCAGAGATTACCAGAGATCAGAGACAGCATACCAATTAAATTTCATCTTTTTAAAGTAGCTATAGGTGGGGATTTTCATGATTCAGAGTCAAAACATATTTTCAGATACACTGTTGGCTGCTGGTTTTGAGTCATGGGCACCTCTCAAATATCATAGGCTTTGTCATACGACAGAAAAGCTAGTCATTGATGAGGAATTGGCATCGGCTCTCCAGAAAGTGGGGAGAAGATCAGTTCCAGAAGTTGAACAACCCAGACCAAGAATGCTGCTGCTTAAGATAAGATGACATAATGCAGCAGCGGGGTGCTGACGGGATCCTGCGTCCCGGGAAGGTCTGCCTCAGCAGGAATGGAAAGATGAGCCCCTTTTGCCAGCCCTGCCCCGGTGGCATCCTGCCACTCACCAGCAACGCGGCTGATCCCTGTTCAATGGTCAGGGATGCAGTGCTGGTGCTCCTCCAGGACAGCTGACAGGGGAGTGTCCATGGGAGCTGGGATGCCCCCCCCCACACTCTTTTGGGGACTGGGTTGGTCCTGGGCCTCTCCATCAGCTGTGCTGGGGGTCTATGCTCCATCTGCACTTTGAAGAGCTCACAGGACATTTGGGTCAAGGGGTGTGTGTGTTGGTTCACATAGACATGAACCAACCAGGTGTGGTCTCCAGCAGTGAATGCTCAGAGGAATGGTCCAGTTTTGAAGGCACCAAGTTCTAACATTTGGGCTAGATTTCTTAAAGTCCAGTCTCGTAGATCTTTTTGGGTTTACCCAGCCTTGCCACATTCTGCTCTCTGGCTCTTCCACTTCATGTATTTGTTTCTATTTTCTTTTTTGGGGGGCGGGGGTTGTGAGGAAGACCAGCCCTGAGCTCACATCAGTCGCCAATCCTCCTCTTTTTGCCAAGGAAGACTGGCCCTGGGCTAACATCTGTGCCCATCTTCCTCTACTTTATATGGGACACCACCATGGTGTGGGTGACTAGCAGTGCATCGCCAGGCGCCCGGGATCCGAACCTGCGAACCCCGGGCTGCCAAGCGCGGACTAAACCACTGCGCCACCGGGCAGCCCCATTATTTTCTTATTTTTTAATGTTCCTCAGAAGGAAAATGTGTGTGATGAGAAACTTGTCCTCCATAGGAGGAACCAGTCCCAGCATGGTGGGAAAGGGGCCAGAGCCTGGCTGGCAATTTGTCTCTTAGAGGGGCTCTGCGGCCCTGCACGCTACATGTAGGTCATCAGAGTGTGTTGCTTCCCAGAGCTAGATACAACAATCAGTTATTTTGTGAATGTTTTTGGCAAACATCACGTGCTGGTATTTATGTCCTGATGCGTTATGAAAAGTTCTACACTCCCACTGGGTTCCTCCTACCCCACCCCTTGCAGCTGTTTCTAATGTCCAGTCACCAGATCACCATTGTCCTTTAACATCCCCAAAGGTTCTGGTCACTTTTGTATTCACACAGCATTCTCCTCCTCCTATGATCGGTGTTCACACCACTTCCCTTTGGAGTTCTTTCTCCATACGTGGCATTCAGGTCCGGAACGCCTACCAGGGTCTGTGTCCAGGCCCCGACAGTCTTCTCCTGTTACCCTGCCCACTTGCTCGCCTTCCTTTGAAGCTCCCTACCTCAATAAACGTGTTTGGCCCAGGTGTCCATGAACATTTTTCACCTTCCTGAGTCTTCCTGACCCAGAAACTGCTGGCCAGTTTGCCTGTCACTTGAGGAAACTTGCTTGATGGTGACTTGTTAATCACTTTAAAATAGGATTTGATCATAAAGCAGCAGTTTTTAAATAGCTATGGACAGTGATCTCTTCACACCTAGGAATTTGTGCAAATGAACTGTAATTGTAAAGTGCATCCTTAGGAAAAACTTTTTTAGGTTAGTTGTATGTTTATAATTTGCAGTTTCTGTGTACTTTTCTTTACAGTTTACACAGTAAATCCCGTATATTTGATATTCTTTGTACCTATTTTGCTACTGATCTTCCCTAACAACCTTTTTTAAGGTATTTTTCAATCCAAATGTGTTTCCCATTTATGTCCACATGTTTAAAAATTCTGCATAAAATGAATTTGACAATTCATTTTTTCTTTAGTGTTTTTTTGACTGATGCTTTTTTGTTTTTTGACCTTGACTTTTGATGTGATCTTTCTCAAAAACACTGTCAGTCTTATTTATTTATTTATTTATTTTGAGGAAGATTGGCCCTGAACTAACATCTGTTGCCAATCTTCCTCCTTTTTTGCTTTTTTTTCTCCCCAAAGGCCCAGTAGATTAGTTGCATGTCATAGTTGTGCATCCTTCTAGTTGCTCCACATGGGACGCCACCTCAGCATGGCTTGATGAGCGGTGCGTAGGTCCACGCCCAGGATCCGAACAGGCGAACCCCAGGCCACTGAAGCAGAGCACGCAAACTTTACCACTATTCCATCAGGCCGGCCCCCTCAGTCAGTCTTATTTTTCATAGGACGAGTCCTACAGGTTTACTGTCCATGGCAATTACACTTAAGTCCCAGAATTACTAGATATTTTTTATAAGTTTAGCTGTTTTTTAGATCAAGTAATTACTTTCTAAAATATTTCTTGTTAACACAAAAATATCTGGATGCCTCTTTGGTGCTGTTCTTAGCTGGTGGGAAGGAAAGGAGAGTGACCACTGATGGTGTGGGGTCTTCTGAGGGGGTGATGAAAACGACTGTGCTGGGTAGTGGTTAGTGACTATACTAACATCCATGTGCTTGTACATTTTAACTAAGTGAACTGTATGGTATATGAACTATATCTCAATAAAGCTGTTAAGTTAGAAAACTTCACCCCCTGGTTTTTGTCACACAGGGTACAATAGCGAATTCGCTGACATGTGTCCAGCTGCATAAGCGAGCTGAGAAGATAGCCGTGATGCTGATGGAGAGAGGGCGCCTGCAAGATGGGGACCACGTGGCGCTTGTCTACCCGCCAGGTGAAAGGCAGATTGGGGTTTGCTCCAGACAGGGGCCACGTGGCTCTTGACTACCCACCAGGTGAAAGGCAGATTGGGGTTTGCTGCACATAGGGGCCACATCTCATTAACCCACCAGGTGAAAGGCAGGACTGGGTTTGCTCCAGGCAAGGACTGCGTAATTCTTGTCTACCCACCAGGTGAAACGCAGGACTGGGTTTGCTTCTGAGATGGCAGGGGCAGCAACTGTGTGAGAGGCACTTTAGTGCACATGCCAGTGTTGATGACCAGAGTTGCTGTGTTATCACCAAAAATTTACACTGTTCTACCTGGCTCACTATGTCTACCTGGCTCACTAGTCACTTATAGAGACTATGCTGCATGCTATACAACTTTTAGGGGCATAAATAAAGCAATCTTTCACCAAGACTTTTGTATCTAAATTGGTTTTATTAGATATCTGCGGTAGTTCATTTAGTCAATGGCACTTAAATCCCTAACTACTAAATTGATAATCATAGAGTTGAGTAATTCCCTAGAGAAATGACAGAAATTAAACCTCTGGGCTGCTCTGGCATCTCGTGCCTGAAAGAACAGGCCAGGTGGAAGCTATCGCAGAAGGTTGACAAAACCCACAGGGGTGAGAAAAGAGTCTGCTCAAGGTCCTAGTTGCTCACTTAACCCTGGGACCTTTTCAAGCTAGTGTTTCTGTGGACAAGGATGACGACCATTAAATGGTTTGATTTGTTTCAATGAGAACTTTTGCATTTCTCCCTGTGTAGGAATAGACCTCATTGCAGCATTTTATGGTTGCCTGTACGCAGGCTGTGTGCCAATAACTGTCCGTCCTCCACACCCACAGAACATCGCAACGACGCTGCCTACTGTGAAGATGATTGTGGAGGTAACCCTGCCTGAGGTGTCTGGGCACTTCCTCTGGCCCCGGACCTGAGTGTTGGGCTTGTAGATCATGGAGCCTGGGCCTCGTAGGAACGGCTGGTTGTGGAGTGCATGGGAGTCTGCAGTCCCCGTGGTGGAGCAAGACATGGCCTCTACCCTCCACGAGCTTACCATCTGGTTCTGGAAGCAAGATTCCAACTTGTGCCTGGAATTAGGGGCTAGAGGGAATTGAAGGTGCCCTAGAGAAAGCAGCTCCCAGAGAGGGCATCCTATGGACGCCACCCCCCCAAACCCAACTGAGCAAACCTAACCAAGTGAAAAACTCATATATTTTTTAAAGTTCTTTCCTCAAGATTTAGAAGTATCCTGTTCCTTTTTGAAAGTATAGATTTGTTTTGATCTTTTTATGCCTGGGCAAGTTTCAGAGGATTAGGATATGTTTTTCCCCATGGAGAAGGAACCACGAGGGACAAGTTAGTTTGGGACACCACAAGTGAATACTTTTTGTAGTTAGGTTGGAGTACTTTCGTGGTCATTACTCCTGTTAGAATACGCTGATGGTGTGTGTGGATATATGGGGCATTTCTAGGACACAGTTAACAGCAAGAGTAGTCAGTTTGGATGTTCCTTTCTGACTGTGATCATAACACTGTGGATACTACTTGGCTCTAGAAATTTCCAGGGACCTCAGTTCCCACGAGCTCTGCACGTGTGCTTCCATTGTCAGATTCCTGGTGCTCTCATCCCTCCACTGGCCAGGACTTTCTCCTCTGAGGCAGCAGTGTTCCCGGTAGTCTAACCTGCTCTGAAGGCCGCATGTGTGTCATGAGCAGCAAGCACGTGTGGAGGGCGTATTTCCTCTGAAGTTTACCTTCTTTCATCCATTCTTTGTTCTCTGACCCTCAGGTGAGTCGCTCTGCCTGTTTGATGACAACACAACTGATCTGTAAGTTGTTACGGTCCAGGGAGGCAGCTGCAGCCGTGGATGTCAGGGCATGGCCCCCCATACTGGACACAGGTCAGTCCTCCAACCACCTGGATACCTTTGTTTGCTTGTCTGCTTTTCCATCAGGTCAGATAGACTAATAGCTTTGTTTTGCTTTCCAGATGATTTGCCAAAGAAGCGGCCTGCGCAGATCTACAAACCCTCCAACCCAGACACGCTAGCTTATCTTGATTTCAGTGTGTCCACGACTGGGATGCTAGCTGGAGTAAAGGTGAGAAGTGTATCTGCATGATGTGTGTTGGCAAGCCGTGCAGTGATTGTCATGCTGCGTCCCTATGTATAGTAGGACTCTGGTGGGAACTTCAGTGAAACACGGAGAGAGGTGTATATACGCGTTTCGTCCAAGCTGTAAAATACATGACCGTTTTAGTAGTTAACTTGGCCGGCTGATTCTTTCCAGTGTTCCAACTCTTTCTTTATATAAACACAGCCTCACTAGCCCTAATAAAAAACTGCGTATATTTTTCTTTCTTGCTTGTTCTCAAATTTCAATAGTCTTTCTACTGCAAAACTCTGTGCCCTGGAGTTTCTTGCTTTTTTAACCTGGGTTCCATTATAACTTGCCAAATTGCTGCTCATTGCAGTGACAATGACCCTTTTTCCTATCAAAGAATGGAACTACCGTGTATGTCCCAGAATTAGGACCTTCCCGCTCAGGCGATGTCCTTGTTAAATTCTCCTGTAGCCTCAGGGAGCCCTTTTCCTATTATCTGACTCTGGGGTTTGACTGCTGAGTTTGTAGAATTTACCTCATTTAGATCTCTTATGCTATCTACTTTTTTTCCCATTTTTCTTATTGTGGTAAAACACACATAACATAAGCTTACCATCTTGACCAATTTAAATGTACAGTTCAGTGGTATTAAATACATTCAAAATGTCGTGCTGCCATCACCACCATCCATCTCCATCGTTCTTTTCATCTTGTAAAACTGAAACTCTGTCCCCATTAAAACACTCCTCATTCCCCCTCCCCCAACCCTGGCAACCACCATTCTACTTTGTCTCTAAGAATTTGACTACTCTAGGTACCACATATAAGTGGAATCATACAGTATTTGTCTTCTTCTGTCTGGCCTGTTTCACTTAGCGTAATGTCTTTAAGGATCATCCATGTTGAACAGGTGTCAGAATTCCTTTTTAGGGCTGAGTTAATAATCCATTATATGTATATACCACATTTTCCTTATCTGCTCACCTGCTGATGAACACCTGGGTTGCTTCCATGTTTTAGCTATTGTGAATAGTGCTGCCATGAGCACAGGTATACAAATATCTCTTAGAGATACTACTTTCAGTTCTTTTGAGTATATCACCAGAGTGTAATTGTTGGGCCATGTGATAATTCTATTTTTAATTTTTTGAGGAACCACCATGTTGTTTTCCACAGCAGCTGTACCATTTTATCTTCTCAACAACAGTGCACAAAGGTTCCAGATTCTCCACATCCTCACCAATACTTGTAGTTTTCTGGGTATTTTTAATAGTAGCCATCCCCATGGGTGTGAGATGGTATCTCACTGTAGTTTTGATTTGCATTTCCCCAATGATTAGTGATTTGACCATCTTTTCATGCAATTATTGGCCACTTGTATATCTTCTTTGGAGAAATATCTATTCTAGTCTTTTGCCCATTTTTGAATCAGTTATTTTTTTGTTATTGAGTTTTGGAAGTTCTCTATATATTCTGGATATTAATCCCTTATCAGATATATGATTTGAAAATTTTTTCTCCCGTTCTTTGTGTTGCCTTTTTAGTCTGTGGATGGTGTCTTTTGATGCACAAGATTTTTTGATTTTCATGAAGTCAAATTTTGTCTATTTTTTTTTTTTTTTTTTTGGCTTGTGCTTTTGGTATCGTAACCAAGAAATCATTGCCAAATTCAATGAAGTAAAGCTTTTGTCCTATGTTTTCTTCTAAAAGTTTTGTTTTAGATCTTACATTTTGAGTTAATTTTTGTTTATGGTGATAGGTAAGGGTCCAACTTCATTCCTTTGCATGTGGATATCCAGTTTTCCCAGCACCATTTGTTGAAAAGACTTGTCCTTTCCCCATTAAATGGTTTTGGCACCCTTGTCAAAATTCATTTGACCTTATATGCGAGGGTTTATTTCTGGACTCTGTTCTGTTGCATTGATCTATATGTCTGTCTTGATGCCACTACCACACTGTTTTGATTACAGTAGCTTTGTAGTAGGTTTTGAAATTGGGAAGTGTGAGTCCTCTGGCTTTGTTCTCCTTTTTCAAGATTATTTTGGCTATTCAGGTTTCCTTGAGATTCCATGTGAATTTTATGATGGGTTTTTATATTTCTGCAAAAAAATCATTAAGATTTTGATAGAGATTGCATTACATTTTTATTGTTTGGGGTAGTATTGACATCTATGAATATGGGATATGTTTTCATTTATTTATGGCTTCTTTAATTTCTTTCAGCAATGTTTTATAGTTTTCATTGTACAGTCTTTCAGCTCCTTGGTCAAATTAATTCCTAAGTATTTTATTCTTTTTTGTGCTTTCGTAAATGGAATTCTTTTAATTTCCTTTTCAGATTTTTCATTTAGTGTATAGAAATGCAACCGATTTTTATGTATTGACTTTTTATCCTGCTACTTTGCTGAATTCATTTATGATTTCTAACAATTTTGTTGTGGAATCTTTATGGTTTTCTACATATAAGATCATCTGTAAACAGAGATAATTTTACTTCTTTCTTTCCAATCTGGATGCCATTTATTTATTTTTCTTACCTAATTACTCTGGCTAGAACTTCCGGTATTATGTTTAATAGAACTGATGAATGTAGGCATCCTTGCCTTTTTCCTGCCCTTAGAGGAAAAGCTTTCAGTCTTTCACCATTGAGTGTGATGTTTGCTGTGGATTTTTCATATGTGGCCTTTTCTATTTATTATATTGAGGTACTTCCTTCTATTCCTAATCTATTGAGTGTTTTTATCATGAAAGGATGTTGAATTTTGTCAGATGCTTTTTCTGCATCAATCAAGATGACCATGTGGGTTTTTTCCTTCCTTCTCTTAATGTATTACATGGAATGATTTTCATATGTTGAGCCATCTTTGCATTTCAGGAATAAATCCTACTTTGTCATGATGTATAAGCCTTTTAATATACACTGAATTGAGTTTGCTCATATTTTGTTGAGGATTTTTGCATCAGTGTTCAGAAGGGATATTGGTCTGTAGTCTTCTGTTCTTGTAGTGTCTTCATCTGGCTTTGGTATCAGGGTTATACTGACCTTATAGAATGAGTTAGGAAGTGTTCCCTTCTCTTCAATTTTTGGAAAAATTTGAGAAGGATTGGTGTTAGTACATCTTTAAATGTCTGGTAGAATTCAGCAATGAAACCATCAGGTCCGGGCTTTCCTTTGTGAGGAATTTTTTGTTTTTTTACTGATTTAATCTTCTTGCTAGTTATGGGTTTATTCAGAGTTTCTATTCTTCATGATTTAGTCTTGGTAGGTTTTGTGTTCCTTCTTGACAGATTGTGTTTCAAATTCCATGAAATGGAATGTCTCTATTTCATGTAGGTTGTGCAATTTGTTGGTGTACAATTCTTCGTAGTATTCTCTTGTAATTCTTCTTATTTTTGTAGAATCAGTAGTAAATTTCCCCATTTTCATTTCTGATTTTAGTAATTTGAGTCTTCTCTCTTTTTTTCTTAGTTCGTCTAGCTAGAGGTTTGTCAATTTTGTTGATCCTTTCAAAGAACCAACTTTGGGTTTCATTGATTATTTCTACTATTTTCTATTCTCTACTGGTATTTGTTTATCTCTGCTCTAATCTTTATTATTTTCTTCCTTCTGCTAGTTTTGGGTTCAGTCTGTTCTTTTTATCATTCCTTAAGTTGTAAAGTTAGGTTGTTGATGTGAGATCTTTCTTGTTTTTTTAATGTAACCATTTATAGCTATACATTTTTGCTTTAACACTGCTTTTACTGTGTCCCATAAGTTTTGGTATGTTGTGTTTTCATTTTCATTTGTGTCTAAGTATTTTCTGATTTTCCTTGTGATTTCTTCTTTGATTCATTGGTTGTTTAAGACTGCGTTGTTTAAATTCCACAAATTTGTGGGTTTTCCAGTTTTCCTACTGTTACCAATTTCTAATTTCATCCTGTTGTGGTTGGAGAAGATAGTTTGTATGATATCTGTCTTTTTAAATCTATTGAGACTTAATTTGTGACTTAAAATATGGTCTATTCTAGAAAATGGTCCAAGTGCTCTTGAGAAGAATATGTATTCTGTTGTGGTTGGATTGTGTTCTGTATGTCTCTTAGATCTCTTTGGTTTTTTGTGTTTTTAAGTCCTCTATTTCCTTACTTATCTAATGTCTGCTTGTTCTGTCCATTATTGAAAGTGGGGTATTGAAGTCTTCTATTACTATTATAGAGCTATCTGTTTTTCCCTTCAGTTCTGTCAATTTTTGTTTCATGTATTTTGATGGTTTGTTATTAGGTGTGTAATACTAGTTTTTAGACTAATAATTGTTTTGTTTTAATGTATTAGTCTCTTAAATCATGTAGAAAACAAAGAGCAGAGTTACAAACTATTGTTACAATTATACTAGCTTTTACAATTGCCTTGTTTTTACCTTTACTGAGATCTTTGTTTCTTCAAATGACTTTGAGTTGTATCTAGTGTCCTTCTGTTTCAACATACAGGACTCTCTTGATCATTTCTTTCACTGCAGGTCTAAGTGTAATGAACTCCCACAACTTTTTTTACCTGAGAATGTCTTAATTTCTCCAAAATTAATTACAATTTACTTTCCCAGGAAGTTGCAACCCTTCAACAGACTCCAGAGTTCCAAAATAGTTACTAGTTAATAGTAATAGTTAATAGTTCGGATTCTACCAGTGCACTTATTGTCCAGGAGGGAGACAGATCCCTGGTGCTTCCTGCTCTACCATCTTCCCACAATTCTCTTCTCTGCTTTTTAGTAGAAGTGGAGGTGATGCACCAAAAAAGGACAATATAAAATAAAATAATTCTTCAAATATTTTAAAAATAGAGATGTATTTTCAGACCAAGATGAATTACTTACTATAGTACTGAAATTAGCTTTGAACCTCCTACTATCTTAGCTGAAAGAGAAACACACATTGGTCACATCATTTTCTTGGTCTGCAGAAGTGGGAGCTATAATATTAAATCATGAGTCAATAAAGATATTTCTACTTGAAACAGAGATAAAGTGATCTATGTTATTCCTTACTATTGATTCCACTTAATATAAGCATAGACCCTAGAAATCCCAGAGTGATGAATAACTAGACTTTCTCTCCAGTTTATAAAAGTTTTTCTTAAACTTTTGACCACTTAATTTGTTCAGTGAGTACCTGAAATGAAATATATTGTGATGTCATTTAATGAAAAACTTGTATGCTTTAAATACGGAGAGGCACAGATAGAGTTGAAATCATCTGGCTTATAGTCCGCTCCAGATGGAAATCCCTTCTACCTCTGTGGTTGCACAGGTCACCATTTTTCTCAGGAATAAATTTTGATTCAGTTTCAGCTTTTGGACAAAAATGTCATTGAGTGTTCAGTTACATACCAAAAGTTGAGAGAGACAAGTTTATCCAGTAAGCTATTTTCCCTAAAATGGGCACCATAGAATGTCTGATTTAGTATAAAACACATAGGTATCAATTTAATTTTTATAATACTACCTGTTTAAAAGTATAATTCGAACTCTGAAAAGTCCCTAATAGATCCTAGATATACATTTGCTCAACATCAACAAGGAAGTCCTATAGAACACCCGTATAGCATCTACAGTTTACTTCAGATTAATCACTTTGCGGGTTTCCTCACAGGGTATTTTAGAACTCATGGTGGCTCTCCCTTCCACGGAGTATGCTTCTGGAGCACTCTCCTGCTCACTTTCAGTTGATATGTGCAGCTGATGTGTGCCCAGGGAATGGACCCTTATTTTAACATCAGCCAAAGCAAAACTGCCCCGGAAAGTGGACCTGCCCAAGATAAGTCACAAGATGCATCCTGAAAATAAACACAGTTGACCTCATCCCTAATTCCTCCACACTGATGTGTCTACTCTCAATGTCTCTTTTAGAGTAGAGCATTTGAGTTTGTTGTTTGGGGCTTTTGAAAAACTAATTCTTTGTCCAAGTACGAGTTTGTCTTCATAAGAATTGGGAGTTTTTCTTACTAGAAGGTTCTAAAAAAAACATTCCAACTTGGGCTCTTGGTTTGTAATTTGGCAGGGTCCAAGATTGGAATGAGCTTAGAGATTGGATATTCAACTTTCCTAGCTGCTTTTTTC
Source organism: Tapirus indicus (assembly GCA_031878705.1). NCBI lineage: Eukaryota > Metazoa > Chordata > Mammalia > Perissodactyla > Tapiridae > Tapirus > Tapirus indicus. Next base: position 127,540,618 of record CM062925.1, read on the forward strand.
TTAACCTGTTGCATTCTTGTCACTATGTTGAAATCTGACATTGCTTACGCATCCTCAAGAGCCCAGAACCCTCTGTGACCCCCCAGGGTGATGTGAGGATCCTTTCTCTGAGCTCTTTACACTCTGTGTACACTTTGTCAAAGTGCTCACAGATCCTGCAGTTATCAGCGTAAGTCTCTGAATTTCCCATTAGATCACAAGCTCCTGAGGGTAGAGGCTGTTTTATTCCTTTTATAGCCCCAGCACCTAAAACAATGCTTGATACATAATGAGTTCTCAATTACTGTATTTGTATTTGCTGAGCTGAGCTGAAGAACTCAGTTCTCAAGCTATAAATAGTGCCAGCACAGAGCAGGAGTTCAGTGAAAGTTTATTTTAGTTGCTAATCTGAGCATGTGAGTAATTTTGGTAGTTACAGTTTTACTAACTCCTGATCCAGGAGCGGGAGGTTGAAGGAATGTTTCATAAATCCAGCCTCGTTTATTCTTTGAACAAATGTTGTGGCTTTAAAAGCAAGCTAAAAAGAACTACTCATGTGTTAGAATCTAGAGTAATTCTGCATTACCTTGTTTGAATTCAGTAGAACATCCACGATGAAACCTTATTCTGGGGAGAACTTCTAACAGTGATCCTACGTGTCACCAATGGAAGGATCCTCCACTCCTGGTTTCTCTCATGTCTTTCCCTCAGTGACTAATGAACAAGAGGAGGGAGCTCTTCACTGTAGCCTTGATGATGGGGAGTGAGGTTGGATTTTGGCTGCCGTCCAATGACTAGCATGTCTCACTGCACCAGGCTCTGATTCTGGCTTCAGTGTGTGTGACCTTCAGCAAACTCTTTTCTTTCTCTGAGCCTTATTTCCTACTCATCAAGATGGAGGTTGTTCATCCAGTGTGCACTGCTAGCCCCGTGGCACAACAGGGGTGGTGTTGGGCCTGGAGATGAAATGTGAATAAGGTGTAGTCCCTGCCTGGAGAGGGGATGTGAGCAGTAATATCTCCCCACCGACTTCTTAAGCTGCAGTGAGGATTGCAGTAAACCCCTGTTCAGACTAACCTGCTAGTCAAATGCAGGACATCGTTCCTTCAGTTGCTGCAGTTATTAGGTCCTGGGGGACCAGGAAGTTTTGAGTGTGGTTTACTCATTGAAAATGAGAAGACTAATGAGAACATCAGCAGCCCACTCTCTCCTAAGTCACAAAACCAGAGCTGGGCAACAATTGTCCCTGTCCTAAAATCACCTTTGGGCATTGAGTGTCAGGTCCCGTGCATTTAATGCAGCCTTGTTCTGTTACAGATGTGTTTAGGATGGGTGCCAGTCTCCGTGCATTTAATGCGGCCTTGCTGTCTTGCAGATGTCTTCAGGACAGGTGTCCGGCTCCATGCATTTAATGCGGCCTTGCTGTCTTGCAGATGTCTTTAGGACAGGTGTCAGGCTCTGTGCATTTAATGCAGCTTTGCTGTCTTGCAGATGTCTTTAGGACAGGTGTCAGGCTCTGTGCATTTAATGCAGCTTTGCTGTCTTGCAGATGTCTTTAGGACAGGTGTCAGGCTCCATGCATTTAATGCGGCCTTGCTGTTTTGCAGATGTCTTTAGGACAGGTGTCAGGCTCTGTGAATTTAATGCGACCTTGCTGTCTTGCAGATGTCTTTAGGACAGGTGTCAGGCTCTGTGCATTTAATTCAGCTTTGCTGTCTTGCAGATGTCTTTAGGACAGGTGTCAGGCTCCATGCATTTAATACGGCCTTGCTGTTTTGCAGATGTCTTCAGAACAGGTGTCCAGCTCCATGCATTTAATGCGGCCTTGCTGTCTTGCAGATGTCTTTAGGACAGGTGTCAGGCTCCATGCATTTAATGCGGCCTTGCTGTCTTGCAGATGTCTTTAGGACAGGTGTCAGGCTCTGTGCATTTAATGCAGCTTTGCTGTCTTGCAGATGTCTTTAGGACAGGTGTCAGGCTCTGTGAATTTAATGCGACCTTGCTGTCTTGCAGATGTCTTTAGGACAGGTGTCAGGCTCTGTGCATTTAATGCAGCTTTGCTGTCTTGCAGATGTCTCATGCAGCCACCAGTGCCTTTTGCCGTTCTATTAAGCTTCAGTGTGAGCTCTACCCCTCAAGAGAAGTGGCCATCTGCTTGGACCCTTACTGTGGACTTGGGTTTGTCCTGTGGTGCCTCTGCAGGTGAGTTTCCTCTGGAGCATCTTTAAAATAACAAGTAAATCAAACACCCTCTTTCTAGACCACTGTGGAGGGCCACCTCTGGAGGAGGCCCGGCTACAGCACAATCGCTGATCAGTCTCAGCCTGGCTCTCAAGGTGAAGCAGGTACACCTGCAGTGGTATTCCATGTTCTATGGCATCTGAAAAAATTAGTCTCCCTGAAGTTTGCTGAAACCAACAGAGAAGAGAACTGCTGGGGACATTCTGAGAAGTCTGTTGGGAGGACTCCCAGGCCTTCGGCTTGGTTCCTTTGCCTTTCAATCCTAGCAGTTATCCCTGGGCTGGAATTTGTATTAAATCAGTGAACATTACAGGCTCTCTCCTCCTTCAGGCTTCTCCCTGATTTAGGTGGGGAGGCACTTCAGCTGAGGGGAGGTCAGGAGCAAGCTCCATGGGGGCCCCCCCTCCCCTCCCTGCAGTGGTCCACCACCCACAGCCAGCAGCCCCATGCCCAGCTCATAGTAGGTGTCAGCAAGTATTTATGAAATGAATGAGGGGTGCACACATGCATGTTTATTGGCATTTTTTTCCTGATTATACATATATGTTCATTGTAGAAAATAACAAGATAATATAAAGAAGAAAATAAAGCCATTAATAATCACACCACCTAGTGATACCAATAGATATTCACTATTAGCGTTTCGGCATATAGTCTTTCAGAGCTTATTTTCTAATGTAGTGTATTTTTTATTAACATGTTCAAACATATGTTAGTGTATAAAGAATGCTATAATAAACACCATGCCCACCATCCAGCTTCACATGAATCAACATTTTGCCTATTTTGTCTCATCTATCCTTGCAGTTTTTTCTGTCCTTTTTTCATATAGGGCATTTTAAAGCAAACACCAAACATCATACGACTTCACCCGTAAACCTTTAAGTACACATATAATTTTGCAAATGTACATTAATATATTTATAAAACAGATGCTACAGTATGAAATTGGTTATGATTTTTTTTCTTAATAGTCTATTGTAGACTTTTTCTCATAGACACTCTTCTAAAACATTTTAATGCATTCATAATATTTAATACTACTAAAATGGATTAAAATCCAATTCTGTATTTTTGAAAAACACTGACATTCCAATTAGGACAATTAAACTTTTTAAGAAAGCAAATAGAATTGAACAACTGAAATATTTTAATGACTTTTGCCTCAATCCAAAGTGCAATAGCATTGTGGTAATTATTTTGCTTAGGAAATAGTTCAGAGTATACCATTCCAACAGTAGGGCTGAAGTGACCTTAGGCATATTTAGCCAACTGAGAAGGAAGCCTATTCTGAGCTACTGACTTTATAGAACAATTGTCTATATGTCGCTTGCAAAGGTACCTGTGAAGCCTTGGCCAGTGAATGGAGTACTTTATGGTTCTGCAGGCTCACCGAGCCTGACCCCTGTGAAATCAGCAGAGAAGGTGCTTGGTGAAGGGAAAGTTCTTAATGTGCATCTCTAATAGCCGTGGGGACTCTTTAAAGGGATTGTGCAGAGAAGGTTACAACGAACCTTTTCTTAATGAACATCTTTCCTGCAAATTCATTCAGAAGTCAGGAGATCACAGTGCTCTGTTGATTGCCCTGCAACACTACAACAGCTGTAAACCTCTTCATTCTGAAAGCCTCTATAGAAACATCCCAATGGACTTGCTTAAAAAAAAAAAAGACAAAACTGGACTTGGGGGCAGCCACCCCAGCATCCAGAAATGCTGTGAATACTGTTTTCCTCTCAAATGAGCTAGGGCTTCTTTGAGAAATAGCCAATTTCAGGGCCAGACAGGAAATGTCCAAGATGACCCTGGAACGTCTTTTTGTGCGAGAAAGCAAGGAAGTACCCAAAGAATGACAGTGACATCCCAAAATGACAGAAGAGCCACTGGCCAACTCAGGGATAATTCAAGACTCAAAATATATAAAGACCACAACAGATTATAACTCTTTGAATGAAACAGGAAATTATCTGACTACTCAGATATAAATAGACAAACAAATTGAAAGCTTGGTGAGAAACAAGGATTTACATGGTAGCTGTCCACAAAATAGTTGTTATTATAAAGGGGAGAAGAAAACCTTTACAGTGGAGAAGCCTGAATCAGGATCAAAGTGAACCTCGTCAATGGTGGGACACGGGACAGTTGTACCTCCTTCAGAGGGCTGCAGTGAGGAAAACAGCAGTGCATCTGGAAAATTCCTGCCAAAGACACTTCACCTGAATCTAATCGTGGGAACATCAGACACGAGGCTGAGGTACACGTGACAGTGTAATTATACGCAATGTGCAATCATAACGAACGCCAGGATCGCGGAGTCGAAGAAGCACTGAGGAACCAGCCAGACGGGGCTGACAGCTTAAACGTAGGGTGTGGCTGATCTGGATCCTTTCACTATAAAAGATAATCCTTAGGGCAACTGGGAAACTTGAACAGAATCTGAGGCTTAGATGGAAGAAATGTATCAACTCATTTCCTGATTTTGGTGTCTTAATTAGCTTATGGAGGAAAATATTCTTGTTTGTTTGAAATACTCCCTAAATTATTTGGGGTCAATGGGGCATCAGGTCAGTGACTCATCTTCAAATGATTCAAGGGGGAAAAAGCTATTTTTACTGTACTCATAACTTTCTGTAACTTTGTGATTGTTTCAAAGTTAAAAAAATGTTTAATACAAATATATTTTTATCTTCATCCTAAAGTTCCCTTCAGTCATAAAATAGAAGACTGTTCATCTGAGAATCATTAATATAATAGAATTTTTTTCAAAATATTTTTTAAGATCATGTATGTTTTAAAAAGCATATCAAATAGTTCATAGTCGTGGATTAGATGATTCAATATTGTTAAGATGGAAATTCTCCCCAAATTGGTATATAAATTCAGTATAATCCTTGTCAAAAATCTCAGCAGTTTTTTTTGCAGAAATTAACAACATGGTCCTGAAATATATATATAAAGGAGACACAATATCCAGAACAGTTTTGGAATAGAATAACAAAGTTGGAGAACTCAGACTTCCTGATCTCAGTACTTACTACAGTAACCAGGACAGTGTGGTCCTGGCATAGAGATAAACATGTATAAAACAACCAATGAGACAGAATTGAGAATCCAGAAATAAACCCTTATATGTGTGATCACTTGATTTTTCAACAAAGGAACCAAGGCAATTCAGTGGGGAAAGGATAGTCTTTTCAACAGATGACACTTGGAAAGTTGGACATCCACATGCAAAAAGATTAATTTAAACCTTTACTTTACATCATATATATAAATTAACTCAAAGTGGATCATAGACCGTAATGTAAGAGATAAAACTATAAAACTTTTAGAAGAAAACATAGGAGTGAATCTTGGGTTAGGCAGACTTCTTAGATCTGACACCAAAGGCACAATACATAAAAGAAGAATTGATAAATTGGACTTCAATAAAACTAAAACCTTTTGCACATCAAAAGGCACCATTAAGGCCAGCCCTGGTGGCCTAGTGGTTAAGTTCGACGTACTCCACTTCGGTGGCCTGGGTTCAGTACCGGGTGCGAGCCTACACCACTCATCTGTCAGTGGCCATGCTTTGGCAGTGGCTCACATTACAAAAAGAGGGAGATTGGCAAAAGATGTTAGCTCAGGGCAAATCTTCCTCAGCAAAAAAAAAAAAAGACACCATTAAGAAAGTAAAAAGACAAGGCAGCCACAGGTTGGGAAAAAATATTTGCAAATCATGTATTGATGAAGTGCTTCCAACCAGATAGAAAACAAGCTCTTAAAACTCAATAAGGGGGACCGCCCAGTGGCACAGCGGTTGTTTGCACTTGGCAGCCCGGGGTTCGCGGGTTCGGATCCCGGGCGCCTGCCGACACACTGCTTGTCAGCCATGCTGTGGCGGCGTCCCATATAAAGTAGAGGAAGATGGGCACGGATGTTAGCCCAGGGCCAGTCTTCCTCAGCAAAAAGAGGAGGATCGGCAGTGGATGTTAGCTCAGGGCTGGTCTTCCTCACAAAAAAAAAAACCTCAATAAGAAGACAAGCTATGCAATTTAAAAATGGGCAACAGATTTGAGCAGAGGTTTTACCAAAGATGTACAAATGACCTGTAAGCACGTGAAAAGATGATCAATGTTCATTAGAGAAGTGCAAATTAAAACCACAGCGAGATACTATAATCACAAAGGCAAATAACAACAAATGCTGGAGAGGTTGTGGAGACACAGGGACCCTCATTCACTGCTGGTGAGAATGCAAACTGGTGCAGCCTCTATGGAAAACAGTATGGAGAGTCCTCAACAAATTAAAAATAGAAATACCGTATGATCCAGCAATACCACTCTTGGGCATCTACCCAATGGACGTGAAATCAACCATCACAAGAGGCGTATGCACCCCATGTTCATTGCAGCATTATTCACTATAGCCAAGAAGTGGAAGCAACCCAAGTGTCCCTCAACTGAAGATTGGTTAAAGAAGATGTGGTATATACATACAATGGAATACTACTCAGCCATAAGAAAAGACACAATTGTCCCATTTGCAACAACATGGAAGGACCTAGAGGGTATTATGTTAAGTGAAATAAGCCAGAGAGAGAAGGACAGACACTGCATGAACTCACTCATATATGGAATATAAGTGAACACACGGACAGAGAGAACTGATTGGTGGTTACCAAGGGGAAGGGGGGTCGGGGGGGGCACAAGGGGTGAAGGGTTACATCCACAAGGTGACGGACAAACAAAAATGTACAACTAAAACCCCACAGTGTTATAAACTAAGACATCAATAAAAAAAAAAGGGGGGGGGGGGAGAAAAAAAAAATAGAAACCACAGCGAGATACCACTTTATACCCACTAGGATGGCTATAACCAAAACAACAAAGTTGGAAAACTCATATTTTCTGATTTCCAAACTCACTGTAAAGCAACAGTAACCAAGGATGTGCAGAAACTAGAGTTCTCATACATTGTTGATGGGAAGGTAAAATGATGAAACCACAGTTTGGCATGTTCTTAAAAATTAAACGTAAATTTACCCTATGACTCAGCAGTTCCACTCCCAGGCATCTACCCAAGAGAAAGGAAAACATATGTCCATACAAAGACTTTATGCTTGAAATGTTCATAGCAGCCTTCCTCAAAAAAAAAAGTAAACAATCCAAATGTCTACCAACTGGTGAATGGGTAAACATTTGTCTTAGCCATTCAGTGAAGTACAGTACAACATGGGTAAACTTCAAAAACATTATGCTGAGTGAAAGAAACCAGACTCAAAAGACCACACATTATATGATTGTATCACATGATGCCATTTATATGAAATATTTGGAAAAGGCACATCTATAGAGATAGAAAGTAGAATGATAACTGACTGGGGCTAGGGTTGAGAACAAGATTGATTTCAAATGGACACAAGGCATGCCTTTAGGGTGACAGAAATGTTCTAGAACTGCATTGTGGTGATGATTATACAACTGCAAATTTACTAAAATCTATTTAATTCTAGTATGCAAATTATACTTAAATAAAACTGTTTTTTTAAAAAGAAAAAGGCCTGTCATTGGAGTAACTGAAGTGCATAGTCTGTAGCTGGGCTGCAGACACTAGATTGCCAGTGAAGGAGGCTCACCCGCGCAACCCCACAGGGCCACATGTAGTGTAGCAAAGGAGGCCCACCAGCACAATCCCACAGGGCCATGTATAGTGTGGTGACAGCACAGCCACCCTGCTCAGATGCCCAAGTCGTGATAGTTTTCAGTTGTTTGTATTTTTGTCAGGTTAATAATCTGAAATCGTTGAATTACAAATGTACAAATTTATTTTCCTCTTTCCTGGTCAGTCATGTTATTTTTAATTTTTTTAAATAGATTATTTTTCAGAGCAGTTTTAGGTTCACAGCAAACTGAGCAGAAGGTACAGAGATTTCTCATACATGCCTTGTCCCCCCCCACACACAGCCTCCCCTGTTGTCGACATCTCCCACCAGATAGGACATTTGTTATAATCTAGGAACCCATGTTGATACCTCCTCATCGCCCAGAGTCTGTAGTTTACATCAGGGTTCACTCTTGGTGTTGTAGAGAGCCCAGAAGTAGACCCACATAAATGTAGTCAACTGACCTTTGACAAAGCAGCAAGGGCAATTCAATGGAACAAAGATAGTGTCTTTGACAAATGGTGCTGGAGCAGCTGGACACCCACATTCAAAAAAATGAATCCAGACACAGATTTACACCCTTCACAAAAAATAACTCAAAATGGGTCATAGACCTAAATGTAAACTATAAAACTCCTAGAAGATAACATAGGAGAAAACCTAGATGACTTTTGGCAATGACTTTTTAGATATGACACCAAAAGCCGAATCCATGACAGAAAGAATTGATAAACTGGACTTCATTAAAATCAAAAGTTTCTGCTCTGCAAAGGACACTGTCAAGAGAATGAAAAGACAGGCCACAAACTGGGAGAAAATATTCCCCAAATGTCTTTTTAATCATTTTCTTCTTTTTGAAGTTAAGATCTAAACTAGAACAGTTCAGGTTCTAGTCCAGAAATTCTAAGAAAAGTCTTCCGTATAAGTAACCTGCTGTTAAGTAGGTTTGTTTTGTCCATGGAAGTATTTATAGCCAGTGCCAAGAAATCAACATTAGTTAATAAGTGAAACAGTCAATCAACATTTGTTGGATCAAGCAAGGAAAGAGCAAGTAGGAAATTCATGAGTTGTGTTTTTCTGTTTGTCCTCTATTATCAGGATTTCTTAGTTTTTTTCTTAATGTTGGCTTCTGTTCTATTCGTGGGAGTGAGGAGAGAGGTGAAACAATATTTAATCTTCCTAAGTATGCTTGCAGTTCTCCCACCTTGAATTCCACACTGTGGACCCCACCATTTTCGTATGCCAATAATCCTTTATCCTGACATATATTCTTGGAAAGCTAGTGGTGTGTTTTTTGTATTTAATTTTCTTCATTTTAAGTCTCCTTATGATAGCATTAACACAGTAAAATGCTGGGAACAATATGGAAATGATAGATTGTTGTAATTAAGAGGAAAATCCTCATAAGGTTTTACATGCATTTGATTCCCTAAGACGTGAGGCTCAAATGTCATTAGACATGTTTGGTACCTGGCACTGACAACGTGCAAGTCCTTGGTATGAAAGAGTAGTGTGTAAATTTAAGCTGCAGTACAAATCGTACAGGAAGATCTAATTAAGGTGGTGGTGTTAACCCTGATCCAGGAACGGGCTGAATAACAGTTGGTATTAATAGAAAACTGTTCCCCATCACTTCTCAAAGAGGTAAAACACAAGTTTCCTAGTGGATAATTACGATTTATAAGATGCATAATGTGCAGGCTTGTTAGATCTTAGGCTGTTATCTAGTGTATGATGCCATTTCGGGCCCTGAGATTGTTCTTTTAATATACATCTGACAAAGGTAAATTTTCCATTATTTTTATTTCTTTCTGCTCAGTGCTGCCTTGAGGCTTCTAATTGGAGTTGGCACATTAGGCACTAAAAAAGGCTCCAGTTCAGAGTCACGCCAGACATAGTGTGTAGGTTGGTTGTGGAGCACTGTGTTGCAAGTGACAAAGTAAGACTGAAAGGCTGTGCCTGCGGCAGCAGAACAGAACATCAGCTCCAGCAACATCAGTCCACGTGGGAATGCCCTCTGCTGCGTGAATGTTCTCAGAGGCTGCCTGCATCTAGGAAAAGGGGCTCAGCAGGAGAGAGGAGAAGGTTGTATCTCTGGCTCTACCAGCCCCTGGAGAAAAGACCGCAGGTCTCCACAACTGGTCCACAGGCCCTCTGCGCGTATGAGGGGCGGCCCCTGGATACATTGCTAGAGCCAAGGGGATGTTTGGTTGTTTTCAGACCCCGAGGGTATCGTTCTCAGAAGGTTATTTTGAGAGTAATGTGATATGCCTCAAAAGTGAGAAAGTAAACAGGACATGCTGGCTTCCTAAGCCAGACGGAAACACTGATCTTGAAGGACCTCAGTTCTGGATACAAGGACTTCTGGATGGAAGTTTGTTTTCATAAACTGCAAGGGAGAGGCTAAATTTGGGTAGAAATGTTGTTCGATAGGCTGTTAGCTGCAGTAAGGAGTAGTTTGGGCAGGTGTCAGTATTTTGTAATGCAAATATATTTGTTGTAATGTTATTTGATCTCTTGAATGACCTTAATATAAAGCAATCCTTAACGATCTAAACTAATTTCTAAAGACAAATGTTAGAAAACTATTGACAGAATTTCAAGTGTTATAATTATTGGAATGTGATCTTACTGATTTTGATATGTCAACTATAAAAATAACTGACTGGACTTTTCCATAGGGCTCCATTGGAATGTGCAGTTTTGTGAAATTATATGCCTAACAAAACTTTGATATCAGCAAGATTTCAAAGGAAACATGAAAGTTTTAGGAGTAATAGTCCTTTCTCCCGGCCACTGAGAGCAGTCACTGCATCCTCAGAGCTCTTTAAAGTTCCTCTAAACTCGACTTGGAACTGATTCTTATTCTGAGTTTCATTTAACCCTTTAAATACAGGGGCCTATTCATTATCATACTTACTTACTCAGAAGGATTGTTTAAGTAAAATCCAAAATTTCTCGTTAATAAGCTCCCCACTTATAAAAGTAGTTGCCACTTGATTATCAAACATCCTTCCTAGAATAACACTTAAATTTTATCCCCGCACGTTGGTTGCTGATTGTCTGATGTTTTGATGTGTTGTACCCTGTTGGCAGAACCTAAAGTTATCACCAACTTCTGACATTTTGTTGTCTGATAAAAAATGTATAACTGAATGTTTCAAGGTTAGGAATTCTGTGTGTGTTTGTGTGTGTATTGTATTCTATAGAAACAAATAAAAGTGAGGTAAAAAGTGCTAAACCCATATCTCCACCCTAGCCCAGCCCATGTTAGTATGTTGGCGTGTTTCTCCCCATGCATCTGCTTTTCTTCAAAGCTGTGGTCACAGTTTGCCTGTGGTTCCATATCCTGCCTTCCTCCTTTAATATTAAAAACGGGAAGTTTTTAAACACGTATCTTGGATGTGAGTTTTGTGGAATCTGTCTTTAGAACACAAGTTAGAACACATCTGCCAATCCCTTTCATTAGTCTAAAAAGCGTGTTCTTCATAAACTGTTCCATGCTGGGAGTGTGCAATCCATGGAAAGATTGAAAATGTTTTTCATTTTAAAAACGAGAAAGGGTCCTCTGAAAGCTATCCGTGAGCTGGAGTCAGCAATAGGAGAGGTTTGTTGGGGGCCACACCTGTGAAAGTTGTAAAGGCCGGAAGAGAATTAGGTAGGGAGAGCCCCAGCCCAGTGTGGATCTGACCAGCTCCCGGGAAGCTTCCAGCAAGTGAGCGAAGATTGCAGGCCGCAGCTGCGGATGTCCTGCTCCTGTGCTCGAGGCGCTGACCGCTGGCTAACAGCCCCCTGAGCCCTCACATCGCATTACACACCAGGTTCCTTCCTGAAAGGACATCTGAGGGGCATGCATGGCCTGCAGCAAAGGGCGAAGGCGTTTTCCTGAAGCAAAACAGGTTCTCTAAATGGTATTTATTCTAATGCCTCCAAAGAGCACGTCAGTTATGTGTGTGTGATCCACATGGTTTAAGCACCTTCTTTTTAAAGTTCGCTGTGATTTCACTTGCTCAGCCAGCGCCCCTGGAGTGGTGCAGGGACCTCAGAGGGCCTTGCACTCAGTTGTGGTTTCTTGCTAACCTGTGACTCTCAACTTGGGGTTTGTTCCCCCATGAAGAAGCACTCTCATTTGGAAGGGAAACTTGGTTTAAATGGTACTTTGTTACTCTCAAAATTAACAGTGGCATTTGAGTGTGCTTTGAAATGCTTGGATAGGTTCAAGAGAGCCTGTGCATAAATACTGACTGGCATAGAATTGTTGAAATAAAGTGGTAGTGTTTTCTCTTACTCTGATATCCCTTCAAAAGAGATCAGAATAATTAACATTCCTGGTTTATACAGTAACTTTAAGTAATAAAGGAAAAGAAAAGCCAGTGCAGCACTACAAGGTCATACATAACAACATTGTGTGTCTGCACACACACTCAGTTCTAATGGTGAATTACTCACTGTTGGGTGACTTTCACACTTTTTGAACCTTAGTTTTCAACAGAGGCCTTAAGATTCCTCAGTTAGTAATGCAATAAAAGCCAATTGTATAAAAAATTGGGCAAAGGACTCAATTAGTCATTCCTCTAAAGAAAACATATGAATAGCCAGTAAGCACATGAGAAGATGCTCAACATCATTAGTCATTAGGGAAATGCAAATCAAAAGCACAGTGAGATACCATTTCACATAGGCTAGGATGGCTGTAATCCAAAAAAAAAAAAAGAAGTATTGGGGAGGATATGGAGAAATTGGGATCCTCTTACATTGCTAGTAGGAATGTAAAATGGTGCAGCTGCTTTGGCAGTTTCTCAAATGACAGAAATGACCAATATTGTGTGATTCCATTTGCATGAAATGTCTGGAATAGGCAAACTCAGAGACAGAAAGTAGATAAGAGGTTACCAGGGGCTGGGGTGGAGAAGATGGAGACTTATTTTTTAATGGGTACAGAGCTTCTGTTTGGGGTGATGAAAAGTCTTGGAAATAAATGGTGATGGTTGCACAACAGGGCGAATGTCATTTATGCCACTGAAGTGCACATTTAAAAATGGGCAGATGGTAAACCGTATGTATATTTTACCACAATAAATTTTAAAAATTAAGACCAAAAAATGCCGTTTGTCCAGCAGGGTGATAACTTGAGGATTGACACCCTCTTTAGTGCTGAATCTCTTGGTTCTCAAATGATTAAACGCTTTGAAAAGGTCACAGAAAAGGTCAACATTTGCTGTCTTTCCTTCTGACAAAAATAAATGACTTTAGAGGAATAAGGAAGGAAATGGAGACTTGCCCCGAAATGCCTTTGTCACATTCTCTGAAGAAGTTTTCCTTCTAAGGGCTCTGTTTAAAGGAGATTTTGTGAGCCAATTTAATTTCCTTACATCTTTTAACCAGTTGGATTCTCTTGTAAATAAACAATTTTGAGTATTTTAAAATAAGATTGGCTTCATAAAGGAAGCATGTCCTTTGATATCATAGCATAGCAGTTAAGAGGCTTGTGTGCTATTTCATCTATGAGATTTTTTATAGCTAGAAAATCCCTTTTACTTAAATCTTAGAAGGTCATTTAGCTAGGATATTTTGTTATAATGCATGGCATCTATTTGTGTTGATTTATAGTAATAAAACAAAAAAAATTAAAACTGTTAAAAATGTGGTTTGGCAAATGCTTCATTATTTTAAAACCACACTTGCCCCATCAATTAATGATGAATCAAACTATGTAACCTGCCATTTTTCTCATTTCTCTGACTATGCTCTCTATTGGAAAGGTAGAGTTACAGAATGATTGTGTTCTCCTTACTTTTCTTGTTTGGTGATTTGTTTGCATCATTTTGAAGTAAAATTCCAAACTTAAAAAAAATTGAGTGACAAACTTCCTCTGATTGTTTTAATTTTCTTTCATTTACTCCAGATGTCAGTTCTCTAAACCAGGGGTAGCCACACTTTAGTAAATACTTTAGGCTCCATGGTCTCTGTCGCAACCACTCGGTTCTGCCTGTGGGTGCGAAAGCCACTGTGGATGGTGTTTAAAGGGACAAGTGGCCGTGACCCAGTAACACTTCATCTACAAAAACAGGTAGCATCTGTAGTTTGCTAATTCCTGTTCTAAATTTCCAGACATTTTTACAAAATTCAATCCTGTTCTTCCTACCGTGAAAGAGAATCCAGTTTGTTAATATAGCAGCTTTGAGAGAAACTAAGTGTCTCAGCTTTTAGATGTTTCAAATGAGTACTCAAAATGGTAATAACTCTGGATCATAATTCCTATAGCTCTTTTGTGCTTTTCAGAATGTTTTCATAAACACACTTTCATTTTATATTCACTAATGCCTCATAGTAGAGTTGGGATGACCATCCCCCTCTTGCAAATGCCCTGCTTCTCCACCCTCACAGAGCCCCCGTCTCTCTCTGCAGCGTGTACTCTGGGCACCAGTCCATTCTCATCCCGCCTTCCGAGTTGGAAACCAACCCTGCCTTGTGGCTTCTTGCCGTGAGTCAGTACAAAGTCCGGGATACGTTTTGCTCCTATTCGGTGATGGAACTTTGTACCAAGGGGCTGGGCTCGCAGACAGAATCCCTCAAGGTAAGCAGCCCCCTCACCCAGCCTCACAGTGCCTCGGGGAACATTTTACAGTGTCCTAGGAAGGCAGTGTCCGAGGGCATGGAAGGGGTTTGGTGAAGTTAAAATAATCCTTCACAAAAGCTGAGATATAATTCGCTGTCACCTAAAGCTTACAGAATTGTCTTCATGTGAAAACCTTGTCTTATAACGTGAATTTTTTCCCACTGTCACAAAGAGTTATAGGTCAGAGAGTATGTTATTGATGTCTTTAATTCCATTAGGTCTACTTGACGGGTCCTAAATTGCTTTTTTATTTGTTGGTGAATTCAGTTCTTCAGTGAAGTTAATTTTATTCTGACAGTGATATTGAAATCATAGGTTTGAATTTAGCCAGTCATTTTGGCTTTCCTTGAAGACTCTGATTTGTAGGTCTGGATCCTAACCAAAATTCATTTTTACAACTAAGTGAAGAGTGGTTTGTTTTTTCATGTATATAATTACTATTATATGACAATGATAGAATTTCCCTACATTTAAACTAAGGACATTTCGATAGACATGTTTTCATGGTAAATTAAGTAGTCCTCATCCAAGTAACTAGGAGGGAATGACCACATGACCTGTTTTGATTTATATTTTACTGTTTATATGCCCAGATATATACATACAGATTATATTTGTGTGTGTATGCACACACAAATTATCTGTATACATTCAAATACATTTATCTCTCCTGAATTTTGTTTTCCTATTAAGACCTAATGCATGAAGCTTGAACCAGAAAACAACATGCAAGATAACTTTGACATTAAGCTACATGAATAAATATATAATTACTTTCAGTTATACGTTTATACGGGAAAAGAAATTCATAAAACATAATTCTTACTCATGTTTACCTATATTACATTGTAAAATGATTGAGTACATTTCATGAACTTTCCCTGTAGGTGCGTATATAAATAACCAAAATGAAATCACAAAATAAATGAGTGATTTCTAAGCACTTTACATATGATTCATTTAACCTTTACAACAGCTCTCTGAAATAGAAACCATTCTTGTCTCCACTTTTAAAGGTGAGGAAACAAGGAGAAATTAAGCACTCATTGAGTTCTTATATGTAATAAACTTTGGAGCAAGTTATGAATCTCTGGCTCCAGGTTCACCATCTCAAACCCCAGGCTGCATTGCCTCTCAAAATGTATTCATGTGTAAATAGATCATTTGTGTTACCCAGATTTCAGTTTTTCCTGCGTAACTATATGTGTGTAAAATCAAATCTATATACTAAATTTCAGTGTCAGAGTTATTTTGAATTGTGTTTCCCTCCTGTTTAGGAGCCCTTGTCAGCTATCCATGTGCCAAGACCACCTTGCAGGACGTTTGAAGGACTGAATAGTTCTGCTTTTGGCGATTGTCCTCTTCAGGGCTCTCATTTCCACTGGAGACACCACTACCCACCGCCTGCCTTATGTTTAAATACAGCTCCTACCACTCTTTGCATTCCTCAGCTCAGCCCAGGAAGCCCAGCTCTTACCACACAGTGTTGTGCTTAACTCACTTGAATTCCTCCTCCTCTGTTTTTTTCAGTTGGCAGAATTTGATCAGAACTGGGACATACTTGATCACATGTGGACCCTAGAAACTGAGATGCACTTGATCATGAGGATTTATCTGTGACCTTTTAAGGAGAGCTGTCTTTAAGAATGTGTCTAAATATTTTAGTTCTCCATCCCTATATTAAAAATAGATTTTCTCATTTCTCTCTCTGTGCGTCTTGTGTTCCATGTTTGTGGGCATGTATACAAATGCTTCCTTTCATCCCCAAACGCTTTCCTTCAATTATTTTATCCAGGACTTCACTTCTGCTCAATCTTTCCCCTCGTCATAATTCTTGCTGTTGCTTCTTGCTATTAAAATATGTTTGTAATGGCATCCTTGATAGTCTGATACCTGTGTGATTTTTTATTTTTTTTACACAGACATCCTAGAACGGTTTAATTGGTGGCATAGACACAACCTCAAAATGAATATCTATGTGGAGTTTCTGTTGTTTTATGGGGTCTAGTTAAGGACCTGCAAGTCACACCCCTAAGCCCTTGGAAGGCTGACTTCTGATCACTGTCATTATTTCTAGGCACGAGGACTGGACTTGTCTCGCGTGCGGACGTGTGTGGTCGTGGCAGAAGAACGGCCTCGAATAGCACTCACCCAGTCATTCTCAAAACTGTTTAAAGACCTGGGCCTCCATCCGCGGGCAGTTAGCACCTCATTTGGCTGTAGAGTGAACCTGGCAATTTGCTTGCAGGTGAGTTTCATTGATATCAATAAGTGCTTGAATCAGAAACTTTTAATGACAGACATACAGCACAGACTGCTCACTGTAGGTTCCTTGGCTGATGCCTAGCTACATTTAGAAGATACCTTTTCATCAAATGCATGTGATTAATGCACACTTGTTTCTTTTTCTTTTTTTTTTTTTTTTTTAGTCTTCATTTGTCAGTAACCATTGTTCATAACTAGCATTCATAGTACTTATTCTGTTCTGGGACATTTTAACTTTTGTAGCATGAATGGCAGTTTGCCCAGACCGCTGAAGTCCGGCTTTTTAAAGATTAGATACTAGATAGATGTCTCATTGTGGCAGGAAATCCTGTCTCTTGAAGTGCTTGGTCTCCTCTATCTAGGCAGTAATTTCAGTAGGCAGAATTCCAGGACGTGAAGGAGGTTCGGGAATTTGCTGCTGTGACAGCAGTATAGAAATAGCAATTATAATTGTTATTTGCTGCATTTCTATGGCATAGGTGTAAGCGAGGCCACCCTCGTAAGATATCCTTGCATTAACCATGGCTAAAAAACACTTGTTTTCTTTCTTTCTGTTCTTTAGCCCACTTCTGGCCACCTTCACTATTCCTTTCCTTTTCTGAACTCTTACCATGAGGTGCACGTCCATGGAGATCACTCTGCCAGGTTAGGATGGCCAGGAAGGACAGGAAAGCTGTGTAGACATGCTCTCCCCCAGTGCGCTTTGTACAACCTCGCCCAGGCAAGCCAGCCCAGGGCACAGCTGCAGACTTTGTTCCTCGAACATATTAAAAGGATAAAAACTTCACTCACAGCGGGTGCTAGAATGGAGGACGGTTGACACAAGCCACCTCCTGGTCTCCCCTCCCTGCCCACCTGCTGTCTCTCCCATATACGACCCCAAAGGTTGTTGTTTACCGTTACCCTCTGGGTCACCCCGGACAGCTCTGTCTGCTGTCTCTGCCGGGACTCTAGGTTTTTGGACTTGGCCATGGACTTTGGCTGAGGAAGGACTCTTCCCATGAGACCAGTCTGATGAGATTGCTTCAGGAAAATTAGATACAGAACATTTCTTATGATTTTCATATGGGTGTTCCTTGCCTCTATCCTCCCTCTCTTTGAATTAGCTCCATTTTTTAAAAAATTATGAGCTACCAAATTCCTCTCAAGAGCCAGTTATACCTTGTTCTGTGATTGAAGTTAATTCCCCTCTCTAAGAGGTAATCTGAAGAATTGGATTTGTCTTGCCAAACTAGTTCTTTAAATATTGAAATTTTCTTTCCCTATTCACCTTTTTCTGCTCTGCTTAAATGTTTCCAGCCGTCTTTTCTATGAGGAGAAATGGAAAATGTAAAAATCCACTTCTTAAATAAATTCAGCTATAGGATGATCCAACTCTTCCCTTCTGCACAAGTAGTGGGGAAAAATCAGGAATTCATGAGACGGGTGCTTGGCCACAACAATATTTCTTCTTTGTTTCTCTCTCAAGATGCTGGTGGATGAAGGGAGAAGAGCACAGCATAGATCCCGTGTTAACTTAATAACACTTAGCACTTGTTCACTCCCAACAAGTGACAAAGTTCTACAACACTTTACTACACAAAATGAAAACTTTGTAGATATAAGAAATAGAGCACTAGAGTTATTTACCTCTTTGTTTACTTTTTCATTTATTTCCATCCACCGTGATCCAAAATGTTGTAAAATGGTTTATAAGGAAGGAGTAGATTAAGTAGGAAAAGTAAAATACACTAAAAATAATTGAAAATATAGAGGTGACAGAAAAATAAGGGTAAGAAAGTGATACAGAGCCAAGAATGAAGTGAGCAGGTAGGTGTCTGCCGTGAGGTGCCTAAAATGTGAGTTCCATGATTACAGTGTCCTCGGCGCCAAGGACGGTAGTTGGTACTTTGTAAATATTTAATAAACGTGCTGTAAGAATGTTGAATAAATGAAGTTCTGTATTCTAATAGGAAATAATAATATACTCTTTTATAGAAAACAATTCCATCAAGATGACTACTAGATCAAAAGTTGACATTGCCAGTCATGGTGCTATTTTGGAATCTTGGCAGCGTCTTTAAGCATTTTTTTACATTTTAAGTTTTTTCTACTTGTTTGCTTTATTCTCAACTCATTTCAGGCAATTTTTCTTTTTCTGAATGGTTAGTATTAAAAAATAGCTGGAAATATTTTTTACAAAAGAATGTTTATTTTAGGAATAATATTTAGGAAACAATAATATAGGAATTTATAAATAGTAAATAAATAAATGAGTTTATTTAGGAAACAAAATCAGAAAATACAGATTAGCCAATAAATAAAGAGGTAATAACACACATAATTTCATCTATCAAGAGATAATCACCATTAATCCCTTGATTTAAAAAAAAAATCAAAAACACAGTAAGCTAAGATATTCCCTAAATTCCAAACCTTGTACCTAAATGTTTAAAGGCATTGAAAAATTTACAGTTTTCCCTTTGAAGCACCAGAATTACCTTCGATTTGACTCTAGTAGAAGGCAGCCCTGTTAGGAGAGGGAGAGTCTCGGTCTCTGTGTGGTAGGTAGTTAACTAAGTGAAGGATACTATCCAGACGAGGAGCAGAGCCTCCTCCGAGCCATGCGGGACTTACAAGCTTTAGTCTCCGGGGACATGTTTTGTAGAGTGCATGGGTACCACTTTCAAGAGTTTCCTGGTTAGGGGCCAGCCGGTGGCATGGTGGTTAGGTTTGCACGCTCAGCTTCAGCAGCCCAGGGTTCATGGTTTCGGATGCTGGGTGTGGACCTATGCACTGCTTATCAAGCCATGCTGTGGCAGGTGTCCCACATATACAATAGAG
Source organism: Tapirus indicus (assembly GCA_031878705.1). Lineage (NCBI taxonomy): Eukaryota > Metazoa > Chordata > Mammalia > Perissodactyla > Tapiridae > Tapirus > Tapirus indicus. The sequence goes on from CM062925.1 coordinate 127,560,189, forward strand.
GAAGATGGGCGTGGATGTTAGCTCAGGGTCAGTCTTCCTCAGCAAAAAGAGGAGGATTGGCAACAGATGTTAGCTCAGGGCTAATGTTCCTCACCAAAAAAAAAAGAGTTTCCTGGTCTTTGGGGAGGGGTGAGTTACACAGTTGACAGGTTTTTATGACTGCAGGATAAAACATATCTGATACATGAGATTTTAAAGTAATAAAGATGTAAATTAGAGGTTTGTTTTTACTTTGCAAGAATGGTCTTCATCGATGGCACTCTGAACCTTTCACAGTCCAGCCTCAAGAACCTCTCCCCACTTTGTACAATTTTATACTAAACAACTTTCTCTACTGAAGAGTCTTTAATGCTTTTACTTGCTAATACCTCAACTCACGCTGTTCTCTGCCTGAAATGCACTTCCATCTTCATGTGGCAAAAACCTGCTTCTCTTTCCAGGTTTCTTCTGATTCCTCCAACTAGAAGTATTTTTCTTCCTCTGAATTCCTGTGGCACTTCCTCCCTCCCACTTAACACTTTCTACCACATTTTAGAATTATTTATACAAATGACTTGCATCCCCTCTGCTCTGTGAAAAACTGTTAGAGAACCCAGCACAGTGTCTCACACAGCCACACAATCACTTCTTGAAGGTGAATCAGTTTCATGAAAGTACCAAAACTGGATTCCTTTGACTCCAGATATGATTCACATTAGAGAAATTAGGAATACTTTTTTTTATTAGAGTCAAGCCTCCTGTGTAAAGTACGTGAAAGCACTGAATTTTCTCCGAGATGAACCCATGGTGTGAATCTCCATCAAATAAAAGCCCACAGCATCATGTGCAACTCCTCCTTGCAAATGAAAGTTAAGGGTTTACTGCTCTTCAAGCTTCCAGCTGCATTTTCATCTCAAACAGCAGGTCCAGAGCCTGCACCTTAAGGAAAAAAGACATTCACTCAATATATATATATACATTTATTTATATATGTTCTTTAACAAAGGTATTGGACCATTGATTCCAGACAGTATCTAGTTAGATCTTCCCACAACTCATTGAGGGTAAATTCAGTCATTTTATTTTAAGATGAGAGGGAGTGAGGCTCAAAGAAGTTAAGTGAACTTTCCTAATTGACAAAGCAGGGAAATAAAAAGAGCTGTCAGAACAGAACTCTCACTGCATGTGGACTGTGTGATCTAAACAAGGCAGCATTTTAGAGAAATCTCATATTCTGCAGCTTTGTTAGGTGCCAATTCTGTTGTGATTTATTATCCAAGTGAGATAACAGCTTTGTGCACTATGTATTTACAAAATTGAACTGTGTACAGGCAAAACAGCCTGTCTTCTGTTTTTAACTGTTTCTTTTCCTCTAACATTTTAAATCAGACCTGCTGTTTCTGTGTGACCTAAATCGAGCAGCTCAAAAGATGTGCACCTCTGTGTAGCATGTTGCTGAGGGAGGTGTTGTCACCGTGTGTGTGGGAAACCAACTAGGAACGGGGTTGTGGTGACTCAGTGCTGCAGATCCCTCCATGATGCCTGCTTTCATGTGAAACATATAAGAAAGTCATGAACATTGACAAATATATCATTGCCAAATACACACATGGACAAATATAAAAATTTAAATATGAGACTCATAATTTCTGTGATGCTGTTTTTCAGCTCTTATATCTTAGAAATCGAGGGATTTGTTTACCCACTTATCATTTTGAGGCAGGGATTGCCACATTAATTATTTTGGCATTATCCTTTTAAGTTCCATGTCTTAGCTTTATGGCAAAGGAATGGACTCACAAAATCATGTGTGGATGGCTTTGATTTACATGAAATACTGGTATATTTTATACTCTGCAGAAGAAAGAATTTTAAGAATGAGCCATTTGTTATACTTAGGAATGACATTTCTTGGAATCTTTACCTGTTAAAATGACAACTAAAACAATTGTCATTGTTACAATTAAAACAATTGTCACTGGGAAAACAATTTCAATTATTGAATTTATGGCAAATGTGGACGTTAGATCAAATTATAATTTCTGAGCTTAATTAGCTTTAACATAAATTTCCCTTAGTACTATTAAGAAGTGTCACTTGTTTATTAATCTCTGTTGAAAAAGATGCTGCCTATAGCCGCAGTTACTCTTTTCAAAAGTATAAGCTGAAAGGTCTTTGGTTGTATTAGATTTAGAAATTCAGTTCATTGTGACAGAAAAATTAGCATCCTCCTCGGGAGCAGAAGAAGGGAGGTGAAAATGAGGTTTCTATTTTCCAAAGCTTTTAAGCTACCTTAAACAGAAACTTTGATCTTTATTATATAGAAAAATAATGATTAATTTATCTGAGAGGAAAGCTTTACTATAAATAGCTATGTGGAATTCAATCAGTAGTAATAGTTATAGTCAACCTTAAATCTTAAAGCTCACTCAATGAAAGAGAAATATAGCCACCCTGATGATGAGAAGTAGAGTCATTGTTAAAGAAAAAAAGTGGAAGGCTCTGAGGATGACATAAATCTTAAGTAATTCTCAAAATAAAATTAATAGTTATAATAAGACTTTCATTAATTTGGGCTCTCAATTCATTTTTCCCCCTGCACTGCTTGTAGATGAGGGAAGTAAAAATAAATAAAGGTGCTATCAGGGGTTTTGCATACTCCAGGGAATTAGTCACATTCAGCTGAAACTTTTACATCCTCTCCTGCTGATATATGTTGTCCCAGATAATGAAAATTAATATTTGAGATCATGGGATCTGTATTCTCAGTTACCCAGTATAGCACTCAGCATTCTAATTTGTAAGCAGCAGAAACCATCTTTGGCAATTTAAATGAAAAGGAATTTATTAATATGTCTTTGGTTCACTCTCAGAAGCACCAAGGAGCTAGAGGACCAGGTTTAGGACTGTGCCATGGGAACAACTCTGTTCTTGTGAGGACATCAGTGTCCATAAGTTTTCACTGACCGGCTGGCCCTGAACACCAGGCTCCACCACTAGCACATCGCCAGGGCCTGGGCCGTGTTGCAGACAGCTCCACCGCCAAGAGCAAGCGTGTGCATGCTTCCTTATGCCACGAATGGATGCAGCTAATCAGCAGACCTGGTTACCTAACTGCACACTGGCTTTCAGGAAAGCTGGGGAGGAGAGTGTCAGACATTTTTAGTTACTACAGAGGGACAGAGGCCAATAACGCACCCACCCTCTGTCCAAAAGAGAGACAAGTGGATGCCCCAGCAGTTACTGTGATCCCTTCCTAGGTCCAGGGTTTCTGTGTGATGGCTTTTCTATCACTGACATTCTGTAAGCTGTAGACTAGATTGTGAAGTTTACTGCCATGGACAGATGGACTCTGTAAAACTGTGGAACAAAGGGAGGAAAAAAGAAAAGGCACATTCACTCCTTCCTCTGTACAGCATTTTTGGATGTCCATTGTGCTGGGCGCTGGGGGTCACCACACTGAAAAATAATCAGTGTTGGATCCGCCAGTTGATGGATATGTCTAGCCAGCTGAACATTCAGGAACTTTGGAAATAACCACAGGAAGAGTTTAGGGTCCTAGTAGACGATGATGAGATGGCCAACTGATGTTGAACTCCACAAGCTTCACAATCACATATTCACTTTGGTTTAGATTGTCTCTTGTCACAGTGAGCAAGTGATTGCCAGTTGTAGAAAGTTCCTGGGTTTTAGTCCACGCCTTGAACCAAAAATATAAGCACAAGCACCTGAGCTTCTCATTTGTTCTTTAACTTCCACAGCATGCACAGAAACAGTACATGGCATGGAGCCACAGTTCAGCCCAGCAAATGAGCTGGATTTTCCCTGCCTTTGGCTCTTACTGAACCAACTAATCAATTTCAGATCCCCTTATTGCCCTGACATTCTGTTACCTGCAGCCACTCTTGAGATCAATTTCTAAATCAATTGCGGTGCTTAATACCAACCACAGAAAATAGCTCTGTTTGATTTTAGAAAAAAATACATTTATTAAAAAGGATCCTAGACTTCCATTTTTGGTTAGGATGTGTAAGTCACAAGAGACTGTTGTTCCAACCCCAACAATTGAAACAATCTGGTTAATATACCAAATCATAGTTTTTAAGATCCATCAGAGAGCTGAAGATTCAAAGAAATCTCGTTGAACTAAATTCTTCTTTAGAGAGAAGAGACCTACAATTGTTTTCATCCCTGGCAGAGGAATTTACCATAGAAACCAAACCAAGCGTTTTTGAGAACATCAGCAGTGGCACAGAGCTTGGCAAGGTGGATGAGAGTCCCAAGGGGACCAGCTCAGTCCTTCTATGTGCCTGCACCAGCTCTTCCCACAGGCCTCCACCTAACCAGGGCGAGTATGCAGAAGCTGGGAGAGGGCAGGAGAGCTGAGAGAATCCATCTGAGGTTCTCTAGGCCCCTGGTGAATCAAAGCAACAGACCTCTGAACTCTGAGGAGGGGGGCCTGGAAGAGAAGACATTTCCTCTGAGGAACTGGGCCTTCAGTGAATGGAAGACAGAGGTACTGAGGGCTGAAAGAAGGGCAGGAGAACTGAGAGCCCCTCTCCAGCAGTCCCAGATCACCGGCTGCTACCATCGCACACCAAAGACAGGCAGGACAGGAATGCTGAGCACCTCTCTCTCAGGCCCCCTGAGGGGCAGTATGTTTGCCTTCCAAAGGCTGCGGTTGGGCAGCAGAATGGAGAAAGCTGGGGTGAGACTGGAGAGAAGAGAGCACCAAACTGTCATGCAAAAAGCTGGCAGCCAAGCTCTGAAGCAGAAAAAGATCTCCCACAGTTTGGAAAGTGAGTCTCCAGGCTGTAAAGCATGAAGAGATATCCAGAGTCTCAGATCCACAGTCCTGGTCCTGCCCACAGCTATATGAAGCCAGCATTGAATGGAATCTAACTAAAGCTCAGCACAGCCCCGACCACACTCCCTACAGCACAGATTCACTCAGACACCCAGGCTAGTGTCCTGACAGGAGAAAGGGTGTGCCTTTTTCTAGGGGTAAATGTTGTTTACTTCCGTCTCCACTGTTCTTTTAAACACAATGTGTGCTTTAAAATCAAAAACTAAAAGACATGCAAAGAGGAAAGAAAATGTGATACGTGGCCACGAGAGGAAATAGTCAATAGAGTAGAATGGACACGGAATTTTCAGAGACTTTAAAATAATTGTGAAAGACATGCCAGAGGACCTAGTTGAAAAGGTATACACCTTGCATGAAGAGATGGGGGATGTCACAGAAAGAAACTATAAAAAGAACCAAATGGAAATGCTAGAAATGAAAACTGCAGTATTAGAAAGAAAAAAATTCCTCATGACTTAATAGCAAACTAGATACAGCAGGGGTAAGGGTCAGTGAGTGAACCTGAAGTCCAGTCAGTAGAAATTATCCAAACTGAAAAGCAAGGTGAGAATAAATGGAAATAAGTGACTGTAAAATGGAATAGTCTCTGAGATCTGTAGGACAAAGTCAAGTGGTCTAACATACATGTGGCAGGAGTCCCAGAAGGAGGGGTGAGAGAGGATGGGACAGGAGAACAATTTTAAGACATAATGGCCAAGACAGAAGAAAGATATCACCCCACAGATTCAAGAATCTCAGTGAGCTCCAAGCAGAGTAAATAAAAAGAAAAACCACCTAGACACATCATCATCAAAATGCTGAAATTCAACGATAAAGACAGCCTTAAAACAGCTACAAAAATAAAGATAAGTTACACAGAAGGGAATAATAATAAAAATAACACTGATCTCTTTTTGGGAACAACAGAAGTCAGAATATAGTGGAATGATATACAGGCATACTTTGGAGATACTGCAGGTTTGGTTCCAGACCACTGCAATACAGCGAATATCGCAATAGAGTCACACAAATTTTTTGGTTTCATATACTGTATGCAATAGCATTATATCTAAAAAAAAATTGTATACCTTATTTAAAAAGTACTTTATTGCTAAAAAATGCTAACCATCATCTGAGCCTTCAGCGAGTTGTCATCTTTTTTGCCGGGGGAGGGTCTTTTCTCCATGCTGATGGTGCTGACTGATCAGGGTGCTGGTTGCTGAAGCTTGGGGTGGCTGAGGCAATTTCTTAAAATAAGACAACAGTGAAGTCCGCCACATCAATTGACTCTTCCTTTCATGAACAACTTCTCTGTAGCATGTGATGCTGTTTCATAGCATTTTACCCACAGTAGAACTTCTTTCAAAATTGGAACCAATCCTCTCAAAGCCTGCTGCTCCCTTATCAACTAAGTTTATGTCATATTCTAAATCCTTTGTTGTCATTTCAACAATCGTCACAGCATCTTCACCAGAGTAGATTCCATCTCAAGAAACCACGTTCTTTGCTCGTCCATAAGAAGCAACTCCTCATCTGTTAAAGTTTTATTACGAGATTACAGCAATTCAGTCACATCTTCAGGCTCCACTTCTAATTCTAGTTTTCTTGATATTTCCACCACACCTGCAGTTACTTCCTCCGCTGAAGTCTTGAACGCCTCAAAGTCATCCATGAGGGTTGGAATCAACTTCTCTCAAATTCCTGTTAATGTTGATATTTTGACCTCTTCCCATGAATCATGAATGTTCTTAACAGCATCTAGAATGGTGAATTCTTTCCAGAAGGTTTTCAGTTTACTTTGCCCAGATCCATCAGAGGAATCACTATGTATGGCAGCTATAGCCTTACGAAATGTATTTCTTAAATGATAAAACTTGAAAGTCGAAATGACGCCTTCCTCTATGGGCCATAGAACGGATGTGGTGTTGGCAGGCATGAAAACAACATTAATCTCATTGCATATCTCCATCAGAGCTCTTGGGTGGCCACATGCATTGTCAGTAAGCAGTAATATTTTGAAAGGAATTTTTTTTCTGAGCAGTAAGTCTCAACAGTGGGCTTAGAACATTCAGTAACCCATGTTGTAAACAGATGTGCTGTCATCCAGGTTTTGTTGTTCCACTTATAGAGCACAGGCAGAGTAGATTTAGCATAATTCTTAAGAGCCCTGGGATTTTCAGAATGCTTAATGAGCATTGCCTTCAACTTAAAGCCACCAGCTGCATTAGCCCCTAACAAGCAAGTCAGCCTGTCCTTGGAAGCTTTGGAGCCAGGCATTGACTTTTCCTCTCTAGCTATGAAAGTCCTAGATGGCATCTTCTTTCAGTAGAAGGCTGTTTCATCTACATTGAAAATCTATTATTTAGTGTAGCCACCGTCATTGATTATCTTAGCTAGATCTTCTGGATAATTTGCTGCAGCTTCTACATCAGCACTTGCTGCCTCACCTTGCACTTTTATGTTATGGAGATGGCTTCTTAAAACTCATGAACTACCCTCTGCTAGCTTCAAACTTTCTTCTGCAGCTTCCTCACCTCTCTCAGCCTTCATAGAATTGAGGAGAGTTAGGGCCTTGCTCTGGTTTAGGCTTTGGCTTAAGGGAATGTTGTGGCTGGTTTGATCTTCTATCCAGACCACTAAAACTTTCTCCATATCAGCAATAAGGTTGTTTCACTTTCTCATCATTCGTGTGTTCACTGGAGTAGCACTTTTAATGTTCCTCAAGAACTTTTTCTTTGCATTCACAACCTGGCTAACTGCTGCAAAAGGCCTAGCTTGCAGCCTTTTTCAGCTTTCAACATGCCTTCCTTGCTCAGCTTAATCATTTCTAGCTTTTGATTTAAAGTGAGAGATGTGCCACTCTTCCTTTCACTTGAACACTTAGAGGCCATTTTGGGGTTATTAATTGGCCTAATTTCAATATTGTTGTGTCTCAGGGAATAGGGAGACCCAAGGAGACGGAGAGAGACAGGGGAATGGCTGATCATTGGAGCAATCAATCAGAACACCCTTATCGATTAAGAACTTATTAAGTTCTCCATCTTATGTGGGCACAGTTGATGGCGCCCCAAAACAATTACAATAGTAACATCAAAGATCACAGATCACCATAACAAATATAATAATAATGAAAAATTGGAAACAATTCTAGAATTACCAAAATGTGATACAGAGACTCAACATGAGCAAATATTGTTGGAAAAATGGCACTGATAGACTTGCTCAGTGCGGGGTTTCCACAAACCTTTTTTGTAAAAAAATGCAGTGTCTGCAAGGCACGCTAAAGCAAAGCACAACAAAACAAAGTAGTCTGTATTCAAAGTGCTAAATGAATTGTTTATCTAGCAAAAGTATCTTTCAAAAAGGAAGACAAAAACAGGTATTTGTAGACAGAGCAAAGCTGAGAGAATCCATCATTAGCAAATATGCACTACAAGAAATGCTAACTTCCTCAGGATGAAAAGAAATGATAGCAGGATGAAGCTCACATCTGTAGGAAGAAATGAAGAATACTAGAAAAGGTAAATACAAGGAAACTTTCAAAAATCTTTCTATCAATATATAGATATGTAAATATTCTTATATTTCTTTAAAGATTTAATTACTCAAAGCAAAAGTAGTGACAACTGAGGCATTTATAGCTTAAGTAGAAGTAACATATGAGATGACAAAACCTAAAAGGGCAGGAGGGGAGGTAAATGGAAATATTCTGTTGTAAGATTCTTATACTGTTCATAAAGTATAACACTATGTGAAGGGGGACTGTGATAAATGATGCAGATTTTAATCTCTACATCAACCACTAAAAAGTTGACACAAAGGTCGATAGAGGAAATTAAATGCCCTACCAAAAATATTATGTTCATGAAAAAAAACGAATGTAGAAGGCAGGCACAAAAACAAAAGGGACAAATAAAACAACCGATCATATCAATAATTACATTAAAAGTAAATGAACTAAACATGCCAATTAAAAGGCAGAGATTGTCAGACTGATTAAAAAGGCTGAACTACATGGGATTATAAGAAACGCATCTTAAATATAAAGACAGTGACAGATTGAAAGTAAATACAGAGTCAGCAGAAGAAGACCAGTGTGGCTGTATTAATAACAGGCATATTAGACTCAAAGATTACCAAACATGAAGATATACATTTTTAATGATTCTTTAATCATTCAATTGATTGATTGACTAATGAATCAGTCAATTCATCAATAAAATGTAAAAATCCTAAATACATAGGCACCTAAAAACTAAGCTTCAAAATACATGGAGCAAAACTGACAGAACTAAATGAGGAAAGTGACAAATTCACAGTCATAGTTGGAGATTTTAACACCTCTCTCAGTAATTGATGAAATAAGTAGGAAAAAAATCAGTGAGCATATAGAAGATTTGAAAAACACAATGGCCTAACTTGATGTAATTAACATTTGGGAATGTTATACTCAACTGCTAGGACTGAATTGTGTCCTTCCCTCAAATTCATATGTTAAAGCCTAACCCCAATGTGACTTTATTTGAACATAGGGCCTATAAAGAGGTAATAAAGGTTAAATTAGGTCATAAAGGTGGGGCCCTAATCTGATAGGATTGGTGTCCTTATAAGAAGAGGAAGCGAAATCAGGGCTTGCTCTCTGTCCATGCACAAACACCAAGAAAAAGCCATGTGAGGACACAGCAAGAAGGCAGCCATATGCAAGCCGGGAAGAGAGCTCTGACCAGAACCCGACCATACTGGCACCCTGATCTCAGGCTTCCAGCCTCCAGAACTGTGAGAAAATTAGCTTCTGTTGTTTAAGCCACACAGTCTGTGGTATTTTGTTATGGCAGCCCAAGCAGACTAAGACACCAACATCTGTAGAATTGGCATTTTTCTCAAATATACATGAAAAAGTCCCTAAGAAAGACTATAAAACATTTCTCAATGAATATTAAATGACTACAATCACATAGAGTATATTCTCTTATCATGATGGAATTAAATGAGAAATCAATAACAATAAGATGGCCAGAAAATCTCCAAATATTTGGAAATTAATACACTTTTGAACAAGCCACAAATAAAAAAAGAAATCACAAGAAAAATTAGAAAATATTTTGAATGGATTGTTAATGAAAACACAGCATATCAAATTTTGTTGGCTGCAACTAAAGCAGTACTCAGCAATAATGTTTATGTTAGAAAAGAATAGACTGCAAAATCTGTTATTTAAGCTTCTGTCTCAAAAGTCTAGGAACAATTTAAGCCCAAAGTTGAAGAAAGAAAATAAAAATAAATGTGGAAGTGAATGAAATAGAAGTAGATTTAAAAAAACAAAGTTAAAAGTTGATTCTTTACAAAATTAATAAATTTGATAAACTGCTAGCAACACTAATCACTAAAAAAAGAGGAGACAGATAGACTAATGATACCAAGTGCTGGCAAAGACTGGGGAAATTTTTGAAGCCTCAGGCTTCACTGTTGGGTGTGTGGAATGGTGCAACAACTTTGGAGAACAGTTTGTCAGTTTCTTCTACAGTCAAACATGGACTTACCATATGACCCAGCAATTCCTCTCCTGGATATTTACCCAAGAGAGATGAAAATATATGTTCTCCCAGGGGCCTACACACAAATGTTTATAGGAGCTTAGTTTGTAATCACCAAGCATTGAAAACAACTCAGGTGTCCATTAACTGAGAATAAAAGGGCAGGTTGTAGTTTATCCATGCAGTGGAATGCTGTTTGGTAATAGAAAGGAATAGTCTACTCTTGCGTGAAATGGTATGGATGGATCTCAGGAACAATTTGCTGAGTGGAGGAAGCCAGACACAGAGGTCTGCGTACCATATGAGTTTATTTACAGTCATGAGCCACATAATGACGTTCCAGTCAATAACAAACCACATATGCGATGGTGGTCCCATAAAATTAGTACCATGTAGCCTAGGTGTGTAGTAGGCTGTACCATCTAGGTTTGTGTAAGTACTGTAGGGGAGGAAGAAATTTTCCTCTATGCTTCTGAGTTCTTCTGGCTAGTCTAAGAATTAAATTGAAATGAAACAGATTAACAGGAGAAAACAAAAAGTTTGATAACACATATACTTAGGAGAAACCCAGCAAAACCAAATAACTCACCAAAATGGCAAAAACCTTCACCTTAAATATTATCCTCAGCTGAAGATAAAAGATTTTGGGGGTGGGGAGAGTCAGGGACTTCAAAGAGAAGGAAAGCAATTCACAGGTAGGTGAAAAGGAGCAAATATTTGGAAAACAAAGAACACAGAGGGGAGCCCAACAAACAGCCTTCTCTAGGTTCCTCACTGTCCACCACCTAGTGCATGTTATGCTAAGGTGAAAGCTCGCTTCCTGGGACAGGTTTTTTTATCTGAATTCTTTTAGGCAGTTAAGGGAGAGGTAAAAAGAGAAACTTTCTGAGTCTTTTGTTTCTTAAAAATAATCAGCTTAAAATAATCCTCATGTTAAACAGACGTTTTGGGGTGGCAAATTTTATTCCCCTTCAGTACATTCTATGATGTTCGCACAACGAAATCACCTAATGACACATTTCTCAGAACATATTCCCATCATTGAGTGATGCATGACTGTATATGATACCCTGGATAAAGCAAAATTTTAGGCACAAAAATCAGATTAGTGTTGCCGGGTGCTGAGGGTTGGGGGAGGGAATTGACTGCAATGGGATGGGACAGGACTTTTGGGGTGATGAAAATTTTCTGTTGATTTTGATGGTGGTTACATGACTATACATTTGTCAAAATCAACCTTTACACTTAAGGATGAATTTTATTGCATGCAAATTATGCCTAAATACATCTGACAGATAAGGAGGGAAGGAACAAATTACAAATACTAGGAGTAAGGACTTCCTCTGTCGGCCAACATGGAGTAGCAGCGACCAGATTTACCCTCTCTCCTGAAACAAGCAAAGAATGGACAGATATGTGAAGCAAGACACTGGACATCAGGCAACAAAGAACAGAGATCCCTGAGAGGAACCAGGTCAACCCTGCAATTTCCCCAGATTACTGCCTTGAGAGAGCTTTCAGGCCATGGTGCAGGAAATGGCACTGAGGCAGAGCCCAGTGAACTCCCTGAGTGGAGGAGATGGAGCTGAGAGTCTGAGGAGAGAAAGGTGGCCAGAGCTCACAGGACCGGGTGCCACAGAGGAAAGGGGCATACGCAGAGAAGTCTGGGGATCCACAGAGTATCCTCCTTAAGTATCTACACAGGATCCTCCTCAAGTGTTCACAGAGGACCCTCCCCAAGTATCCACAGAAGAACAACCTCAAGTGTTCACAGAGGACCTTCCCCAAGTATCCACAGAGGATCCTCCTCAAGTGTTCACAGAGGACCCTCCTCAGATCTTCACAGAGGATCCTCCTCAAGTGTTCAGCTAAACACCAGTCAGCATACCCTGCACACAGAGAACTTGGGGGATCACAGAGTGCCCTCCCCAAGTATTCAGCTGAATACCAATCAGCATACCCTGATTAAAGTATTGATTCATGTAAGGAAACTACTCAAAGCCAGAAAAAGAACCAGCCAGGAGGATTCAAGGGAGCAGTGCTTGTTCCCAGCAGACTAGAAATCTCATAATTTATGAGGACACTGCTCTGGTCCTACCTAACAAATCTTAAAAGCAAGAACCAAGAAGATCAAGCTGTTTCCAAGTAATGTGACTTGGAACAAAGCTCAAGAATATTTATAGGAATACAAAAATATCCAGCACCCAGCAAGGTCAAATTTACAATGTCAGACATCCTATCAAAAATTACAAGGCATGGAGCCAACCCAGTGGTGTAGTGGTTAAGTTCACACGCTCCGCTTTAGAGACCCAGAGTTCACAGTTTCAGATCCCAGGTGTGGACCGACACACTGCTTGTGAAGCCATGCTGTGGCGGTGTCCCATATAAAGTAGACCAAGATGGGCACAGATGTTAGCCCAGGGCCAATCTTCCTCAGCAAAATAGAGGAGGATTGGCAACGGGTGTTAGTTCAGGCCTAATCTTCCTCACACACACACACACACACAAATTACAAGGCATGGACTGGCCCAGTGGCGTAGTGGTTAAGTTCATGTGCTCCACTTCAGCAGCCTGGGGTTTGTGGGTTCGGATCCTGGGTGTGGACCTACGTACCACTTATCAAGCCATGCTGTGGCAGGCATCCCATATAAAGTAAAGGAAGATGGGCATGGATGTTAGCCCAGGGCCAGTCTTCCTCAGCAAAAAGAGGAGGATTGGCAACAAATGTTAGCTCAGGGCTAATCTTCCTCACCAAAAAAAAAAAAAAAAATTACAAGGCATACCAAGAAGCAGGTGAATATCATCCACAATGAGGAGAAATATCAGTCAATCAAAACTGAACCAAACTGACACAGATGTTGAATTTACGGACAAGGACACTATTAGAGTTATTTTAACTGTATTCCAGATATTCAAAGAGTTAAGAGACATGGAGTGTTTAAAAATAAAAAAACCTCGACTTCTAGAAATTCTAGAACTTCTAGAAATGAAAACTACAATATGTGAGATGAAAAATTACTGGATGGAATCAATGGCAGAAAAAAAGATAGTGAACTTGAGCACATAGCAATAGAAACATCCCAAAATAAAACCTAGAAAGAAATAATTTTAGAAGAAGAAAAGAACATCAGTGAACTGTGAGAAAAGTTTAAGGAGCTTAATGTACATGTAATTGGAGTCCTTAAAAAAGAGGAAAGAGAGGAAGGCCCAGAAAAAATACATGAAGAAATATTTCAAATTTGATGAAACTATAAACCCACAAATCCCAAAGCTCAGCTACCTCCAACATAACATGAAAGAAACTGCTTAATTGCTCAAAACTAGTGATACAGGGAAAATCTTGAGAGCAGCCAGATGAAAAAGTTGAGTTATACCCAGAGGAACAATGACAAGGATGACATCAGATTTCTTGTCAGAAATGATGTAAGCAAAGAAGACAGTGGAGAACATCTTTAAGTACTGAAAGAAAAATACTGTCAACCTAGAATTTTATACTCAGTGGAAATATCTTCCAAGAACAAAGGCTTAAATAAAAACATTTTTAGTCATACAAAAGCTGAGAATTTACTACCAGTAGGCCCACACAGCAAGAAATATTAAAGGAAATCCTTTAGACAGAAGGGAAATGATACCAGATTGAAATCTGGATCTATACAAAGGAACAAATAATGCTGGAAATGGTAACTGCGTAGGTAAATGAGGTTTTTTTTATTATTATTTAAATCTCTTTAGAATGTAATTGACTGCTTTTACAAAACAAGTAATATATTGTGGGGTTTATAGCATATGTCTGGCACACACCCAGTTGGGTGAGCAGTGCAGGATAGGTTGCAGAGAGACCAAAGAAAAGACCCAGCAATGGCAAACGAGACATATAGGTTTATCAGGAGTTACTCTCAGGGAGGTCCAGTGGTGGCTGGCTGAAGGGAAACATGCACCTGCAACTGTGGGTGGGGAGGGGGTTGCTTATATAGGCAGGGGACACAAAGGCCAAATGCTTGCTAAGAGGGGCTGTCCCTGGTACGACCAGCATTCCCCAGAACAGTAGCTCATGTGGAGGGGCTCTGTGTCCCTTTAAGATGTGATGTTCTTTATGTGAGATAAGGTAGGATCCGGGCTGGCCAGGCCCTGGATTGTTACAAATCCCAGCAGCTGGGTGTCCTGCCCAGAAGGGAGCCAGAAGGACACGTGGTTGAGGTGGGCTTCTGGGCTCTTCTGAGCAAGCAAGGCCCAGGCACTACACATGTGTGAAGTCAACTGTATGACAACAACTGCCCAGAGATTGGGAGGGGAGAAAGGGAAGATTACTATTGTAAGGTTCTTATACCATATGTAAAGTAGTATAATATCACTTGAAGGTAGACTATGATAAATTAAAGATGGATGCTGAAGCCTGAGGTGACTGTTAAATTTTAAAAAGCAGAGTTATAGCTAATAAGCCAACAGAGAAGATAAAATGGACCTATAAAAAATATTCAATATAAAAGGTAGAGAAAAGGGGGAGGGGGAAATAGATGAGATGAATAAAAAATAACAAAAAGATAGATTTAAACATAATCACATCAATAATCCAATAAATATAACTCTATATAGCCTACAACAAACACAGTTTAAAAATACACACCAAAAAAATAAGTATAAAAAAATAAAATAGGGGCTGGCCTGGTGGCGCAGCAGTTTGGTTCACGCTTTGGCAGCCCGGGGTTCGCAGGTTCAGATCCTGGGCGCCTGATGATGCACTGCTTGTCAGCCATGCCGTGGCGGCGTCCCATATAAAGTAGAGGAAGATGGGCACGGATGTTAGCCCAGGGCCAGTCTTCCTCAGCAAAAAAGGGGAGGATTGGCAACAGATGTTAGCTCAGGGCTGGTCTTCCTCACAAAAATAAATAGATAAATAGATAAGTTAATAAATAAATAAAAGTTAATTTGCTTATCAACTCCTAAAAACGTAAAATAAATAGGCACAAATAGGTTAAAAGTATAAAGATGGAAAAGTTGTACCATACTAATGCTAATCAAAAGAAAAATGAAATTGCCTTATTAATATCAGACAATATTAATTTCAGAGCAAAGAATACTACCAGAGACAAAGAGATTGTTTTATAATGATAAAGGGGGCAGTTCATCAAGAGGACACAATCCTAAAAGTTTATGTACTTCATTAACAGCTTCAAAATACAAGATACAAGTATTAGGACTGAAAGAGGTGATGTCACTACAGATCTAATAGACATTTCAAGAAAAGTAATGGGATATTATGAACAACTTTATGCCCCCAAAATTGACAGCTTTAAGTGAAACAAATTCCTTAAATAACAAAAATTAACACAAGAGGAAAAGGTAAATATAATAGTCATATATCTATGAAATTGAATCTATAATTTAAAACCTTCATAGGAAAAAAATAACCTCTGGACCCAGATGGTTTCACTGGGAAAAATACCAGTCTTACAAAAACTTTTTCAGAACGTAGAAGAAGGAGGAACACTTCCCAACATGTCTTATGAAGTGAGCATAAGCTAGATACCAAAATCTCACAGAAACATTCTCAGAAAAGAAAATTCGAGGCCAAATCCCACATGAAAAAAATTCTCAACAAAATATTAGCATATCGAGTCCATCAATATATAAAAGGGTAATGCGTCATAACGAAGCAGGTTTTATCACTGGAATGCAAAGTTGTTTTATCGTTCAAAAACCTATCAGTCTGATTCACCGCATTAACAATGTGGGAGAAAAATCATATAATTGTATCAATAGATGCAGGAAATGCATTTGATGGAATTCAGCACCCATTTGTGGGATAGCTAGGAAGACGAGGGAACATCTTCAATCAGAATAAGCTTATACAGAAAGCTTGTTGCTCATTTCATACTTAATGATCCACTTTGAGAGCTTTTTCCCTGATGTTCCCTAAAGTCAGGAACATCGGCACAATATCGAAGTCCTAGCCAATGCAAGACAAGGAAAAAAAAAAAAGAATAAAAAGTACAAATTTTGGAAATGGAGAAGTAAAACTTGTCATTATTTGCTGACAGCCCAATTGTGCATGTGAAAACCCCTGTGGAACTATAAAAACTACAAATGCTAATATGTGAAGTTAGCAAGAGCCCAAAATAAAGGTTAATACATAAAAATTAATTGTATTCCTATAGAGTAGCAATGAACAGCTAGAAAATGAAATTTTAAAAATCAGTGCCATTTACAGTAATATCAAAAAGCCACAAGTAATTAAGAATAAATGTAATGAAAGTTGTACACTAAAAATCACAAAATGTTGCTGAGAGAAATTAAAGAAATCCTAAGTAAATGAAGGAATTTGCCATATTCATGAGTGGAGGAGTCAGTATTTTTAAGATGACTTTTCCTCCAAATTGAGCAATAAATACAATGCAATCTCAATCAAAATCACAGCAGGCCTTCCTGAAGAAATCGACAAGAAGATTCTCAAGTTGTTATAGAATTGCAAAGGAACTAGAAAAACCAGTCTTGAAAAAGAACAATGTTGAAGGACTTAGGTTACCTGATTTCAAGACTCACTATAAAGCTACAGTAATCAAGACAATGTGATATCGGCATGAAGAGAGACCAATAGAGAAAACAACAACAACAACAAAAGCAAAGCAAAACTGAAAAAAAAAAGAATCCAGGAATAGATCCACTATGGCACCGAGTCCATTCAATAGGGAAAGAAAAGGTTTTTTGACAAATAGTTTTGGAACAACTGAAGATTAAATGGAAATTAAGTAACCTTAATCCCTTCTCATACAATACACAAAAGTTATTTCTAAGTGGATCATAGACCTAAACGTCTATGATAAAACTTCTAGAATAAAGCTTCCAGTGGAAACTGTAGCAGAATATCTTCATGACTTTAGCATGCGCAAAGATTTCTTAGGACGCAAACACTACCATAAAAAAAATGATAAACTGGACTTCGTCAAAGTTAAATTTAATTACTATGTTTAAGAAGATTAATAGAAAAATTACACACCAGGCAAATATATTTGTAATAATATATCTGACAAAGGAGTTCTATTCAGACTATATAAAAAACTGTAAATCGACAACAGAAAACCTTGTGAAAAAATATGGACAAAAGACTAGAGTGGACATTTCACAAAAGAAGATATACAAATGACCAGTAAGTGCATGAAATGATGCTCAACATCATTAATCATCAGGAAAATGCTAATTAAAATGACAATGGTGTGCTTACTTAAGCAGCACATATACTAAAATTAGAACGATACAGAGAAAATTAGCGTGGCCCCTGCACAAGGATGACATGCAGATTCGTGAAGTCTTCCATATTTTGCATGGTTCCCAAAGGTCCTTCCACCCTTTGCTGATTAGCTCCGACAAAGTAATAGGAGTGAAAGCATAGCGTGTGGTACCAATATTGAAACTGTGATTTTCGCTACAAAAAAAAAATGACGTGGTGATTCCGTTTCTCACTTTCTAGAATAACTAAAATCAAAATCTCAACAATACTAAATGTCGAGAATGTGGAGCCACTAGAACCCTAATCCATTACTGGTTTAGAGAGTGATTTAAGTTTCTTATAAAGTTAAATGCATTTCAACCTGTGAACCAGCATGTCTAAGTATACACTCAAAAGAAATTAAAACATATCTACAAACATTTGTATAAGAATGTTTATAGCGGCTTTTTCATGATAGCTCCAAACTGGAAATCACCCAAATGTTCAACAACAGCAGGATGGATAAATAGATTATGGTATATACATGCAATAGAATACTTCTCAGAATTTAAAGGAACAAGCTACTGGTACAAACAACAACATGAATGGATTCTAAAAGCATTATGTTCAGTGAAAGAAACCAGACACAAAAGAATACACACTGTATTATTTCATTTATATGAAGCCCAAGAATAGGTTAATCTATGGTGTTAGAAATCATAGAAAATTTGTAGCCTTTGGGGGTTTTGGAGATTGGTTGACCCAGTACCTGGGGTAAAGGAACTTTTATATGCTGTTTGGGGTGTTAGTTACTTGGGTGTATACAATTGTCAAAATTCATGTAACTGATACTTAAAATCTGTTCATTTCTTTGTATATAAATTATACTTCAATTAAAATGTTGAAAAGATCGTTGCTAATGCATAGATCTGCTAGGAGGGCCAAAGAACATGGCTTGGGGTCATGCAGACAGTAACACTGCTTAAAGTTCACCTACTGACATGGCCCAGTGATGAACCCCTGTGCCATGGCCCAACACTGCAACGTAGACCCAGGAATCCACTCCTGCAGAAACTGGCTCCCATGACCTTCCTGGACTCTTCAGACACCCAGCATAGTAGATATGCCCAACATCAGTGCTTTGAAATTGTCTTTATTTCACACATTTCTACTAAGAATTCGTCACTTAGGCTTAAGGAGCCATGTACTCACATGAGGTGGTACTGATACTACAGTATGTGAACCACTGGGTAGTAACAGCACCACTCGGTACAAGTGTTAGAATAAGTGCTGTGCTGGACTTTCTGTGCTGTGTTGGGGATGTGAGTCTGTGTATCCACAGCTCATAAATATAACTCACTTATTCAATAAGTACTGCAGACCTAACTGATATGGTACTTTTATACCAATAAGAAAACATCATTTCTTAGTATAATTATGTCCATGTGAAACTTTGTATTGTACAACTGAACTTTAAAGTTCATCCTCTTTTCCGATTTATATAACTTGCAATTTCAAATGTGTTTTGTCTTTGTTTCTGATAAGCATTGGTTGGAACGGATAACTTTGCTTTCCTGCTGGTCCTGTCTGCAAGTATTTGATGATCCTTAAATACTCGGGAGCATTTCCACACACTAGGGATCTCCTTATTTAAAGGAACTCTGGCTTGCATTTTTTGGCAACGTGAAGATTTTGTTATTAAATATGCACTCCCTAATATGTATCTTGAAATCTTATATTTTTGTACCTTAGGGTTTTTGAAATTTGGAAACACATATGTATTAACTCTTTATCTCCTCCTTCATGTCCCTTATTAATGCAGTAGACCAGTTTTACTCCAGATGCTGTGCTGTCTCCTCCACGCATCTGCAAGATAGGAAATTAGTTCCCAGTCATACATATTTTTTTTCTGAGCTACTACTTTGAGCCATTGTAACAAAATTTATGAATTAGAGTAATTTAGAACATTGGCTTATTTTTGTTCCGTTTAATATTTGGGATTCAAGGAATCATGAAGGAAATTATTCAGATCATTGCATTCAGCTTGGATAGATCTAGTAAAAGTCCTGTGTGGCTTCAGAGTGCACACTGTTACTGAGCCTATTCTTCCCTTTCTTTGAGTCCTGCCTCAATTTTCTAAAGGTAAGTTTGCTGAGAGAAAGCAGTAGCCATAATTACCATCATAAAGGAAGTAACAGAGAGAAAAATGGAATCATAATGTTAAAATCTGGAACTACTGCTTTTTGATAGACTCACCTCCAAGTTGAGTGGTGGTAGTTTTTCAGTCTGGCTTCGTTTATTACAGCTTGCAGCCCCAGGAAACCCAGTTAAGAACTCCCTCATTATTGCTGCCATTGTCATCTCTGGAGTCCGCCTAGTAATGTGATTGTAGGGAGTGGGGCTTATGCATATGCACAGAGTGGCAGTCCATCAATCCAGGTGCCCATAGGATAACTTCTACTTTCTGTACATTTCTGGGAATATTTGGAAAAGACACCTAAGTCACCTAGGGAAAGTACATTGCATCAAAGGAGCTTGCCTGAGTTGTTTTCTGGAGTCTTTCCAGCATGCCTAGTAGATAATTTAACAGGGGTGGAAGTGGGTACCCAAACTGTGGGAGATAAGAGGAAAATGGGAGGGAGTGTCTTTGGGGACAGCAGCTGTGAGGGCTGACATAGGATGCTCACTCAAGTGGAAATCCCCCACTGGACTACTGAGCTAGACCATATTCAAGCCCAATGTTTGGCTCCTTCGTGTTTCAAACATACTTTGCCCTCTTTCTTGTACCTCATCTTGTGGATGAGCAGGGCCAGACACCCAGATTTTAGACGGAGAAGTATCCAGGCTCCCTTCCATTATTGTAATAGGAGACTTGGAACTACTTCAGTGAGGAACACTCAAGTGATTTGGCCAATAAAATTCATATTTCCCAATTCCTTCAGAAAAGAAAAGAAACTTTAAAAAAAAAGTACTATAAAATTGAACTATCCAGTAATACCACTGACCTCATGTATTAAAATAATTGTTCAGGTCTGTGTGTCCAGGGCTGGTCATCTATTACTCTCTTCTGTTGCTCTATGGATATGTTGACATCTTTTTAAGATTTTTTTAGCCTTTAATTGTACAATGATTGATTTTAATGATTTCCATATTTGACATTGCTTTTGATCTTCTTTTTACTTTGTTCCCTGCTTTTTGCATTCTCCTCCCTGCCCCTCCTTTTCTTCATCCCATATTTAATTGTTGGGTTGTTTTGTTTATGTGTCTGTGTGTGTTGTTTATTTTTGGTTTCTTTTGGTCTGGTGTCTTCTCCTTTCTTCTGTTCCCCACCTCCTGCTGCTGTAGCCCCACAGGCTGTGGAAGCTGGCCGAGCAGGTAGGGGATTTTCCTCTTCATCCTCGCAGGTGCCTCCCTACCTACCTCCATCTTGACAGCTTCCAGCAGTGGACAGACTAGAAGTTGAGTGCAGAGATTGACTGGGGGTTTATAGACCCTGTGGTCAGGAGGACTCACAGCCAGCGGGATGTCCTTTCTCAGATCTCTTCAAACATTTCACACTTGTGACAGACGGTGGACTTCCAATGTACACAATCAGTGGTTTCTTGGCTGGTTTGTGGTCATCTTGTTTTACTTCATTTTCCACTTTTGGTAACCTGTTTTCCGATTTGTTTATTTTTTGATTGGCCTTCTATGGTTATGTGTTTTGCATTACTCAGAACATCAAACCACGTCTCCACTCAGCTCTAGTCTGTAACACAGCTCCACTCAAGTCATAGGTGAGAAAGAACATTCTTTGCGTTATACTGTAGTGTAAGCTCCCACCTAGAGGCTGATTGCATGTGCTTTCTGTCTTGGTGGTGAGATACCAATGACTGGGACTGTTGAGTGGGATATTGTGTTTTAATGAAAGTGTCTTCATTTTTATCTTTTTCCTGTATTTAAACATGCCTTTGATACAAGATTAAGATTCTCTCCTGAAGAGTTTTAGTGTAGTTCTTCAAATAAATTCTGAGGGGCTCCCTTATTTTTTGGCAGATTTGTTTTAGGTTCTGCCTTTTCTTACACAAGGTATTGCATTGCCTTCCCAAGAAATGTATGTAGGATTTCGGTTTGTAAGGTGACTTTAATGATGTTGCTCTTACATGGACGGAGATCACTGGTCAGGAGTCAACTCAACATATGTTGTGAAGGGATTTATGGTGCCAAGATCAGATTTCTGGACCCCCATGGTAAATAGTCAGCTCAGACTGCAGAGTGCTGTCCGCTGACTTGCAATAAACACAAAGCCCCCTGACCTACATCACGGACGAGGATAACCTCCCTCAACTGGAAGAAAGCCAGGGCTCAAGTGGAAGAATAAGATAACTCTATATAATAATTCTCTTAGGAATATTCTATATAATAATTCTCTTCCTCCTTAATCTGTCAGTTCATGTCACGTGTCTGCTTCAGTGTCTTGAGCTCTAAAAATACCTTTTTTGATACATGGAGTAAAAATTTGTCAGTAAATGATGCTTTGTATCCTTGACAGCCTGCTTTTGCCAGTCAAACATTGTCACGGCAGTTCCAGCCTTCTTTTATTTGGCAAGATGTGTGGCATGCCTCTTCTCTTATTTTTATCAGTAGGATTGACAGTCAAGTGGTGTGAAAGTCCAGTATTATCCTAACAAGTTGTTCCTGTCAGGGTTTAGGTTATCAGACTGCAAATTAACAGGGATCTTGGAGAGGGTGGTTTTAGTGCTTTTAGTTTTTGTTCAGTTTCAGATTTTACCAAAGAAATGCTCAGTAGCTAGTAGGAAGTGCAGACCTGCATTCCTGCCGTGCACACCCAGTTAACCGCAATGTGTCCTTGCTTGCAGGGGACCTCGGGACCTGACCCAACCACCGTCTACGTTGACATGAGAGCTCTGAGACATGACAGGTACGATGCGCTTGTTGTTCTCTTCTCTTGGCTGCCAGGCATGCAGGTACCCATCCAGCAAAGGAGGAGCTGTGTTTATCTGCTCCAGGCTGGTTATCTTATGAATAAAGTGTGGCATTGGCCACATTGGGGGACCTTCAGCCTCTCTCCATGTTCTGTTTTGTTAACATGCCCAATAGGGCAATCAACTCTCTGTTCTGAGATGCAAGTAAAAACTGTTTTGCAGTAGCCAGGGGAATTGCTCTTTCTAACAGTCTACCCAGAAGCACTTGGTTCTTTTCCTTGGCCATTTTAGTCAGGCACCATTTTGCACCTCGTAAAATATCCACACTCTACCCACATTTCTTTACATGGATTGAATTTTTTGTCAAGGCATTTCCATGAAAAACTAAAACACTAGTGAAGTTGCCTTTTCTGTGCAGTTTTCTTGAGCAAGAATGAAAGGTGGTGTTATTGGTAGGTGTTTATAAGTTCACCTCAGGGGAGGGAAGGGGCAGAGGTGGAAGCCAGATGAGAAACCTTTAGAGGAATTTCTGCCCCAACAAGGAGGACATATTAAAATGCCTAAGGGGGAGAGAATTTTATTATTTTTCTATAGACTTTCCCCATTGAATAGATCATTCCTGTTTGGTAACTATGGAGGTGGCCTTTCATTGTTGTTTATAGGATGTGACTAATAGTGAGAGCAAACCCCAATATGAGATGTCTTCTTCCCTAAATTACTAGCAGGTGCTCCACGAATGTGTTGCAATGGCCAGATATTGTGGTGCTTATCTTTGCATTTTCTCAGTTGCTTGCCTACTGACATGTGTCATTGTGCCCAACACATGAACAAATGGAGTGAGAGAGTCATAGAGTTAGTGGGTGGGAGACTCGGAGACCCAACCCTGGCCTGGCTGATCGGATGGCCTGAGCATCTTCTTCAGTGACACTGAATCCATGCATGAGTGTGTTGGGGGGTGGGGTTGCAAAAGCTGAGGAGGAGTCCAGGTGGGCTGTGCACTCTTCAGCCAGCCTGGGGAATACCACCGCCACACACACCGGGGATTCCCAACAGGGTTCTTATGCCCCAGCAGACATCTGGCCATGTCTGATTAGCACGATCTGGGAGTGGCACTGCTGGCATCTGGGAGTGGAGGCCGGGGATGCAGCTCAACATCCTACAGTTCACAGGACACCCCTCCTCACAACAAATGACCAAAATGCCAATAGTGTTAAGGTTGAGAACCCTGCATACACCTGGTCTTGTCACACTCAGATGTCGCCTGCCTGGCCCTGTGGCCCTCATTTTAGACCCTGCTGTTCAAAGGGAATCACAGAAGGTTAGAGCCCATCTGGTGGGAGCCCCTCCTGGGAGGCCAAGGGCAGAGAGCACGGCTGGCCCACCAAGAACGTACCAGCTGCACTGTAGCGACGTCCCATCAGGAACATTTTCAAAAGTCAGAAAATTAGCTTTGAAGATATTATGTAACTTGTTCCAGGGGCAGACATATTTCCAAATATAACTTCTCGGCTTAAATCTATTTTATGCCCTATAAAAATTATTTGAAATTTTTAATTTTATAATTTCAAAAACTGAACAATAGCTCATCAAAGAATCTCTGTTTAAGTAACATTTATGCAGTTCTGTCTGTGCTCTGCCCTTAACACACATGAAGAAAAAGGACAGTTTATCTCATTTTGTGTTACCAGTGTCCTGGACCGTCGGGGACGGCGGGGAGTGGGGATGTGGGGATGTCCTGGACTGTCAGAGATGGCAGGGACATGGAGGTGTCCTGGACCATCAGGGACAGCAGGGAGCAGAGACATGGGAGTGTCCTGGACCATCAGGGACAGCAGGGAGCGGAGACGTGGGGTTGTCCTGGACCATCGGGGACAGCAGGGAGTGGGGACGTGGGGGTGTCCTGGACCATCGGGGATGGCTGAGAGCAGGGACTTGGGAATTTTCTTTCCTGGAAAAGGACAGAAATCTCAGGAACTCCTTTCTAGCAATTTGTGTGTGTGTGTGAGTGAGGAAGATTAGCCCTGAGCTAACATGTGTTGCCAATCCTCCTCTTTTTGCTGAGGAAGATTGGCCCTGAGCTAACATCTATGCCCATCTTCCTCTACGTTATATGTGGGACACCTGCCACAGATGGCTTGATAACCAGTGCGTAGGTCCACACCCGGGATCCAAACCTGTGAACCCCAGGCTGCTGAAGCAGAGCATGCAAATTTAACGACTACACCACTGGGCCAGCCCCTCTGACAATTTTTTGACCTACCATGTTGACTGTCTTCACTGTGGCAAGTCTTCCTGTTGAGAAAATCTATGATCTGGGAAAAGTATAATGAAATTGGAACCAGTACAGTGTATAATGGTGAAGTAATAAAAGTTCAATATGAGATCAATATCATTGCTCTAGAAAGAGCCCAGAGACCTGAGTCCTAGTAAAAGCTTCTTGGTGATTTACTAATTCTTTGACCTCAGCAAGTCCATAATCCTTTTAAGTCGCAGTTTGTCCTAATCTGCAAAATTATCTCTAATACATACTTTTCCCTGACTAGATTATCCGAAATAGAAATAAAAGTGCTTTGTGACCTCGAAATTGCTATGCAGTTATGTGTTATTAATGATAGCCGTCAGTAATGTCATTGATCTTTACAATTAATTGTGATGTGGATTAGTGTCCGAGTGATCAGGACATGTCAGACACCCCCTGCCCCCCTATCCTGGCCACTCAGAGAAAGCCTTAAGAACCGTGCCTGCACCCTTCCTGGCCCACTGGTTTGGTCTGTCCAGCCCCCTCCATCCCAGGAGCACTCTCCCAGACTCAAATGTCATATTCTCAGTTCTCTCTCCTGCGATGGAGGACAGATGTGGCTGGGAGCTGAGGGGAGCTCATCAGACGCCACAGTGTTTGCACTGGACTTACTTCTTCATCTTCTTCAGTGTTTGACTTGCAGAAACCACAGCAGAACCCCGCCCTGGAACATGATGTGGCAGCTCCTTCCACGTGGTTTCTGTCCAGAACTTCCCCAGCCCGGGGCCTCCTCCTCCCCGGGATGCTGTCCCTTCTTCTTTCACCTTCTTTCTCCGGGAGCTGTCATTAGAGGCTCGGTCTCTGCCCTGGCTGGCAGGGTCGCTGGCTGGGCGCTGTTCAGGCTGAGGTCCTGCCCAGGGCTGGGTCATCCTCCCTGTGTCCCGCTGGGCCTTCTTCTGAAGCTGGCAGAATCTCGGGGAACCTCCCTCTTTCCCTTACCTGTCAGTCCCTCCTCCTGCCCTCCTGCCCTCAGGGGCTGAGCTCCTCCCTTGGTGTGAGCCCTGCCCTGGACCCCTCCTGTTTTTGCATCCTCCAGTCTGCTGAAATTCTTGCTTTTCAAGCCCAGCTCAAATACCATCTCCGCCAATTATTCCCCAGTGGAAATATCATCCAGGTTGAAATCTCCAGCATCACTTCTGACCTTTGTGAACACGTCAGATGTGCCTTATGTGGTGGCTCATGTGGCGTAGAGGCTCTGGGGTCTGACCGGTCAGAGTTCAAGTCCCCTTTCTCCTCCAGTCCTTGGACAAGCTCTGTGCCCTCAGTTTCCCTGTGCTCGGAACGGGCACAGTAAAACCAGCCTCCCAAGGGGAGGTACTGGCAGTGGGGGAGGCTGTTACTGAGAGGGAGGTGGGCGAGTGGGCTGTCATTCCCACGGGGAGGTGGTGGTCTTCCCCACGGAGAACTCCCTTCTTCTGTCCCACAGCACCAGGTGCTGCCCCCAGCGAGGGCAACCCAGGGGGACGGAAGGGAGCTCGGCTGGTCTAAAGCCCCAGCTAAGAGGCAGATGAAACAGGAGAGCCTTGAAAATATTACGCTGTCTCTTTCTTGTCACTATTTCCATTAAAAAAAATGGGACTGTATTCCTTCTAGCTTCAGCTGTTTTAAGAGTCAATCGCAGGATTAATGACTCCCTGTTGCTTTAGGACATTGACCAGGGAGCTGCAGGGCACCTGCCCAGTTATCACTTAATTACCCTGGAGAATGTTAACTTGTCAGTGTGTGTGTAGTTTCCCTGAGAAAGAGAGACTGTGCGTGCGTGTGTACATGCACGAGTTGGTGTGAGAGAGACGGAACAGACAGACGCGAGGAGAATGGCTGTAGTGGAAGTCTGTGATCAAAGAGGTTCCCAAATTGGTTTGAGTTCTGCTTGATTTCTGTCTCTGTGTAATGCCCTTTTTCCTCAGAACCACAGTGTTTGGGTTTGGTCATCTGCATCTGGAGCAGGTCTCCATGGAGAACGTTTCTGCCTCACATATTGAGGGTACTGATTCTCCTGCTTCTAGAATAAATTTACTTCCTACATGCTCCAGGGGAAATGATGAAATTGTTTTGAGACTGTTTAAAACTGACTGTCAGTTTTTAAAACACTCTTTATAATATATTCATTTAAGATGCATTCACAGTCTCTCATTGACTTCCAATTTGATTTTTCCTGAAGCACTTGAATTTTGCAGATGAGCCAGGAAAGAAAAAAATTCTTTTCTGCATTTAAAATGGTTCTGGACGTAAGCCTTATGAACACAATATTAGCATGAAGTCCTGGAATGAGAGCTTTGTTAGCTTCCCTATTCCTTCTAACCTGAATCATCATTAAAGTCGCAGAAAAGCACGGATAGTCAATCAATTCCTTGTCACTGGTTAGCGGACTGTCAAGGCCCAAGAACATAGTGGGCACGGGATGAAAGCTCGTCCGTGGACTTGTGATTTACTCAGCGGGGGCAGGGGATGAGGTGCCAGCAGAACAGCTGAAACAGGGCCCTGCTCTTGGTCAGTTCCCAGTGCGTGTGTGTGCACGTGTGTGCACAGGCACAAGTGTGAGCGTGTCATGCATGTGGGTGCATGTGGAAGGGTTCCCTGGCAGGGTGCTTGAGTCTCTGTCACATCTTCTGACAGTTCATCATGGCCTGGGGCAGGACCTTCAGGGGAGTTTGCCCTAATTATTATTGCTCTTATCACTGAATCTTTCTACTGTCGACTTCTCATTCCCTGTCACACGGCCCTCAGAGGACTGTCCCCACAGGTGTGTGGGGCAACCTCGCTGCTCTGATGTGCACTGGCCTCCCAGCGCTCTGACAGTGCTCCACCGTCATTCACAGGGTTTTCATGGGCAATTGTTTTGGAAGTGAGTGGCCAGGTCCTTCTTCCTTGTCTGTCTGGTCTGGAAGCTCTGCTGAAACCTGTCCACCATGGGTGACCCTGCTGGTATTTGAAATACTGGTGGCAGAGCTTTCAGCATCACAGCAACACACAGCTGCCACAGTGTGACAACCAACAGATGGGGGTGTGGTTCCCGGACTGAAAACGAACCCGGGCCGTGACAGTGAAAGCACCTGATCTTAACCACTAGACTGGCCGTCATCTACATGTAAACATGACATAAGTGCCATCTAAAAGCAACAAAGAAAACCTTCTTTGACCCTCCTCACCAGCTACTGCCCATATCTCTGCTCCTTTAATAACAAAACCCCTTCAGAGGGTTTTCCTATTCTCTTCCCATGTCTCACAAAAGTTGAAGCCTCCTGTCCAACCAGGCACTGAAGCCTTCCAGGTCACCCATGGTGTCCATCTGTTCAGCCCACGGACCTAATCCACACCCACTAGGTCACTCTCCTACCGAGGTGGCTGTGGAGACAACACACTGATGGTTCTTTCTCAGTGTCTTGTTTCATCCTCCCCTTCCCAACCTGGTTTTGAATGATCAGGTGATATTTTTTAATTCCTTCTGCAGTTCAGAAATTTGATGAGTTTTGATTAAATGTTCCTTATTTGCTGGAACATATTAGGTTCTTCTGAGAAACTGTTCTCTTGTCTTTTTCAGAAAAGATCAAATTCAGTTTGATCTTTAAATAAATAAAAATTAAAAATAACATATTAACCAGATAGTTTCTGTTATACCAATTTTTTCATTAAAGCTTATCCAAAAGACCCCCATCAAATCCTCCTAATTAGGGTTGCAGGTAAAATACAGGACAGCCAGTTAAATTTGGATTTCAGATAAGTGAGAAATAATTTTTTTTGTATAAGGATGTCCCAAATATGCATGGGATATACTTAAAAATTCCTTGTTGTTTATCTGAAATTCACACTGAACCAGGACCCTGTATTTTTATTTGCTAAATCTAACCACCCTGCTCCAAAATCAGATGTCAATTCTCTGAGTCATTGTTGTTGCTAGTCCTGTGTTCCCTGACACTGGAGGGATTTGATTCACGTGAAGCTTGTTCCCTGGGGGAATCTCCCACTGCGGTTGCTGCCTCATACGTACTAGATTTTCTCTTTCTAGACAAAGTCTGTAACTGGTCTCATGATTCCTCCTTGTGAGAGATTCGCCTCCATGGCCAGAGTGATGACAGCCTGCCTGGACATGTTGTGCTGGCAGTCTGATTCCTGCCAGCTTTTAGGGGGTGCGCACCTCTTGCCCGCAGCTCACCGTGGCCGGTGAAACCAGGTTGAGAGCAAGCCTCCCATCGTTTGCAGGAGGTAGGACAGGGTGGTTCTGTGGTGAGGTTTAAGATGGAGAAGCACAGGTTGAGCTAAAGGAATCCTCTAGTGCGTGACGCAGAGGACAGGAGGAGCCTGACGTCTATGTGGTCGGGACTTGGCCCACAGGAAGGGGAGAGGGTCCACCAGGCACCTCACAGCAGGCCAGAGGTGTCTCCTGGACAGAGGACCCACTGTTTATCTATAGACGAGATTCTCAAATAAACACAATTCCGTCCCACCTTAGGCTGCATCCTGCACCACCATCTTCAGTCTCTCTCCCTTCCTCATTCTTCTAAACAGTCAGTAGTGTCACATGGAGATGGGATCATGAAAAAACACAGGTCTGTGAACACCCTCCTCCTTCCTGACCGGCCTGCTCATTCAACCTTTATCTCCATATCCTAGTAAGTTATGTTCTCACATAATGACAAAATGACCACCATGACCAAATCCTTGGATGCCATTTGACTGTAGAATCTCAGTGTTTTTCATTTATCAGTGTAAAACCAAGGACCATTTCATAATTTTATTTGTATGTGGCTGTTATATGTAAGTCAGTCTGTCATTAAATGAAAATTCTTTTAAAAGAAATGAATCCTAGATACTTTTCCCTTGAAGTGAAGCATCTTTTTGGTTAAATAAACTTATTCTTTTAGAGTCCTTTTTGTGGAGAAAGAGTTGACGGCCTTAGCAGACGGGGACAGAGCTTAGGGCTGGGTGTGTGACACACGTCATAAAATGGTAGCTCAGCTTCTGCCTCACTTGCCTTGATTCATGGTCTGCATGTTGAAGTTACATGTAAACTTCCTCCTTCACCTCATTCCTCTCTACCATCTCACAGGAGCAAGCTAAAAAAAACGCCTGCCAATATTTTAAGTGGCATTCTCTTTCACTATTGTATGCTGGGATGTTCTGCCAAAGGAACCAAAGAATTAACAAGCTCAGAAACAAAACCCAGAGGGACAGATGGACTGATAGGCCTCCAGATATGATCCCATGAGAAGGACACAACTTCCCCTGTGTAGCAATCCCACTGGGAACTTGGTTCTAGTCATGACGAAATATCGGAGAACCCCAAAATTATTTAAAAATTTTTAAATTGTGGTAAAATACACATTCATAGAATTTACCATTTTAACCATTTTTCAGTGTACAGTTCAATGGCATGAAGTACGTTCATATTGTTGTGCAACCATCACCACCATCATCTCCAGAACTTTCTCATCTTCTTAAACTGAAGTTCCGTCCGCATTAAACACTAACTCCCCATCCTCCTCCCCCAGCCCCTGGCAACCACCACTCTACTTTCTGTCTCTATAAATCTGAGTATCCAAGTGTCTCATGAGTGGAAACGTATAGTATTTGTTCTTTTGTGACTGGCTTATTTCACTAAGCATAATCTTCTTAAGGTCCATCCATGTCTTAACATGTATCAGAATTTCCTTCCTTTTTAAGGATGAATAATGTCGCATTTTATGCATACACCACGTTTTGTTTTTCCATTCATCCATTGATGAACACTTGGGTTGTTTCCACCTTTTGGCTGTTGTGAATAATGCTGCTGTGAACATGGGTGTATAAATATCTCTTCTAGATTCTGCTTTCAATTCTTTTGGGTATATCCCCAGAAGTGGGATTGCTGGGTCATATGATAATTCTATTTTTAATTTTTTTAGGAACATCCATACTGTTTTCCACAGCAGCTGCACTGTTTTACATTCCCACCAACAGTGCACAAGGGTTCCAAATTCTCCACAACCTCTCCAATGCTCGTAGTTTTCTGTTCTTTTGATAGTAGCCATCCCCATGGGTGTGAGGTGGTATCTCATTATAGTTTTGATTTGCATATCCATGATGATTAGCGATGTTGAGCATATTTTCATGTGCTTCTTGGTCATTTTTATGTCTTCTTTGGAGAAATGTCTATTCAAGCCCTTTGCCCATTTTTTAGTCGAATTGTTTGTTGCTGAGTGGTAGGGTTTCTCTATATATTCTGAATATTAATCCCTTATCAGATATGCAATTTGCAGATATTTTCTCCTGTTTGTGGATTGCCTTTTCACTCTGTTGACTTTGTCCTCTGAGGCTCAAAAGTTTTTAATTTTGATATAGTCCAATATATCCATTTTTGCTTTTGCTGCCTGTGCTTTTGGTGTCATGTCTGAGAAATTTTTACCAAATCCAATGTCATGAAGCTTTTCCCTATGTTTTCTCCCAACATTTTTTATAGTTTTAGCTCTTACATTTAGGTCTTTGCTCCATTTTGAGTTAAACAATTTTAAATGGTATTTTTAAAAGGCAGGGGCTGTATTCTTCAAAAATGTCAATGTCATGAAGACATAAAAGACTTTGGAAATGTTCCTCATTAATGGAAGTAAAAGAGACGTGACAACCAGATGCAAAACCTGATGCTCAACTGGGTCCTGCACTTGAGGAAGGAATGCTCTGAAGGCCATTATTGGGCTAATGGACAAAAGTGGAATATAGACTGTAGATTAAGTGTCAGATCAATCTAAGTTCCTGAAGTTAACTGCTCTGTGGTTATGTAAGAGAATATCCCTCCTCTTTGGAAACACACACTGAAATCCCTCGGAGTAAAGGGTCATGATGTATTCAGCGTAGCCTCAAATGGTTCAGAAAAAACTGTGTGTGTGAGACAGAGCGCAAATGACAAACCAAACAGAATGAGATACCAACAACAGGTGAATCTGGGTAAGGGATATTACAAGTGTTCTTTGTACTATTTTCATTTTTGTAAGTTTTCTGTAATTTCGAAATTATTTTTCAGGTCTTTCTATCATTACTCAGAAAGAGAGAAGAGGTCTACGTTAGTTAAGAGCTTATGGTGGGAAGTAACAGAAGCCAATTAGAACTATTTTGGCAGACACAGATTAATGCAGAAGGGGAGAGAGGTGTCTGATGGAACCTGAGGGTAGAAGTGAGCCCACTGTCAGGAGGGACTAGAAGCAAAATCCAAGAGAGCCTCAGGAACTCTCCCTGTCACACTGGCTCCTCTCTACTAAGACTGTCCAGAATTCTCCATAGATTGGTCCACTCTGTTTGCATTCAGCCCACCTGGAAGGACATTGCCAGCCCGCAGCCCTACGGTTCTTCCACCTCCTCTGTTAGGAGGCCAGCCCGCACTGGACTAACATCTCCTTGTCACAAGTCCAAGTGCTTGGCACATGAGCTTGGCCACCCAGTGGAAGACACTTGACCCTCCAGGAGGCCCACATGGGTGTGCACAGTGACGTCCTTCCCGAGAGGACGGTATGCGAAGGGGGCAGGAGTGATGCTAAGTGAGACACCTGACAGACAAAGGGCCTCCCTGGGAGACCAAGGTCAGCATGGACAGTGATGAGTCACGTAGAGAGCGTGGACCCTCGACAAGATGTGACAAGAGGGGCTTCATCTCTGTGGTCTTCCTCTAAAACCCATAACCCCAGTCTAACCATCAGAAAACATCAGACAGGGGACGGCCCAGTGGCACAATGGTTTAGTTTGTGCTTTGGCAATCCGGGGTTCACGGGTTCGGATCCCAGGCGCCCGCCAACGCACTGCTTGTCAGCCATGCTGTGACGGCGTCCCATATAAAGTAGAGGAAGATGGGCATGGATGTTAGCCCAGGGCCAGTCTTCCTCAGCAAAAAGAGGAGGATTGGCAACGGATGTTAGTTCAGGGCTGGTCTTCCTCACACACACAAAAAAGAAAACATCAGATAAAACCCAGCTGAGGGGCATCCTACAAAACACCTCACCAGATCCCCTCAAAACTCACAAGGTCATCACAAACAGGGGAAGTGAGAAACTGCCACAGCCCAGAGAAGCAAAGAAGACCTGACCACCAAATGTCATGTGGGATGCAGAAGAAGGTCACTAGGCAAAAGCTGCAGGAATATGACTGACATATGGACTGGAGTTAATAATGAATCTATTTTGGCTCATCAACTGTAACAAGCATATCATACCAACGTAAGGTGTTTGTATGCTGTAAGATAGTGGTTATTGCCCGCGAAATGAGAAGTCTGTACTGTCTGTTCAGATTTTCTGTGACTCTAAAACTGTTCTGAAAATAAAGTCTACAGGCATAGCTGGTTTTATTGTGCTTCGCTTTATTGTGCTTTGCAGCTATGGTGTTTTTTGCAAATTGAAGATTTTTGGTACCCTGCGTCGAGCAAGTGTGTCGGCACCATTTTTCCAATAATATTTGCTCACTTCATGTCTCTGTATCACATGTTAGTAATTCTCGCAATATTTCAAACTTTTTCGTTACTATTGTGTTTGTTATGGTGATCTGTGATCAGTGATCTTTTATGTTACCACTGTAATTGTTTTGGGGCACCACAAACCGCGCCCATATAAGACGGGAACTTAATAGATAAATGTTGTGTGTGTTCTGACTGCTCCACTGACCAGCCCTTCCCCTGTCTCTCTCCCTCTCCTCGGACTTCCTTATTCCCTGAGACACACAATATTGAAATGAGGCCCGTTAATAACCCTAAAATGGCCTCTAAGTGTTCAAGTGAAAGGAAGAGTGGCACATCTCTCACTTTAAATCAAGTGCTAGAAATGATTAAGCTTGGTGAGGAAGGGATGTCAAAGATGAGATAGGCCAAAAGCTAGGCCTCTTGTGCCAAACAATTAGCCAAGTTGTAAATGCAAGGAAAAGTTCTCAAAGGAAATTAAAAGTGCTACTCCAGTGAGGACGCAAATGATAAGAAACTGAAACAGCCTTGTTGCTGAAATGGAGAAAGTTTTAGTGGTCTGGATAGAAGATCAAACCAGCCACAACATTCCCTTAAGCCAAAGCCTAATCCAGAGCAAGGCCCTAACTCTCCTTAATTCTGTGAAGGCTGAGAGAGCGGAGGAGGCTGCAGAAGAAAAGTTTGAAGCTAGCAGAGGGTAGTTCATGAGGTTTAAGGAAAGAGGCCATCTCTGTAACATAAAAGTGCAAGGTGAAGCAGCAAGTGCTGTTGTAGAAGCTGCAGCAATTTATCCAGAGATCTAGCTAAGATCAATAATGACGGTGGCTACACTAAACAACATATTTCAATGTATATGAAACA
This sequence comes from Tapirus indicus, assembly GCA_031878705.1. Lineage (NCBI taxonomy): Eukaryota > Metazoa > Chordata > Mammalia > Perissodactyla > Tapiridae > Tapirus > Tapirus indicus. The sequence continues at coordinate 127,594,247 of CM062925.1, forward strand.
GCCTTCATGGAAGAAGATGCCATCTAGGACTTTCATTGCTAGAGAGGAAAAGTCAATGTCTGGCTTCCAAGGACAGGCTGACTCGCTTGTTAGGGGCTAATGCAACTGGTGGCTTTAAGTTGAAGACAATGCTCATTAAGCATTCTGAAAATCCCAGGGCTCTTAAGAATTATGCTAAATCTACTCTGCCTGTGCTCTATAAATGGAACAACAAAGCCTGATGACAGCACATCTGTGTACAACATGGGTTACTGAATATTTTAAGCCCACTGTTGAGACTTACTGCTTAGAAACAGATTCCTTTCAAAATGTTACTTGCTCCTTAACAATGCATGTGGCCACCCAAGAGCTCTGATGGAGATGTGCAATGAGATTAATGTTGTTTTCATGCCTGCTAACACAACATTCGTTCTGCAGCCCATGGATGAAGAAGTCTTTTCAACTTTCAAGTCTTATTATTTAAGAAATACATTTTGTAAGGCTATAGCTGCCATACATAGTGATTCTTCCGATGGATCTGGGCAAAGTAAATTGAAAACCTTCTGGAAAGAATTCACCATTCTAGATGCCATTAGGAACACTTGTGATTCATGGGAAGAGGTCAAAATATCAACATTAACAGGAATTTGAGAGAAGTTGATTCCAACCCTCATGGATGACTTTGAGGGGTTCAAGACTTCAGTGGAGGAAGTAACTGCAAGTGTGGTGGAAATATCAAGAAAACTAGAATTAGAAGTAGAGCCTGAAGATGTGACTGAATTGCTGTAATCTCGTAATAAAACTTTAACAGATGAGGAGTTGCTTCTTATGGACGAGCAAAGAACGTGGCTTCTTGAGATGGAATTTACTCTGGTGAAGATGCTGTGACGATTGTTGAAATGACAACAAAGGATTTAGAATATGACATAAACTTAGTTGATAAGGGAGCAGCAGGGTTGATTCCAATTTTGAAAAAGTTCTGTGAGTAAAGTGCTATGAAACAGCATCACATGCTACAGAGAAGTTGTTCATGAAAGGAAGAGTCAATTGATGTGGCGGACTTCACTGTTGTCTTATTTTAAGAAATTGCCTCAGCCACCTCAACCTTCAGCAACCACCACCCTGATCAGTCAGCACCATCAGCATGGAGACAAGACTCTACCAGCAAAAAAGATGACAACTCGCTGAAGGCTCAGATGATAGTTAGCATTTTTTAGCAATAAAGTATTTTTTAATTTAAGGTACGTAATTGTTTTTTTTGGCATAATGCTATTGCATACTTATTAATAGACTACAGTATAGTGTAAACATAACTTTTATGTGTACTGGGAAACTGAAAAATTCATGTGACTCACTTTATTGGGATATTCGCTTTATTGCAGTGGTCTGGAACCAAACCCATAGTATTTCCAAGGTATGCTTGTATTGGTTAAAAGAAAATGCTGAGGTGGTCTGAAAAACTAAAACATCTCCTAAATTTAATGCAAACGAATTTGCCATCAAAACCTATGAATGGACATGAAGCTTAAACAATTTTTCCCACTATTGCTGCAGAAATAGTAATGAGTTTAAGACCTCAGGTAAGGTGGGACCCTTGCCCAGGATTAGCACTCAGAATCTGAGAAGCTAGGGCCGGCCTGGTGGCGTAGTGGTTAAGTTCACATGCTCCGCTTCGGCAGCCCAGGGTTTGCAGGTTCAGATCCCAGGTGTGGACCTAAGCACTGCTCATCAAGCCATGCTGTGGCAGGCATCCCACATATAAGTAGAGGAAGATGGGCACAAATGTTAGCCCAGGGCCAATCTTCCTTAGCAAAAAGAGAGGATTGGCAAAGGATGTTAACTCAGGGCTGGTTTTCCTCACACACAAAAAAGAGAGAGAAATATGAGAAGCTGTGAAATCTGAAACCCATCTGGCCCTGGGTCTTGGTGGGGAGCCTGTGGGCACCTATAAAAACAGAAATGGGGAGAAGGTGGTTTGGGCCACCCCAGGTTGCCCCACATGCCCAGTCAGGGTGTCCTCTAACAGACTCCAACAGGAAGGACAGGATGCAGAACTCCTTTCAACCTGAGGGAATGACAAAGAGAAAAGACTGACAAAAGTCTAGATTTAGGAGGAAGAACAATTAGATCTATGACTTTATAGGAGAAAAGGCACCAGTGTGCCTAGGTATTTCTGTTTCTATGGTGCTGCCATGTTAGATGAACATGCTCTTCCATTCTGCCTCTTAGCATTTGTTTTGGGTGATTTCACCTGATTTAGACTTTCATGACAGGCTTGCCACTGCCGCCCACCTGTCCCTGTCATCTGCAGCTTTTATTAAGTGCTGATTCCAGGGGAGAGCCTCCACAAGAGCAAAAGTGCTCCTTGGAGTGTTTATTGTTTTGCTGGTTTTGGGTGTGTGGATGTGATGTTTAAAAGTCCTGGTTTTTTCCTTGTGCTTCTAATGATCCTCTCTTACATGCTTCACTAGGAGCAAAGGAAATAGCAAGATGTTAAATCCAAACTTCGACAGTAAAACTTGTCTAATTCTTCTTCTTCTGTCTTTGCCTTAGCTGCCAGGAAGCTGAGAACTAAATTCAGTCCCAGCACCTAGATTAACTAACCTAAGTTTTTGGAATGCTCAAATACATCCCATCTTTTGGAATTTCCCTTCTATCTTCTGGGATTTTTAAAAACTTGTTGTTCAAGTGGTATTATTATATTAGGTCTTTCAAATGCTTCAGATTATTTTTGAAAGATAATGTAGTTTAAATGTTAAAGTCTCGGGGGAAATGGTTGGGTGAAATGGGCGAAGGGGGTCAAAAGCTACAGCTACCATGGAGTGATGTCAGCATCATGGCAGAGTGAGATTCCCTCTTTGACTCTCTGCCCCCTAAGACACAACGAAAACATCATTTGCATACCAACAGAGGTCAATCAAACACTACACAGGACGTCTAAGAGACCCATGCCACAGTACATCTGATGGTGGAGATGCGGGAAGCCACAAAAGACTTGAGGAGAGGTAAGGAGATTTGCTCCCCTGTCCCCATTCAATCGGCAAAGACAGCGTGGCTCACAGACGCGGGAGCGATGGCCTCTGCAGGGAAAGCTATCACCCTTCAGGTGCTCTTACAGACTGTCAAGAGATCCCCACTGGGAAGCAATGACAAACTGTTGCAGGGGTGCAGTTAACGCCTCAAGACGGCAGATGGCAAGGGAGGAAGGAAGCCCCCAAGTTGGGCAGGCAAAAGAGAGAGCCCCTCCCCCCACATGCCCAGCGCTTCAGCACAATTCCTCCAGGGAATGCAGCGGGCTCAGAACACACAGCTCATGACCTCCACCCAGTGGTGGCAAGTGGAAACTGCAGAACCAGAAATTCTCAAGATGAAAAATAGCAAACGTAAATCAGCCAGCTCTATGCAAAAGTTTCTTAAGTCTCCAAATCAAGAGGCAAATGACAAACACCCAGAAGCCAACCCTGAAGGAACAGAAATCTATAACCTAAATGACATAGAATTCAAAAGAGCTATCATAAAAAAACTCAACAGATTACAAGAGAATACAGACAATTCAACAAATTCAGGAATTTCTTCACGGAAGAGATTGAAACCATGAAGAAAAACCAATCAGAAATATTGGAGATGAAAAACACATTGGACGAGATAAAGGAAAACCTGGAGTCTTTAAAGAGCAGAACTGACAGTATGGAGGATGAATTAGCATGATGGATGATACCATGCAGAAATGCTCCAGATAGAGGAGGAGAGAGAACTAAGACTAAAAAGAATGAAGAAATTCTTCGAGAAATATCAGACTCAATTAGGAAAAGTAACATAAGGATAATAGATATTCCAGAAGGAGAAGAAAGGGAAAAAGCAGCAGAGAGTTTGTTCAAAGATATAATAGCTGAGAACTTCCCAAACCTGGGGAAAGAGTTGGAAATAACAGTGAATGAAGTGACTAGATCACCTAAGTATATAAACAGGAAAAGACCAACTCCATGGTACCTAATAGCAAAGCTGGCAAGAGTCAATGACAAAGAAAAAATATTAAGGGTAGCTAAACAAAAAAAAAACAAAATAACATACAAAGGAAACCCCATCAGGCTCTCAGCTGATTTCTTGACAGAAACTCTACAGACCAGGAGAGACCGGAATGATATATTCAAAATCCCAAAAGACAAAAACCTTCAGCCAAGAATACTTTATCCAGCAAAAATATCCTTCAAATATGATGGAGAAATAATAACTCTCCCTGATAAACAAAAGCTGAGGGAGTTCATCACCACAAGACCCCCACAACAAGAAATGCTCAAGAAGGCCCTTAAGCCTGAAAAAAAACAAAAGAGAAAGGGGATATGAAGTTTTGAACAAGGAGAAAAACAAGGAGACTAAACCAGAAAAACTGCGGTTGGAAAACATCAAAAATGAATTTAAACTCATCACTGTAAACAGACACTCACAACACAAGATGGAATAAGTAGTGACAACAACAAATTCGAAAGGGAAGAGGAAAGGGATAGAATCGACTTAGTCTAAGGAAACAAGGGGCATCAGAAAATGAACTATCTCATCTAGGAGATATTTTATATAAACCTCATGGTAACCGCTAAACAACCAGAATAGAACCACATATGACAAATAAAGAGAAAGCTGAAAGAATCATCATGCAGAACTACCAAACTGAATTGGCAGTCCAAAACACATGGGACAGGAAACAAGGGAAATGCAAAAGAACCAGAAAATGAACACTAAAATAGCAATATTAAACCCTCATATATCAATAATCACTCTAAATATGAACGGATTGAATTCTGCCATCAAAAAACACAGAGTGATGGGAAGGATTAAAAACCAAGATCCAACAATTTGCTGCCTCCGGGAAATACATCTCAGCTCTAAAGACAAACACAGACTCAAAGTAAAAGGATGGAAAATGATACTCCAAGCTAATGGCAAACAAAAGAAAGCAGGAGTTGCCATACTTATATCAGACAAAGTAGACTTCAAGATAAAAAAGGTGATGAGAGACAAAGAGGGCCAGTATATAATGATAAAAGGGACACTTCACCAAGAAGACATATCACTTATAAATATATATATGCACCCAACACAGGAGCACCAAAGTACATAAAACAACTACTAAAAAAACCTAAAAGGAGATATTAACAACAACACATTAATAGTAGGGGATCTTAACACCCCATTTACATCAATGGATAGATCATCCAGACAAAAAGTCAATAAGGAAATAATGGGCTTAAACAAAAACGTAGACAAGATGGACTTAATAGATATATAGAGAGCACGCCACCCAAAAACAGCAGATTACAGCCCGGTGGCGTAGCGGTTTCGTCCACGCTTGGCAGCCCGGGGTTCGCCGGTTCGGATCCCGGGCGCCCGCCGACGCGCTGCCTGTCAGCCATGCTGTGGCGGCATCCCATATAAAGTGGAGGAAGATGGGCACGGATGTTAGCCCAGGGCCGGTCTTCCTCAGCAAAAAAGAGGAGGATTAGCAACGGATGTTAGCTCAGGGCTGGTCTTCCTCGCAAAAAAAAAAAACAAAAAACAGCAGATTACACATTCTTCTCAAGTGCGCATGGAACATTCTCAAGGATAGACCGTGTATTAGGAAACAAGGCAAACCTCTATAAATTTAAGAAGATTGAAATCATTACAAGCATCTTTTCTGATCATAATGCTATGAAACTAGAAATCAACTGCAAGAAAAAACTGGGAAAGGGACAAAGATGTGGAGACTAAACAACATGCTACTGAACAACCAATGGATTGTTCATGAAATTAAAGGAGAAATCAAAAACTATCTGGAGACAAGTGAAAATGAAAATACACCATACCAACTCATATGGGTTGCAGCAAAAGCGGTCCTGAGAGGGAAATTCATGGCAATACAAGACCACCTTAACAAACAAGAAAAATCCCAAATAAATAACCTTAAAGTACACCTAACAGAATTAGAAAAAGAAGAACAGACAAGGCCCCGAATCAGCAGAAGGAGGGAAATAATAAAAATCAGAGCAGAAATAAATGAAATTGAAACCAAAAAACAGTAGAAAGGATCAATGAAACAAAAAGCTGGTTCTTTGAGAAGATAAACAAAGTTGACAAACCCTCAGCCAGACTCACTGAGAAAAAAAAGGGAGAAGACTCAAATAAATAAAATTAGAAATGAAAGAGGAGACATTACAACAGATACCATAGAAATACAAGGGATTATTAGAGAATACTATGAAAAACTATATGCCAACAAATTGGACAACCTAGAGGAAATGGACAAGTTCTTGGATGCATACAACCTCCCAAAACTGAATCAAGAAGAAATAGAGAATCTGAATAAACAAATCACAAGTAAAGACATTGAAACAGTAATCAAAAAATAAAAGTCCAGGACCATATGGCTTCCCTGGAGAATTTTACCAAACATTCAGAGATTTAACACCTATCCTTATCAAACTATTCCAAAAAATAGAGGAAGATGGAATACTTCCTAACACATCCTACAAGGCCAACATCACCCTGCTGATACCAAAGCCAGACAAGAATAATACAAAGAAGCAAAACTACAGGCCAATATCGCTGATGAACATAGACGCAAAAATCCTCAAGAAAATATTGGCAAACCGAATACAGCAATACGTCAAAAAGATCATACACCACGATCAAGTGGGATTTATACCAGGGACACAGGGATGGGTCAACATCCACAAATCATTCAGCGTGATACACCCCATTAACAAAATGAAGAATAAAAACCACATGATCATCTCAATTGACACAGAGAAGGCGTTCGACAAGATCTAACATCCACTTATGAAAAACTCCCAACAAAATGGGTATAGATGGAAAGTACCTCAACATAATGATGACCATATATGACAAACCTGCAGCTAACATCACACTCAATGGGGAAAACCTGAAAGCCATTCCTTTGAGGACAGGAACAAGACAAGAGTGCACACTCTCACCACTCCTATTCAACATTGTTCTGGAGGTTTTGGCCAGAGCAATTAGGCAAGAAAAAGGAAGAAAAGGACTCCAAATAGGCAACAAAGAAGTGAAACGCTCGCTATTTGCAGATAACATGATCTTATACATAGAAAACCCCCAAAACCCATTGGGAAACTACTAGAAATAACAACTACAGCAAAGTGGCAGGGTATAAAATTAACTTACAAAAATCAGTTGCATTTCTGTACACTAATGATGAACTAACAAAAAGAGAACTCAAACAGACAATCCCATTTACAATTGCAACAAAAAGAATAAAATATCTGGGAATAAATTTAACCAAGGGGGTGAAAGACCTATACAATGAAAACTATAAGACACTATTGAAAGAAATCAATGAAGACATAAAGAAATAGAAAAATATTCCATGCATATGGGTTGGAAGAATAAACATAGTTAAAATGTTCATACTACCTAAAGCAATCTACAGATTCAATGCAATCCCAATCAGAATCCCAATGACATTCTTACAGAAATAGAACAAAAAGTACTGAAATTCGTATGGGGCAACAAAAGACCCCAAATAGCTAAAGCAATCCTGAAACAAACAAAGCTGGAGGCATCACAATCCCTGACTTCAAAATATACTATAGAGCTCTAGTAATAAAACAGCATGGTACTGGTACAAAAATAGACACACAGATCAATGGAACAGAATTGAAAGCCCAGAAATAAAACTACATGTCTAAGGACAGCTACTCTTCAACAAAGGAATTAAGAACATACAATGGAGAAAGGGAAGTCTCTTCAATAAATGGTGCTGGGAAAATTGGACAGCCACATGCAAAAGAATGAAAGTAGATCATCTTCTATTGCCATACACAAAAATCAACTCCAAATGGATTAAGGACCTGAAAGTGAGACCTGAAACTATAAAACTCCTGGAAGAAAATATAGGCGGTACACTAATTGACATTGGTCATAAAGGGATCCTTTCGGATTCCATGTCTACTCGGACAAGGGAAACAAAAGAAAAAATAAACGAGTGGGACTTCATCAGACTACAGAGCTTCTACAAGGCAAATGAAACCAGGATCAAAATGAATAAACAACCCACCAGCTGGGAGAATATATTTGCAAATCGTATATCCCACAAGGGATTAATCTCCATAATATATAAAGAATTCACACAACTGAGCAACAAAAAAACCAAACAACCCGATCAAAAAATGGGCAGAGGATATGAACAGACATTTTTCCAAGGAAGATATACAGATGGCCAACAGATACTTGAAAAGATGTTCAACATCACTAATCATTAGGTAAATGCAAATCAAAACCATGCTAACATATTGCCTTACACCTCTTAGAATGGCTATAAACACCAAGACAAAAAACAACAAATGTTGGAGAGGTTGTGGTGAAATGAAACCCTAATTCACTGCTGGTAGGAATACAAACTGGTGCAGCCTCTGTGGAAAATAGTATGGAGATTCCTCAAAAAATTAAAGATAGAAATATCTTATGATCCAGCAATCCCACTCTTGGGCATCTACCCAACAGACATGAAATCAACCATCGCAAGACGCTTATGCACCCCTATGTTCATTGCAGCATTATTCACTATAGCCAAGAGGTGGAAGCAACCAAAATGTCCCTTGACTGATGATTGGATAAAGAGGATACGGTGTATATATATAATGGAATACGACTCGGCCATAAAAAAGACAGAATTGTCCCCTTTGTAACAACATGGATTGACCTAGAGGGTATTATGTTAATTGAAATAAGCCAGAGAGAGAAGGACAAACACCCCATGATTTCACTCATATGTGGAATATAAACTAACACAGAGAGAACTGGTTAGTGGTTACCAGGGGGACGGGGTGGGGGGTGGGCACAAGGGGTGAAGGGATGCATCCATATAGTGATGGATAAATAATAATGTACAACTAAAACCCCACAATGTTATAAACTATTAAGACATCAATAAAAATTAAAATAAATAAAAGCTACAAGCTTCCAGTTATAGAATAAATAAGTCCTGAGAATGTAATGGGGACTATAGTTAATAATACTCTATCATATATTTGAAAGTTGTTAAGAGAGTAGATCTTAAAAGTTCTTATCACAAGAAAAAACATATGTAACTATGGTTTCGGATGATAACTAGAATTATTGTGGTGATCATTTCCTGATGTATACAAATATCTCATCTTTATGTTGTACACCTTAAACTAATGTTATTTGTCAATTATCTCAATTTAAAAAATAAAAAAAAGGAATAAAAACAGAATGAGAAATAGAAGCACTGGAAACCAAATCCTTGGAGGATGGGAGGCAGTGGGAGACCAGTGCTGGGCGGGACCTGAGGAGGCTGCAGGACAGTGACGGGAGGTGGGGCTGACCCCTCTCTTGTCAGTGCCCTTGCTCTCCCTGCATTCTCCTCTGCCTGCCCAGCCCCTCAGACTGGAACCTCATGTAGCTTCTCTCCCACTCTGAGTTAATAAATATGAAAATCCATTGAGCAGCAGCTAGCTCAGAGTTAGCACTGAATAAACGTTTGCTACTCTTTGCAAAAAAAAAAAAAAAAGAAAGAAAAATAATGTGTTCACAGGAAGCAGCAGTCAAGTGCTTTGAATGTAATTATTGAATAATGTGCTTCTCCTCAGAATTTCTGTACAAGTTCTTTGTAGTCCCTGGGCTAACATTATCCATGGGAACTGAGAGAGAAAAAAACAAAATAAATGTCTTACATGAAGGAATGAGTATCCCCTCCCTTCCTGGAATGCACTGTCCTCCCTCTGCTGCTCGGGAATGTTTGAAGCCCCTCACCAGGTTGTGTTCTCTGTGGAGCCCTCACCCAGCACAGCACTCTGGGCATCAATGACCACACCATGAGAAACACTTGGAATAGGAAAAAACGTCTCGGCTGGCTTCTTAATAGCCCATCTGTGGCATGCTGGGCTGCACAGAAGCTGTTTTTGCACAAGTGGGTCACTCGGGGTTCTGTCTCCTCTCCTCGTGTGATGCCAAATCTGCATCTGGTGTACCCGTGTGGGTTGCCTCGATTCAAGGCACAGATGCCACTCATCCTCCAGGTCGCAAGTGACTGCCAGGAGTGGCTAGGGCTGGGCATCAGCATGGCCAACGGGGCGGGCACCCCCTTGCCCTCTTGACCGTCTCCATCAGGATGCACTCACACTGGGTTTGTTGTCCGTCGTTCTGATGTCACCAGCTTCTGGCAGTAGCTGTGGCAAGTGCCAGCACTCCTACTGGGGTAGATAGTGTGATTCCTGGATTGTTACACGTCTCCAGAGCCAGTGGTGTGGCAGACGCTCTGCCAGTGGTGACAGTAGGCCACGTGGGGCAGCATCAGCAAGCAGGCACGGTCCTGGGGAGGCGAGAGCGCTCATCTTCCTTTGGTGAGAGTTGCAGTGAACAGGTGGGTGTCAGTGGGGGAAGAGGGCAAGTGGCGCCAGAGAGAATGTGAGGTTGTGGCCCCCCTTTCCTGTGAGGCCAGATGAAGTACTGACAGGAAGGAACCCTTCACAGAAAGACCTCTTGCTCTGGTGACTGTGTCTCTACCCACCTTGATGTTGCTTTGATGGCTGCAGCCTTTCAAGGTGAAATCCCGGTCAGTATGAGAGCAGTTCAAGGACAGAGTGCAAGTGAGGAATTCTGTAATGAATGCAAATCTCCCCCACATCAACTTTCTATCTCACTGTCTCTTCTTTTCTAGTGAAAGCCTAAACTTCAAGTCCATGTAACAGCCTAGGGTGGGAAAACATGTTGTTGATGTCCAGGATTTTGATGGCAAGTAATTGAACCCATCAGGAATGAGGGATGAGATGGGGCCAGGCCTGAGGCCTCATTCAGACACTAGCACAGCCGGCCTGGAGGCTGGTGAGGAGCCAGTGCCCTGCGTGAGCTCATGCACTGTTCAGAGTCGGCTTCAGCCAGGGGAAGGGTCCCCCTCTTCCTGGAGCAGCTCGGGCAGCAGTGATGGGCGTGGGGGCAGGAAGTCCCAGCCCTGGGACTGGCCAGTCTCCCTGGTGCCAGGCTCTGTCAGAGCTCAGTGTGGCTGTAATCACACTGCAGACAGGATTCCTTTTACTGTTCATTTGAGCCCGCTCAGTGGTTCAAGTCACAGGTCGCTGCAGGATGGAGCCAAGCCCACTCCCTGGACAAGGGGTGAGTGGTCCTCAGGGTCTGTTCCTCCCTTTCCCTCCTGCAGCCCCTGCCCACCTCTCACTCTGGCCCACGGGGGCCCAGGCAGCCTCTCCTCTATGCAGGAGCTTGGTTTCAACCTGCCAGCTGTTGTCATTGCGCCTTGCTGGTCCAACACCACGCCCCCACACTCGGTCCCAGCCCAGGCTCCGTGCGGCACTTCACGTTCACTGCTCATGTGAGGAGCCAGCCACCCGACCACCGCTCCCTGTCTGAGAGGGTCAGCGGCCCACACTGTCACACTGAGTTTCCCTTGGTTTCTCTGAGTCCTTCGTCGTGTGTTGCGAGTGTGTCTCCCAGTTCTTTCAGGAGACACATCTTTGCCTTTCTCTGTGAGGGGTGTTCTTTTTCTTTTGGCTCTGTGGCATTTTTCTTTCCTTGTGGATGAAGGACAATCTTATGAGGCGTTTGCTAACAGGATCCGTAGCTTTTCCATTCAGCACCACCCTGAGTGCTTCCAGCACCCCGTTCCTGCTTCCGTAATGACCAGGGAAGACATTCTTTTCTTTCTGAGTTCCGCCCTCCACCCTTGCCCCAGCTCCCCTCACCGCTACTCGACGGCTGGGCTGGAGACCGAGAAGAAATTCTTAATGGTAGATCCTCCTTGTTTTCCACATTTCAGATGAGATGAGATCCCCAGCTGAGATTCTGTCTTCCTTCCTCGGAGGCTGAGGGTCATACAAGAAAGAACAGGAGACAAGATAAACTCTGAAGGCAAGAGAGCAGAGGAGCCTCTGGTCAGGGAGACGGACACCAGGCAGTGCGTGTATAGCCTGGAGCCCCGCCCGCTGAGGCAAAGCAGTGACTTTCTCTCGTCCCTGTGTTGGCCGGCACAGGCCAAGGCAGAAACCCACCTTGGAGGGAGGGCGGGAGAGAAGGAAAAGCCCCTTGAGGACGTCCCGGGACCAGAGTCCAGACACATTTGCCCCTCATTTCCTTGTCTCGTCAGTTACACCAGGATGCTCTCTCTGAAGTCACCCATTCCTAATGCCACAGTCAGAGCTGCCTGGCACGTCCAAAATGCTTGGCAGGGCTGACATCCTGAAATAGTGATGGCTCTGAGTGGATGCAGGCAGAGAGGAAGCTTGTCCAGAACAGCCCTCCTTTGGTGGCTGAGAGTTTTGCTCCCTGGCCTGACCATCTGGCCTTTGTCGGATACCCAGCCTGGTCACTGGCCAACTGCCCACCCTGCAGATAGCAGCAGCCCCTCAACACGGGGGCCAGGCCGTGTAGCAGGGACCTGTGCCGAGCCAGCCCATCTCTCTGGCCCCATCTCTTTCATTCTTTCCCTCCTTCCTCACCTCTGCCCCTCATAATTTTCCCAGCCAATTTGGCCTCAATTCCCTGTTGCTTTCTCCATCTGTAGCAAATTGCCAATATCCAGAGTCCACAGTTGGCTGGCCAGCCCTTGGACATGGGCTTGATCACCTCACCTGAGTGCTCAGATCAGCCTCATTTCAGTCCAGGGTCGGGGTCCAGGCCTTCTGGCCCAGCAGGCTATCGTAGCATCGTTAGCAGCGTTGATTTCTCCCGTGAGCATCGCTTTCTCTGACAGTCCTGGCTTCTTGAATGTTTGCTGCTATGGGGAGAGTTCCCTGGGTTCTGAGTCGGGTTCTAACGGTAGTTGTTAATAGTAACCCACCCTAAATTAGCCTAATGGAGAGTTTTAGTCTCCTTTAATTCTGTATTAATGCAGCCGGGAATTTATTTTTGAAGATTAACATTGTTAAGCCTATTGGCACATTCTGGAGCAGTTGAAGTAGTGTTAAGACCTGGGTTGTTTTTCCTTGATAACCCTCCTGTCCTGCTGTCAGCATCAAGGCCTTCCTGAAGACTAATACCAGAGGTTTTAGTGGTTATCATCTGATGCACAGTCACTGCAGTAAGTTCTCCACCCTCATCAGTCGCCACAGCGACTCGGGTGCCCTCCCTCCTTCTCCAGGATTTCCCGACATTCTCCTGCTGAAGATGAGATGTCAGTCCTGACTTTCTGCCCCACCCCTAACGATTCACCCTGTGGCAGGCTGCTTCTGTCTGCAGCAAGGGGAGACGTGCACCGCAGGCCAGGTGGGCGGCAGGGCGTCCTCTGCTGAGGGGGAGATCTTTTCAGTGGCTGCGTGCCGCTCTCTGCGGAGAGGCCTGATCAGAGCCCGCCTCCCTGACCACACCACCTCCTCTTCTCGCACCTCTGTCTGCTTCAGGCTACTACTGCCCTTGCCCTGGAGCCTCCCAGCTGTGGAACCCCTCCTCTCTCAGCAGCAGCATTGGTCAGCGGGGGATGGAGAGAGGCTCGCATAACCCCGAGGTCCCAGAGCCCAACCGCCTGCTGACAATTGCTCTCCTGTAGTGTCCAGCGTTTGAGCACGTTCTCCTTCACTGCATTTTCTCTAAATAAAACTGCCTTTCAGATGAATGAACAGCATCATAGTCTTATAGTAACATGGCAGAAATGTTACACCCATCATGGAGTCCATAAAGTATTAGAAATAACGCAGCTAGGAAGGACTTAGCTCTGGCTGTGGCCGGCACCGATGTCCTATGCAGTTCTTAAGATTAACTTACTATTAAAAATTTTTTTAATTGAAAAGAGTTTCTTTTCTCAAGACAGGTTTTGCTGGCTGAACCGGCCAGTCCTGTCCTCACTCGGCTCAGATCCACCTGGTTTAGGAGGCAGATTCTGTGCTGCTGTGAATGGGGGCCCTGCGTGTGGCCTGCAGACGGGCAGAGCACCAAGCGCTTCAGAACTAAGCATCCCTGTCACCGGGGTGGGCAGCTCTTTCAGGGATACGGTTTAATCCTTAATCTTTTCTTTTTCTGCAAGTGTTCAGTGGAATCCTGGTTACTTTAAATGCAGAATCATTTTCCCAGTGATCTTGCAGGTTTGGTGAGTGGTACTTCATCTTCGTTCCCCGTGGCCTACGTGGTGGCCCTCGCCACATGCCCTGCCAGAGCACAGCTGTACTCTGCTAGTGACCACTTTTCCTTTGACTTCTAAACTGCCTTTGCGTTGGATAACGCTCATCCTCAGAATTGATGTTCCTGTCTGCCTGAGCGCCGAGAGTGGAGGAAGGGAGGGGGTATGGAGCCACACTCAGGAATACCTTCTGTTTCTCTTTGTAGAGTCCGTTTAGTAGAAAGAGGATCTCCTCACAGCTTGCCCCTGATGGAGTCAGGAAAAGTAAGTAGTAAAGGAAGAATATGCATTTCTATGCAAGTATGAGTCTCCTTGCCTGGGCTTTGAAATCGTAAGAAATATATTTTATAGTATATTTTTTCCAAAAAGTTTTCTTGAATGTAATGTATCAGGACTAGGTTTGGCCATGAGTACAGAAACTCAAAATAACAGTGTTTTAAATGAGTTAGTTGGTTTTTTTTCCTCACATAAAAGAAACCATGAAACTACCAGGGGCCATGGCACCTTCTGTCTTGTTCTGCTCTTCATGGCCTCCATTCCCAAGGGTACCTCAGGGTCTAAAGTGGCTGCTCCAGCCCCAACCATCATTTCCAGTTCCAGCCAGCAGGAAGAGAAACTGAAAAAGAAGGAAACAAAAGGTGCAGACCTTAAGGAAGGTTCCTAAGCTGCCTTACTCATACTTACATACCATTGGCAGAATGTAGTCACACAGTCACACCTGGCTGAACGGAAGGTTGGCAATATCATATTGGTTCTGAATATCTACAGGCTTAGCCAAACATCGGGGTGTCACTTACTATGGAAGTAGACAAAGAACGGTTATCAGGGGACAACTAATAGTTCCTGCCACAGTTATTATGTTTTTTATAGAACTAATGAGCAAGAAATGTATTGAAACCTAAATGAAGACATTTTTTTTTCTTTTTTGGCCCCAATTGTCAGATCTTTTCTCCACTTGACATAATTCTGAAAGCATCTTATGTTGCTTCTGGAGCTTTTATAATCTGTGTCACAACCACCAATTAGAATTCTTCATCCTGAGTTGGTTCCGATGGTAGGAGGCAGTCCCCACCCGCCCACCCTAACTCAGTCTGGTGGACCGTTAGTCAGACAGAGACGAGAGCCGCTCGGCACGCTTCAGTAGTAAGGGACAGGGCAGCTGTGCTGAGAGTTTTTACCACGTCTCAACCGTACGATGTTAAATTGGCTGAACCGAGACAAATTGTGTTCTGAATTTCCAAAATCAGCTTTTGCTTCCTTACTTACATGGTTTCAGTGGAATTCAGAATATTTCTAAGCTAAACTTCCATTAAGAAGGAGATGTTTAATGTTGACATTATAATAAGAGATGTTCACCAGGGGTTCTAGCCATAACACACCAGGCTGTACCAGCAGCGACATGCAGCTCTCACTTCTGGCCCCACCGAAGCGGCTTTCCACTAAGTCATTTTGCCATGCCTGCCTTATTTTTGAGTCCACACTCATCTCTGAAAACTTCTTCCCTGTCTTCCTTAGTTCAGGGCCTACTGCAAGCATCACCCTTCATTCACGCTGGCGTGCCGTGGTATGAGGCATAATATTAAATATAACTGAAAAAAAGTTAATTGAAATAATGGAAAATTCCTATTTTGCAAGTATCAGGCTGTGTTAAATTGTATCACTTATCATGTTTTTGTTCAAATTCTTAATTTTAAGATCACTTGAACACGGGCTCAGTCATTGTAGTAATCACTACAATGAAATGCGATTGTCACACTGTGATTACGTGTTGCACCGTATGTAACATTGAGTTAAAGCCATACCACTTCCTAAACAATTTTAGAAAGGAAAACAGGCATGTGGCATGAAGGCCAGATCGAGGTGGATTGCTGTGTAGTGTCTACCTGTCTGTCTGTCTGTCCACTGACAAGAATGTTCTCCTTTCCCACACAGATACTTCCAGGGGTTCGGATTATAATTGCCAATCCAGAAACAAAAGGGCCGCTGGGAGACTCACACCTGGGTGAGGTGAGTTGTGGGGTGCCCACCTGGGTGAGGTGAGTTGTGGGGTGTCCTCGGGGAGGTGTGGCCTCCAAGACCAAGTTTACTTTCCTGCTACACCGCTCCTGTTCTCCCCGACGCCAGTAAACAGGACCCCATGTCACATTCTGTGTAAACTGGGGAAGTCACGACTGATTAGCTGGGAAATAACTTGAGATAAGCTTTACTGCTTAAATGAGTTAAAATCCTGAAAGTTCAGGATTACAAAATAGAACTTCCTTCAGGAAGTATGATATGTTCTCTTCAAAAAAGTTAGAAAAGAGAAAACTTAATGTAAGTGGACTGAGTTTCCTTGTTTCCCACACACCTGCCACATGCTGGGAGGTGCTTCCTCAGAGAACGACAGGGAAGTGTGCAGATCGTAACAGCAGGCGAGGAGAGTGAGAGATCCTCCTTTTGGTCAGAAAGTCAGCAGTGGCCCTTTGCTCGCTGTATCTGTGATGAGACCCACCCCCGTTGACTCTCACCCTCTGCCTCGTTGCCCCTCACGCTGCGGCTGCACATGCGTGGAGAAAACCCGTCGTCCTACTGCCTGTCCCCTGTCAGTGCTCCCTCCTCTGCCTTCTCCCATTCTTCTCTCTCTGTGATAAACTCGCTTCTTCCCAGAGGATGTCAGAAAAGGGCCCCTGAGTCCCAGCCTCCTGGCATCGCCCACTCGTTTACCTTCCCTCCTGCTTTCCTGTCCAAGGCCACGCCTGCCGCGTGAGCTAGACTGAGCCCTCCTGCCCGGCAAGGATGTCTCTGCTGCAGGTGTGGCCTGCCCTGCCTGTCAGCTCTCCCTCACTGAAGTCCTCCAGCCGCACACGTCTCGTCAGGACCGCGCCACTCCTCCTGAGGGACACGCGTAGTGCCGTCACACGTACTGACACCCTCTCAGTCGTGTGGGACAATAGCGTTCTGTACGGACCTCATCTAGCATTTCCTGGACACACATTCCTAGGGCGAAGCTGGGACGCAGAGCCCGCTGTCTCAGGCACCTGGAGAGGGCGCGGCCCTCCCGGTGGGTGGCCTCGGCTGGGGCGGAGCGGAGCCCACTTCATTCTGATTTTCTCAGGGGAATGTGTCTCACTGAGGCAGTTTCGTGTTAGAGAGCAGCGAGCAGTCCCCATCACTGTGTTGGACAGTGCACATTCCTCCTCTGTCCTCCTCTGTCACCTGCTCGGCGGGTGATGACTGAGTGCCGGCTGTGGCCAGGCCTGCTCTGAGAGCCAGGGATGCAGTGTCCATGAGACATTTTCTGACTTCAAGGGACTTGAGTATTTTCAGTGTAAATAAAATAATGAAAACAGCTAAGCCCAGAATGTGTTTTCCACAAACACTCCATAGTCTCAAAGACCCTGATTCTTCCATTCCTGTCCTTGTACAGACAGAAGTGCGCACAGTTTTACGAGTGTTGGAGGAACTTTATTGGCGTAACTGCTTCCTCTTGTTTTCCCCTCACTCTGCACAACCTGCGTGGTCATCGCTTGGTCAGCACATCCTCCTGCCCCGTCTCCCCCCACCCCTCCCACACACTGCCCCATCACACCCGGGCCTTCTGTTTCCCCATTGTTTGACGTTATGTGCCTTCCCTCTTAAAGGTGGTTTTCTTTTGTGTTGTGTTATTGTAGTATATTTCCAAAAGTATGCAAACCACATGAAAGGGAAAAATAAATCATAAAGCTTTTCAACATTTTTCCAGATTACTTTTTAGAAACAATCATTACATTTGAATAAATGCAAGGAAACTAGTACAACTTTGTTCATTCAATGTGCTTATTTTTAAACCCCTCAATTAATCTGCTTTGGCGGAATTCTTGATGGGTGGATGGCTCTGTTGTTTGCTTAGCCGTGGGCTTGCTGTAGAGCCTTTATTTCAGTGAACTTTGTGGCATCTGTGTCTCCCCAGAAACCTGAATGAGAGCAGCATCGTCTTGTTTTTACAGTCCAAGGACACTTTCAGTATCACTGAATATAATTTATTGGGTTGTAAAAGTAGTTTCTTCCCTGGAGATAGTCTCAGGTTAACTTATCCAGTTATATTTTGCTTCCTTAACAGATCTGGGTTCACAGTGCCCACAATGCCAGTGGTTATTTCACTATTTATGGAGATGAATCCCTCCAGTCAGATCACTTCAACTCAAGATTAAGTTTTGGAGACACCCAGACGGTCTGGGCACGCACAGGCTACCTGGGGTTCCTGAGGAGAACTGAGCTCACAGACGCCAATGGAGGTGAGGGTCAGACAGGTGGGCGGGAAGGCCAGGGCCCTCGGGACACTGAGCACCCCTGGACACTGCCCCCTGGACACTTCCCAAACCCAGGAGAGCACACATGCATGCTCACTGCAAAGCAGCCTAGAAACAGCCAGATGCGAAAGAGAGGAAGGACGAATGCAAGTGTGTCCCTGAGCTGAGCTGCACGTCATATTCCTGTGTTCTCATTCGAGCCAAGAACAGATTCAAACCCAGGGCTAGGGGCCGGGCCTCCATGTCCCACAACAGAGAGTCCGTGGTCCCAGCTTTCTGATGCCTACTTCCCACTCTGAAGCTGCGCAATCCCACAGAGACCAGACTGAAAGGGAAACTGGGCCGGTGGCTGCAGGCGTGTGCACACTGCCCTCTTCCAGGACAGGTCTGGCCCATCATGAAGGGGCGGCAGTGAGGCACTCTGGCCATAGGTGGTCAGCGTGTCTGGGGACTCCAGGGCCCAAGGGGAGCAGCAAGGGTGGAGGCTGCTGCTCCCTCTTGGGGGGCTGGCACCAGGCAGGGACTTTACCCAGAACCAAAATGTAAAAGCCAACTTGCTATTCAAGTCTTGGCTGATTCCTGAATCCTTTCTCAGCTCCTCAGTTCCATTAACAATAGAAGCAGAGGGTGGGAGTGGAGATTCCTTGGTGGGATCCTGCCAGACCCAAACCCAGGAGACCTCAGGGAGGCTTCCTGACATATGTGTCTGGTGGGAGCTGTGCTGACCTGGCAGAACCAGCATAAATTTTGGAAAATAGTACAAAAATATTTTGGCATCACATTTGCAATTTGGGACAATCATAGACTTTTATTTGAGGGTGCTCTCTGGGGTTCCCGTGAAGAACTGAGTTAGAGATGTAAGGTCGGTAGTTATCCGGCCCTTCCCAGGAGGTGGGGCAGTGGGCCTGCAGGATCCCAGTGTTACCGCACAAAGGGCACAGTCTGCTCCCCGCAAGAAAAAAGCCAGTTGTCAAGAGGCAAGATGGTGGCAGAGAGAAAGGGCAGTTTATTACAGCTTGCTAGCAAGAGGGAAGATGGCCGACTAATGTTCAAAAGAACCATCTTAAGGGGGCACAAAATCTTACAGCAATTATATAGGCCAGTGGGTTATAGGGGAGGGGGGTGCGAATGTGGACCCTCAGGTGTTGCGGACTGGGAATCACCACACCAGATCTTTCAGTTGTCCTTGATCATGGCCATCAGCATAGACTCTGTTGGGGGGTCATCACATTCCTAAGGAACTCAAAAGAACAAAGTTATCATCTTATCGCAGCTGGGAGGTACATTCACCAGCAGGGGTCATAAAATCTACAGAGCAGTTAGATCTCTTGGAGGATGCAAACCCAGCTGGGTTGGTTAGTCATAGGTCATTCAAAGTTACAATAGGGTTTCTTTTCTACAATACGGCTCCCCTCACGTCAACGTTGTGTTAAGCCGGTATCACCAGGGGCTGGGACGGCAGGGGGTCCCTGCTGCCGTAACCACCAGAAGCTGGCAAGTCAGTTTTTCCATCTCATCTGACTTATATTGGAAAAGATTTATTTTCTGGTATTTTGTATGTCAATCACTTCTTTCAAATTCACCCTGAAGTACTTGCTACCCTAAAGATTAAGGACACGTCTCCTGATTTTTAAGGAAAGGTGGATTGACTGCATGTTGTCATTATCCCAAGGTTTGCACAAATGATAATAAGTTTAATGGTTATATGAGCTAAGGAAAGCCTTGTTCATGAACATTATGAGAAACTATGCTTTCTTTTCCCGCTAAGACATGAAATAGTAACAGAGTTAAGACCTCATGTGATGGAATCAGAGGGAACTGGGTTTAATTTTGGCTGTGCTGAATCTTAACGTATGACTTTGGGAGAGCTTGGTGAGGTGTCAGGCACGTCCACTGCCTCAGGACCCAGGCAGTGCTGAGATGCACTGAGGGACACGGGATCATGTCTTTGACGAGCATGGAAGCTGATCCTGGAGAAGCTGTCCCTCCCGTGGCCTTGAGGCTGCAGGGAGGTTGCAGATGCGCCAGCACTCCAGGGAGACAGCACCCTGGGCCTCGGCGTTTTCCTTGAGAGCCTCAGGCTGCAGAGCTTCCCAGAGGGAGGGAAATACTGATCCCCAGCTCTGCGACCCCCTTCTTTGCATCTTTCTCACTCTGGGTGTTTTAATCTTTTCTTCTTGAAGCAGCTTGAGCAGCATGGCGGTGAAACTGACACATGTTTTCCATTCCCTGAGCAGAGCGCCACGATGCCCTGTACGTGGTGGGGGCCCTGGATGAAGCCATGGAGCTGCGAGGGATGCGGTATCACCCCATCGACATCGAGACCTCGGTGATCAGAGCCCACAAAAGCGTTACTGAGTGGTGAGTGGTGGCTGGCCTTCCCACACGAGCGGGACGGGATCTGTGTGGCCGTGGGAGCCCATGGGTCCTGTGGAGGAGTCTCAGCCTTGGACTGGAACCTTCCCTTGAGGGGTTAATGACTTAGCAGTGAAGGGGTGCTGCTGGGTAGACTCGGTGTCTCTCGGGCACTCCTGAGAATGACTGCCAAGGACTGGATAGTGTCTTCCAGGAAGCCAGGCTGTCGCTGTCCATTCGGGTTTAGTTCACAAAAGTGGGATGTAGGAAGAAACTAAGTGCGCACACGCAGGCGCAGAGAGCGCTCTGACAGCGGCTCTGGAACCGTGCAGGCTCACGTGCCGTCTGCCAAGACCCTAGATGATGAGAGGAGGAGGCAGACTTGCCCGAATTAAACCAAAGCCAACGGTGACAAGTCTCCCATCGCAGGCGCTCTCCTGGGGGCCAGGGGCCTTGGGGACCGAGGGTCTGCCCTCCCAGCCGTTCAGTTGGCTATGACACGCTCAGCGTGCCCCGCGATAGCCAGCTGGCCTGGAGGCCACAGCACCGACCACTCTCTCAGGGCCCTCAGTGCCGGTGTGTGACGTCAAAGCTCAGGTCAGGAACCCCAAGGGAGGTGCGCCTTGCAAAGTCTCTCATGACAGTTCCTCCTGGTGGGGTGGATGGGTCTGTGATTGTTCACTGCCTCCCATTAGCTGATGCAGGCTGGTGCGTGTTACCACGTACTGAACCCAGACACGGAGGACTTGGCAGGATAGAAGAGATAAGAGGCAGAGTAGAGAGTGTGCGTAACCTGCACGTGCTCCCGTGGTTCAGACTGGCTCCCGTCCTACTCACCTTGAAACAAAGTCCTCAAATTGCCGAAGCTGCCTCTCTACTTGAGTGTACCAACGGGACAGAAACCCAGAAAGATAGCAGCCCAGAAACCAGGCCCAGCACCTGACTAGGTTTCCATCTAAAGAGCTGTAAACAATTACAGCCTTCTATTTCTGTATTTCTAAGGAAATAATTTCACTGGCTAGTGTCACCTCCCTCAAGTATTTTCTATCTAGTTGCGAAAGAGTTGTTTTTACCTAAAAAGTCTGCAGCAGGGGGCTCCCTGAGCCCCTCATGGGTTTGCAGGCCACGATTCCAGTTTTTGTTCTAAGCACTGCTGTTGCCACCTGCCGTGTGGCTTTGCCTGATGGGTGTCCACAGGTGGCACCAGAAAGAAGGAAGACCAGTGGTCTTGTTCTGATGGCTTGGAAACTGCCCAGCACAAACTGCTCTGCTGTCCTTTTTACTCCTTTTTGCCTTCCCTCCCCTGGGTCCCCCCAGTTTCCTTGTACTGAGAATGAAGGATATGACCCTGTGTCACGTAATGTGACTGTGTCACTCCTGCAGAGTCCAGCCAACCAACTCTCCCTTTTCCTCACTCCTTCAGAGTGTCAATGCAAATAATCCATAATCAGTCTATAAATCAAAATTTGTGGTGAGTTTATTATGAGCCAGGTCTGAGGACTATAGCCCCAGGGGCTTCCTTCCCCAAGGAGGGAAGCACACTGAAGAAGTGGCATGTACAGAGTGATTGTATACCATCTTGGAACAAAGAGCATACGTCACCTATGACAGGAATGTCCTTTTTACAACAGTCATGAGATTGATTAGCTGGCACAGCAGGTTGGTGGTCACAAGGTGAGCACAGCAGGTCAGTAATTAATCCTTAGTTTCCTGGAAGAGTTGCTTATCCTTAAAGAAATGCCAATGTGGGGGAAGCTACCTCCCTATCTTTAAGGGCATCATTCTTGTCTTTGGGACATTGTAGGTGGTTAAAATAGATGTACGATGCATGCTCAATGGGCCACATCAGGCCTTTTTGGAAAAACAAGATCAGGCCAAATTAGTTTTAAACCAAATGACTTCCTGATGTACTCTGATATATCCTATTGCCTTTTATTTCTTCATCAAGAGGTAACCGTGTACAGCCCCCAGGAAAGCTCTGATGGGAGGAAAGTGACCAGCGTCCAGCCCATAGCTTCCTGGCAAACCCCCTCCTCAATTAAGTATGGAAATCCAACCTGATTCCTGATAATGTGTCATCAATTTCAAATGCCATAGTAAAATTATACCAAAAATGGCAGAGAGATACATATATGTATAATCTACAATATCACAAACTCACAGTATGGGCTCACTTGGGCCATGCAGAGCGATGTTTTAGTGTCACAAAGAGTCATATTATGGAAATTCAGCACCAGCACATCGTGGGAACAGCCCTCAGCAAGATTGTTCCCTTAGGTATACACACTTATCACAAAGCAAAATCCAGAAAGAGAGGGCTGTTAAACACATTCTTCAATATTTCCCTTTAACATATATAGGCCATACTGAACAAAAGATGCATTTTTTTTCCCTAATAGATGGACTCTCATGCTGTTAGAAAGCAATAATGAATTTTCCCAAATATTTCCTGCCTCACAGCTGAGGCAGAACCTTCTGTGTGTCTGGCATGAGAAAGCAGATACCAGCAGCCCACTGCAGGGCCCTGGAGCCTGGTCCCTCCTCCGTGCGGCTCCCTCCCCCAGGACCCTCCTGGAGCCGGGTCCCTCCTCCATGGGGCTCCCTCCCCCGGGACCCTCCTGGTCTCCATGGCCAAGCAGACCATGGGCACCAGGGGCAATTAATATTAAGGTTGTTACACAACCACTTTTTAAAAGCCCAACTATATGAGGTCAACGTGGGTTAAAGGGTAAAGCACAGGATTAGGCTTGCACAGATTGGGCAGACTAAATACTCTGGGTGACCTTCCCATTGAAAGATCCCGAATAAAACACTTCTGAATAAATCTTTGACATTCTCAAGGAATTACCCCAGCCAGGTAGCTCTTGCTGTATTATGGTCACCTCAAACTCAGCACTTTAAACAGTAATCAGTTATTATGCCCCCACATCTGCAGTTGACCACTGGGTGATCTGACCCCCTGTGGCTGGGGCCTGTAGGTCAGCTGGGCTTGGGGCTGGCGGCTCTTCTGCACGTTTCCATCCTCCCAGGCTGTCCCACTGCTGGGGTGGCAGAGGAAGCCAGGGCCAGCTCAGACGCCCCAGCTGCTCTCCGGCCTCTGCTGACTTCTCACTGACTACATCGCGTGCTGGCCCAAGCCCAAGGGCAGGACACAATGTCCACCCTTAGGGCATAGTGTGCAGATCCAGGGAGGGACTCCTGCCACACCCTCACCCTACACCCCTTGACACCAGCTGGGGGCAGAGGGCAGGGCTGCTCTGAGGGCAGTGCCGCCACAGAGATTGTGGAGCACGTGGGGCAGCAGAAAGTCTAAGGACGGGAGGGAGTGAAATGACCAGTGAGCGGAAGGAGGTGGGCTTAGACCAGCAAGGCAAGGAGACTGTCAGTGCTCAGGCAGATCCAAAAAGTACCAAGTGGACCTTCTCGAAAAGAAAACATGATGATTAAATAAAAACCTCGCTGTATAGTGATGGTTTTTTCTCTCTTCCAGCGCTGTGTTCACCTGGACAAATTTGTTGGTGGTTGTGGTGGAGCTTGATGGGTCAGAGCAAGAAGCCTTGGACCTGGTCCCTTTGGTGACCAACGTGGTCCTGGAGGAGCACTACCTGGTGGTTGGGGTGGTGGTGGTGGTGGACATCGGCGTCATCCCCATCAACTCCCGGGGGGAGAAGCAGCGTATGCACCTACGAGACGGGTTTTTGGCAGACCAGCTGGACCCCATCTATGTGGCCTACAACATGTAGTCTTGTCTCCGGCTCCCCTGGACTTTTCTAGAGTGTAACGTTTTTCTCAGCGTCACTGAAGTGTGCAGAAGCGAGGGCGACGTTCGCTGAATGGAGCCTTTTGTCACACGCTGGTGAGGAGACTTTCCACGGCGTCCCGATTGGCGTGGGGTGAAATGCGAATTTACCACTGAAGTTTGCGCAGAAGAACTTGGGATTATTGCCTGCAGTTTGTTGGAAAAGCCCATTTCAAAAACTTTCTTTTCTTTCTTTTTTTTTAATTATTGGATAATAAGTGCTTTCTTCGTAAATGTGGTATTTTGTTAAGCCAAAATAGCAATTAAAAAAATATTCTGCCCTTCAAATGGGTTCTTTTAAACAATTTATGTAGTGTGACAAAGAATTGTTTTCTCTGTTTTAATGTGTCATGAAATCTTAATGACATGGACCTGTTACTAATTTAAGCCATTGCTAGATCTCATCCTTTTAGGAAAGTTCATTGAGGTACGAGAAAAACCTTCCAAATAGCACCTTCCAATTAGATTTTAGCAGCTTTCTCTGTCAGAAATGTGCTGAAGAAACAAAGGCTAATATGTGGCCTTTGAAGCTAGCATAGATGAGGAGAAATTATAAATAAGGTGTATTTCGGCAATTATCTTACAGATATCTTTGTACTAAACTAAAAGATAAAATAAGTTAACTACTTCATATGTAATTATGTACAAAACGTTTAATTTATTTTGATCTCTTTAGAAGTATAAAAGAGAAAAACATTCAAGAATATTAAAGTCTTGTAATGTTTGCTAATATAAAAAAGTGTTGTATTATCTTGCGTGGATAGTATCACAACAAATATATATATATGAAATATAAAGTCACTAATGAACCAAGGAGATTTTAAAGTGTAAAATGCAGAGCCTGTCACTTGCATGGTGTCCCCTCCACTGAACTGTAGCTAGAGACCCTGTCGCCCGCTTTGCTGATGCGAGCAATCGCAGTGCCCGTAGCCCAGTCTGAACGTTCCTTCTGGAACCAGAGAGCAGCAGGCAAGGTTGTTGCCGTCTCAGAGGCGGTGGAGGAATTTGAGGCTACCGTGCACTGTCTCTCCTTCGCTGTGGGGGCAGCCGTGAGCCGTTGGTGCCAGCACGTCTGACGACGCTGAGCAGGCGTGAGGGAAGGCAGGTGGTGAGGAGCACTGTTCTCTTAGCTGCAAGAATTCGTTGCACAATGTTTTTCACCCTTTTTGTTAGTGTCACCTTTCTTTGGTCCTTGGTATGAAAAGGAGTGATATTCTGTGGTCATTTGCACCAGGTTGCGTGGATTCCCCTCAGATGGCCACTGTGTGGAGTGGACAAAGTGTCCAGAACCGCTTTATGGGAAAAGACTCACATAGGAGGTCGTCACCTTGGCCCGCCCCTTCGGGTGCCCTGGCCGCGTGAGCAGAACCCACAGGGAACCTGCGTGAGCTGCCCCAGGACTCTGAGCAGAGCCGCTGGCCGCAGCAAGGAAGCCTCACGGCTCCCCTCACGCACCATCTGGGGATGACACGTTTCTGATTTCAGTCTCGCTGCTGCCTCACACACTTTCGAATTTCCAGAGCTCGTCTGTACACTCCTTGATTGAATCAGCCCATCTGTGCCAACCAAGAAGAGGTACCAGCTCTCCAAGCGCGATTTACTTTATAATTGCCCCAATAGGACCCTGCAGTGGCTCTCGTTGCTAGATATGCATGACTAAGATTGTTGCTGGGCAAAATTTAGATTCTCTTCTCATTATATCGTGGGCGATGTCTTTATCTGCCTTTGCTATATGTGCCAGCAGTAAGCCCTTTGCTAAAAGAGAGTTTTGTTTGACTTCTGAGATCCAAGGCTAATTGTTTTTTAAAAATTTTAAGTGGCGTATTTTTTTAATTGTCTGCATGTGGGGTGCATCCTTCCATCTCCACAAATCATTTGATTTTTAAAATATTATTTGACTTCATTGCTGTGTATGAATATTTCTCAACATGCTTCAGATACACATTCCTACAGTCTTCTGCTTCCTTAGGGGGAAACCCACCACACACAGAAGAAGGGCATTTTCTTACATACACCCACCTTGTTTAAGGGGAAGAGGGTTCAGGGTTTCAGATTAGGAAACACAGTTGCGGGATAACTTGTCAGGTCCAGCTGAGGTCGGAAGCAAACAAATCAGCTGTCACTTCAAACACAACCTCCCTTTACCAGGTCAGCGTCACATGCCAGGCGTGCAGTTGTGGACGCGGTTGGTGACGGCCTGTTGTCTCCAGTGTTAGAGTTGAGGTCCAGAGGGTTGGGGGCTGGGATCAAAGTTCTGTTGTGCAAAGAAGGAAAGGAGACACTTAAGAACCTCCCGTGTCAGCAATAAAGAAGGCTTGTTTTGTATTAGAAACCGTGCTGTAGATAAATCGTTCCTGAGGGTGTAACAGATGTTTGTCTTGTGACCTTGTGCTTCTGAAGTCAGACAAAACCATGTCATCAGCTCGCACAAAGGAGGGTACACAGTGCACATCGAAACACAGACCTGACCCGCCAGGGCGGCTTCCTCATGGTGCTTGTTTATTATCTGTATTTAATCCTGCTTGACACTTTCCCCAAGGGAAACGGTCCCTTTATCAGTTGAATGTTAGCAGCGTTATTTCATAGAGTGTGGTAACTGGTCAGAGAAATGTACTCGACCAGTCACAGTTTCAAAGGAAATTTTTATGTGCGAAGGACAGCAACCTTCTCGTATGTTACACCACCAGTAAGCTTTGTACATCTGTGATAACGCCTGTTTTATATTCAAATGACAAATAAAAGCTTTTATTTTTGTTGCTCTGAAAATAGCAGTTTCTTAATTGGTCCCCTGGAAAACTGTCTGGGACAGCTTCAGCCCCAGGAAGGAAGTGACTCCTTCAAAAAGAGGTGTCTGACTTTGTTTACGTAATTTGTTGCATTACTTATTAGTGCAGAGAATCATACTTGGAACAATGTTTAAATTTTGATGTGGGCATTTATTGCTAAAAAAATTCCTATGGCAACAAATGTTTTGTGAAATGTTTTTTTTAATTCTTTTAAATATATCTGAATATATTTGTTCACATTTTGCTGCAAGTGTACAGATTATTGGAAACTTGTTGGGACAAAAAGTAAGCATGAGTCCTGTGTGCAAATACTTCCTATCAGCTGTGTGGCAGGGAACCTTGCATGTCAGGAAGTAGATCAAGCTGATTATTCCAGTCCTGATTACCTTTGATCTTTGACAACCAAAAAGCTCTGTCTTTTGCCCAAGATCTGAGAATTCTTACAGCTTTGTCTTTTGGAAAACAGTAGCAGGTTAACTGACCTTAAGCCTAATGCTTATAAAAAAGTTTTATACACATGAATCAGTAGACCTCAAATCTGCACACAGATCACCAGGGTTAACCTATGTGCCTTCGTATTAGGATGCCACTTGTCCCCCCGCAACTTTTGTCCAAGACAATCCCATGTAAACTGAGGGACAATGCTTTGGGTATGTGAAAGTGGGTGCTGATGTAAGACCAGCCTGGCTGCATCAAATCACACAGAATATAGAAGGAAGGCCCCAGTTTCTCAGATGGTGGCCTAACAGTGATGGGTCAAATGAAACAAGGGGACCAAGAGAGCTGCCCCTGCACAGCCCTGCTTTGGACAGTGTGTGTGTGTGCATGCATGCGCACATACCTCTGTGTGCATACCTGTGTGTCTGTGTGTGCCAGCATATCTGTGTGTGTGTACCTGTGTGTACCTATGTATGTGTGCATACCTGTGCATGCCTGTGTACGTGTGTGTGTACCTGAGTAGGTGTGTGTACCTGCATGTGCCAGCATAGCTGTGTGTATATACCTGTGTATGCATGCATACCTGTGCGTGCCTGCACACCTGTGTGTACCTGTGCATGCATGCATACCTGCTTGTGTGTGTGCCTGTGTATGCGTGTGTACCTGTGCATGCCTGTACCTGCGTGTGAGTATAGACTTTTCTTCTGTGGTGCCATGTTCTGCATCCTCTAGCACAATGCTGAGTTCTTGGGACACAATCACTGTTATTAGGACACTACTGTTAGTTTGGTTGACTGGTCAATTATCATTCTGTCTTATTTTCCTCCTTGATGTCTCGGCGTAGAGATGGGATGGCTTGTCCGCCTCAAGAAGCGCTGAGGCTGCTTCTGTGGAGAGAAGTTCCATTTCCTTAACAGCCACATCTTCTGTGACTTGCAGCTTCCACTCACTGCTTTTCTCAGTAGAACTCACAATCCCTGATCCCTACTGACATACTAAACCTTTTATTTTCTGCCGCATTCCAGAAAGGCAGGCAGGACCCCGTGTGGCCGTCCTTCTAGAGTGAGAACAGCAGCTGGTGGTGTCACTGTCTCCCTGTCACAGTCAGTCTGGTTCATGCTGAGTGGGTACTCTCAATTGCTACCTCTTACTGTTTTCCAGTCTTTAAGGTTAATTCTATGAATAAAATAAGCAGGCAAGACCAAGACCAGTCTGACATCTTGGCAAGAAATTTGGATCAGCCCAGTGCCGTGGTGGGCCGCTGTTCTGTGGTGGTGACACTGTGAGACAGTTGACAATATCAGCTCCCTTCGGCTTGTGTGGAAGTCTCGTGTGGATTTCTCCACTTCACAGTGACCTCTCATCCCCTGCCCTCCCTGACACACCCCGTCTTCATCCTTCTCCATGTCACCATCACCAAGCTGGACTCAGACTTCCATGGGTAGAGAGAGTTTGTATGAACTCTGTCACACTGTGGCCCATTCAGCCCTGGTCAGAACTGACATTCGAGTGGAAATAAAGGGAAGGGACAAAGCAGGCTTCTGTCACTGCCTCAGAGACTAACTCTCAAGACCTCTGGGAAAACACCTTCTGCAACTTGGCTGGCTGGCCTTATTCCACTGAGGTTCCAGTCTTGCTTGTTATCAGGGCTTCGCCCTGCCAGGAGAAGGAACAAGATAGGAGGCAAAAGTTAAAGTACTTTAGGAAGTTGGATTAAATAGCATATGTGGGCAGAAAAATGTGTTTTCCTCCACTTCCCACCCTATGCAAGGAGAGTGTACAAGATGCCATGTTCTAGATGCTTCTCCAGGTGTGGCAGACCCCAGATGGAGC
Source organism: Tapirus indicus (assembly GCA_031878705.1). NCBI lineage: Eukaryota > Metazoa > Chordata > Mammalia > Perissodactyla > Tapiridae > Tapirus > Tapirus indicus. The sequence continues at coordinate 127,623,800 of CM062925.1, forward strand.
TGTCACTGCTTCAGACTGACCACTGAAAGAGCAAAGTAGTAGAAATTGAAAGTAGGAAGAAAGAACCAGTCTGGTGGAATGTGCAGCCTGAGTGCCTGGCAGCGCTGGAGGGCAGAGGAAGAAGACGGGGCACATCCGCTCTTCTCCTCGCGTTGCTTTGTTTCCTGACTGTGTTGACGTGTATTAACTGTCTCTTCACCTGTCCAGCTTCCCTGTGGGAGAACAGGGTGTGTTTTCTCAGTGCCTACCATGGTGCCCTGCACAGAGCAGGCATTCGGTGAACTTGCTGCATGAAGGACCTCCTCACGGGTAAGTGGCATCATGGGCCATGTGAACACAGGGCTGGAAGCCCCCCCAGGAGATGGATGATAGAACGGGTGGGTAATAGATGCTCCTGGAAACATGATGAACTTGCTTGTTTTCGTAATACAGAAAATGCCAGTGAATCCTGAAAGCCACTCAGGCCTTTTTGCAAAAGGTTATTAATTATAGTAATCCATTGTTGGGGCCCAGATATCCCCAGCATTTGACAAATGACTAAAATACCAGATAAAGGATAAAGGATGACAAGGGAAAGAGGGGAAGGAATTAGAAATAAATGATGTGGTTAGTGAAGGGGTAATTCATTCAAAGGGTAATACACATTAGAAAGATCCATGAAATGGTAAAGTAGTATAAATTGAAAGTGGGAAGGAAGAATGAGAGCATGGAAGGATACAGACAGGAGCCAGGGCTGAGTGGACATCAAAGTGATTGGAGCCCGTGCAGTCTGCCACCCACTACGTGTTGGGACAGGACAGAGTGGAGGGGAAGTGGTCTCAGTTTTTGCTACAACGTGAAGGGTGTGTTATGAGCCACAGAGGATGGAAAACAACCTAGACGGATGCATCCTGGCACCTCTACTCTCACTAAACCTCAGGAGGACGTCACCAAAACCTGCACTTCAGCAGACCCCCAGGAGACCGCCCTGGGCCACGCCCCACAGCCCAGGGGTGGCTGTGAAGCTGAAGCCTGAGGTGGAGCAGTGTGGTGCTGAGCAAAGTGGAGCCAGAGCTGCCCTCACTCCCCACTTTCCCTCAGGACACTTTTGCAAAGGGCTGGATGCACCCCTCATCTTGTTGAGTGACCCCTGGTGAGTCACTGAGCATGGCTCTGCTTCCTTGAGCCAGTGTAAAGGAAGGCCTTTCTACTCCTTTCTGCTCCTCATACCCACTGCACATGGCACATTAAACCTGCCCCAACCATTATCAGACAAGCTTTCCACTGGCAGAAAGATTCCAAGACTGAGAACCGGAAGTACCTGGCTTGTGTGGTCTCTGACTAGTGCAAAACAAGCTGTGAATCCTCAGTGACAAATGTTCTCCTCAGCAAGAGTGGCTTCCAGCTGCTGAGGGTGTACCCCAGGTTTTCAAGGGCTGTATGAGGTCAGTGTAACCTGGACAATCACTTCGGGAGTTCATAGATCGAGATCAAGTGAACGTGCCTCCAAGCCCGTGGTTCCTGGAAATGGAAGTGGGGGCTGTGAAGACGGGTTTGGCTGATATTGATGGGTTTTAGGCGTTCTCTTGGTGAAGACTAACCCATTAGTCATTAGTGAGCAGTCACACTTGGAAAGATAACAGGGCACACTGATGCTGCTGCATTTTGACAGCAGCCCCAGCGAGGCTTTAACCAGATCGTTACCAACCTTCCAAGGCAGGGCTGCAACATTTCTGTTAGGCTTTGGGGACCATGTAGCTTCTGTCTCAGCCACTTGGTTCTGATGTTGTGACACAGATGCAGCACTCAGACAAGGGAGCGAGGCTCTCATCCAATAGCGCTTTATTTATGAACACAGAAGTTTGAAGTTTATATAATTTCCCATCATGAAATATTCTATTGATGTTTTTCAACTATTAGGAAGTATGAATGCTATTTTAAACTTGAGGGCCCTACACAAAATAGCAGCCAGATTTGGCCCTGGGGTTGTAGTTTGCTGACTCCTGTTCTAAGACACACAAATAATGAGGCAAACTTTTGGGAATTAACTTTAGATTCTGATTTTTCTTTCAAAAGGAATTAGTTTCTGAGTCTGATAGTTTGGGCTTTAAAAAATTCAATCTTATGACCCCTGTCTCATTCACTTATTCAGTCAACAAATATTTGAGCATCAACCATGCGTAGTTGCTGGGATAAAGTGGTGAAGGAGCCCCACCGCTCCCCTGGGTTTCAGGTCCAGCAGAGACTGAGAGGCTGAGTTGGCCTGATTGATAATCGATCAGCAGAGGCAAACGCATTTGCTATTACTTTCTAGCTCTATCAGGTGATTAAGGATATGTGGAGAAACACTTGAGAAGAAGCTGTGTAAAGATACCCCATGATTCTTTGTGATGCGAATAATTAAACCATCCATTTGGTCTGTTTAAAGTTCAAGTTAAACATTCAGGTATTAACATGTTAAATATTTTGTTTAATCCTGTAAAAGGATGACCTATGGGGGATAATTTTCTACAGAAAGATCCTCTCCCTGGTCGCCACCTCTCTGTTTTTCCAGCCTTTCTTTCCTCCAGATATCTGTTATATAAATCCTCAATTTAACTCAACCATGGGCTTCAATGGCTCTTTGATGTTCAGAGAATGAGGATAATAGGTCAGTCTAATGGCATTTAAGGAGTTCCTACAATGTTTACAGCACTTGGGATGGGGATGGGCTTCCAGGAGGCACCAGACTGCCAGGGACAACACTCTAGTTATGGAAATAAAGCTAGAAAGCAGCGATGGACCAGCACCTTGTGTGTGAAGACTGCTCTGGTTAGGAATGGTGCAATTAAGGGGGAAAGAAGAGAAAAATGTCACTGTTACCTGCCATCAGCATCTCACCATTTACTGCCTGGGCTACTGGAAAACCCAAATCATCATTTCTGGAACAATGTAACGTTTTGAATGGGTAATCCAATCACGTGGTCCAAATATGGAAACTCAATGAAGAGGCGTTCACTGTGACGTCCCACGTTCCCAGTCGTGTCCCTGTCCCCATAGCCCATGACAAATAACATTTTACACTAGTTTCTGCTGATGTTTTCTGTGTTTCTTCATGTGAATACAAGCCAATTATGAATATAAATTCCTACCATCCCTTCATTCTAACCCGAAACACAGTATTCTGCGTTTGGTTTTCTCTAAAGTTTATCTAAGAGATCTGTTTTTTTTTTAAGCAAAAGTCTTCCATCTTCTGGGTGCACCATAGTTCTGTTCCTGATGAGGGACACAGCCTTTTTACAGCCTTCTGCTTTTGTAAACGTCAACTTTTGTTATGACAAAAATAGTTCACTTCATATGTGGGCAGGTGTATCCGATGGGCAGATTTCTGAAGTGGACCTGTGAGTCACCAGTAAACGCACCTGTAATCTTGCAGATGTCAGAGAACCCCACAGTGGCTTCACTTCACCAGCAACGCTTCACCGACAGAAAGTATTGGTTTTAATTTGCATTTCTCTTGTTATAAGTAAGGTTGAGTAGTTAGAAAAATATTTTAAAAAGCAATTTGTATTTCTCTTTCTGTGAACTGTTTGTTCATGTCCCTTGAAATACTGGATTGTTGAACTTATCAGGAAATATTGTGAAAGATGTTTAGATGGGCAAAAAAAAGATGATTGGATGTCCTGTCTAGCTCACCTATCCAGGTTCTCTCTGCCTTTTATTGTCTTTGACCTACTTTATAATTTGTAAATTGTAGAGAACTGATAATAACACTAATCAATCTTGTCTATGGAAATGCAGATTGTGTCCCATGAACACAATTGATTATTGCCTTGTGAATAGAGCTGTTTCACATCTATTTGTAAATTCATTTCACAATTCCTTGTTTTCTGTATATGTAGTGTTCTTGGAATCCTCCTTTGAATCAGTTACAACATCTGACCTGTTTCCTCATCAATGAGCTGAGTAAAATCTTTGATACATGTTTATTTTACCTCTGTATGGGAGTCACAATTATAACATTGTCCTTTTAAGGACTTTTTCTTCTTCACTGCCGTGAGCTCTGTTAATTAGGGAGATCAGCCTTTTTTCTGTGATGAGTTGAAAATGTTTTTTTTTTCCCACTTTGTGTCACTTTTTTTTAATTTGCTTTGTTGCCTTGCTAAAATTTTTCGTCTTTATGTAGTTGAATTTATCCACCACGTATGGCTTTTGCAGTTTGGGTCATGTTTGAGCACGTATTTTTAGCCCACGTTATTTCTTCTGCTCAGTTGGGTTTTTCCATCTGACTGAGATTTCCTGGAGTCTTAGACAAGTGAGGGCCTGGAGATGGTCATTCTGATAAGTGGTCTTGCCACTGAGCAGGCACTTTCCTTAGGCCTCTTCCACTACTTTAATGTTACAAACCAGAAAAGATGCTGCTTTGAATTCTGAGTGTGCTTAAGCCTATTTACTTTAAAAAAATCTCATCTCGGGGCCAGCCTGGTAGCGTAGTGGTTAAATTCACGTGCTCCCCTTCAGCGGCCCAGGGTTTGCAGGTTCGGATCCCAGGCGCGGACCAGTGCACCGCTTATCAAGCCATGCTATGGCTGCAACCCATATAAAGTAGAGGAAGATGGGCATGGATGTTAGCTCAGGGCCAGTCTTCCTCACAAAAACAACAACAAAAAATCTCATCTCTCATAGTACATTGTCAAACAGAATTCTAGTGGGGGAGAGAAGGATAATAAAGTATAGATTACGTCAGTGGGATGGGTCTTAAGTTCCCCCTGGTTCCACTTCTGAGTATCTCAAATTCTGAGGCTGAGGGACGTGGCTCCTGACCTGAAGGAACTAGCAGCTTTCTGGGAGACCAGGCAACAGCGTACATGCATCAAGACAATACACCATCACCACAAATAAAAGAAACCATACAATTTCTGCATTATCAGAGGGAAAGGACTGATTTGCAAAGAAAAGTTCAATATGGGACCTGAGCTGGATGCTACAAAAAATAGTAGGTCTACACAGGTGGGGGCTGGAAGACATCTGCCTTCCCAGAGCTGCACTAAGGGTGTTGGATTGACTGGCTTTGGTTTTGGTGTTTAGAGACGAGGTTGAACGGTGCAAAGGCAGACCTGGGGAAAAGAGCTTCCAACAGGTAAGGGACCTGAGAGCTGCCTGGAACCCTTGATGGCATATTTCACTGGAGTTGCTCTTCCAAAGGGCTCAGCAAGCACAGAGGGCAGTGAGACTCACCATACACGTTCCCCTTCTTCCTTGAATGCAGTGTTTTTGAAAGTCCAAACAAGAATGCTTCTCCCACCTGTACTTCAAGCCTCCCACCTTCCTATTCCTTCACTCATCCTTTCTTCTGAGCTCTTCTTAATTATCCACTGTCCCTGTTCAGACCCAGGATCAGGGCAGCCAAGGATGAGGACCAACAGCAGCACAGATGCAGCTCTCTGCCCACACACCCAGAGTGAGGACCCCCCCAAGATCCAGAGTGAAGAGCCCCCCACAGACCCAAGATGAAGATCCCCAACAGGCCCAGGGTGAGGAGCCCCCCCACACACAGGAGGGTGGGGGGAGGTGTGGCTGCCACTCCCCAGGAAGGCACCTGGTAGGAAGGCCTTTGTAGACTTCGTGGGCAGAGCCTAAGACCTTTCTTTGTGCCTCTGAACAACTTCCTGCAAACTCTTGGAAGAGCCAAATAAAAATATTTGAAAATGATTTATTTATAAGAAGAACATCCACTCTTTGGCCTAAAGATCAACAGCAGGAGAAACTGAACACAAATCACAAGATTTATACTGGAGGCAAACAAGTCAAAAATACATGGTCCACAGTCACTTCTGTCTTCAGTCTCCTGTTAGGAGATATTCGGTTGCTGGAATTACTAAAAGGTTATAAGAATTATAGCTTAATCTTTCATAATTTTATGATCCTCTTTAAAATGAGCTAGAAAGGAGTAGATTGCCATTTCTTTCTTTTTTTTTTAGCAGAGAAAATGTGATTTATTTGTTTTGTCTAAACCTAACCTGGCCTGCTTCCTGAGACCCATTCACTGAACAGACCTAGTTGGAAGGAAAGCTTGGTCTAAACCGAGAATTGAAACAATCCCTTTGGGTACTGTGCAGCCTCTCTTTGATGAGGACACTGCCTCTTCGAGCTAACTGCTCCCTCCTGCTCCCTGCTGAAGAGTGTTCAGAGTTGGGGAGAGTGTGTTTTCCGTCACTGGATCGAGGTTGACAAAGGCGAAGGGGTCTTTGGGTCCATGCGATGGTCTTTGCTCTCTGTCTCTGGTTTCTAAGCGATGCTCCTTGCTGCCGGTCTCTGGATAGCCCCCGGCCTTCACAGTTGAAGTTTGAACTACTGCAGCCAGAATCTGTTCTTGTGACATTGCTCCCTGCCTAATGTGACTGAGGCCGCATGACACGTGACGGCTGGCTGTGAGGGTAGCCCTCCCTGAGGCCCTCAGCTCAGCACCGCCTGCTGTCTTCCATCCACCACATGCCACGTGCCCGGCTCTTTTGGGAAAGCTAGACCTCTGGGCCTCCCACACTAACTGACAGCACAGCTGGGTTGGTGCCTTGGTCCGTTTGGGCTGCTATAACAAAACACCACAGACTGGGAGGCTTACAAACAACGAACATCTGTGGGTGGACACTTGGGTTGCTTACATGTTTTAGCTATTGTGAGTAATGCTGCTATGAACGTGAACGTACAAATATCTCTTCGAGACCCTGCTTTCAATTCTTTTGGGTGTACACCCAGAAGAGGAATTGCTGGGTCATATGGAAATTCTATTTTTAATTTTGTGTGTGTGTGTGTGTGAGGAAGACCAGCCCTGAGCTAACATCCACTGCCAATCCTCCTCTTTTTGCTGAGGAAGCCTGGCCCTGGGCTAACATCCGTGCCCGTCTGCCCCTACTTTATATGGGACGCCGCCATGGCAGGGCTTAACAAGCAGTGTGTAGGTCCTTGCCCAGGATCCAAACCTGCGAACCCTGGGCCACTGAAGCAGAGCGCATGAACCTAACCACTATACCACTGGGCCGGCCCCTTCTATTTTTAATTTTTTGAGGAAGCTCCATACTGTTTTCCACAGCAGCTGTACCATTTTACATTCCCACTAACACTGCACAAGAGTTCCAATTTCTCCACATCCTCACTGACACTTATTTTCTGTTTTCTTTTTAAAATAGTAGCCTTGCTAATAGGTGTGAGGCAGTATTTCATAGTTTTGATTTGCATTTCCTTAATGATTGTGATATTGAGCATCTTTTCAAGTGCTTGTGGGCAATTCCTATATCTTCGTTGGAGATACGTCTGTTCAAGTCATTTGCCCGTTTTTGAAATGTATTGTTTGGATTATTATTGTTGAGTTTTAGGAGTTCTCTATATGTTCCAGACATTAACTCCTTATCAGATATATAGTTTGCAAATATTTTCTCCCATTCTCTGGGTTGCTTTCTGCTTTGTTGATAGTGTCTTTTCATGCACAAAGTGTTTTAATTTTCATGACGTCCAATTTTTCCACTTTTCCTTCTGTTGCCCCTGACTTTGGTGTCATATCCAAGAAATTATTGCCAAATCCAGTGCCATGAAGATTTTGCCCTACGTTTTCTTCACAGACTTTTATTATTTTAGGTCTTAGATCCATTTTGAGTTGATTTCAGTATGGTGTTGGGTAAGGCTCCAACTTCATTCTTTTGCATATGGCTACCCAGTTTTCTAGCAATGTTTGTTGAAAAACCTGTCCTTTCCCCATTGAATGATCTTGGCACTCTTGTCAAAAATCATTTGGAAACATATGCTAAAGTTTATTACTGTGCTGTCTATTCTGTTCCTTCTATCTGTATGTCTGTCTTTATGTCAGTACCACACTGTTTTGATTACTGTAGCTTTGTAGTAAGTTTCAAAATCTGGAAGTATGAGTCCTTCAGTTTTAACCTTCTTTTTTAGGATTGTTTTGGCTATTTGGGGTCCCTTGAGATTCCTTATGAATTTTAGGATGAATTTTTCTTTTTATGCAAAAAATATCTTTGGAATTTGGATAGGAATTACAATGGATCTGTAGATTGCATTGAGTAATATTGACATCTTAACAATATTGTCTTCCAATTCATGAACATGGGATGCATTTTCATTTATTTATATCTTCTTTAATTTCTTTCAGCAATGTTTTATAGTTTTCATTGTACAAGTCTTTCCTCCTTGGTTAAGCTAATTCCTAAGTATTTTTTTTTCTTTTGGTGCTATTGTGAATGAAATTGTTTTCATTTTCTATTGTTAATTGTTCGTGTATAGAAATGCAACTGATTTTATTGTATTGATTTTGTATTCTGCTACTTTGTTGAATTCAATTATGAGTTCTATCAGGATTTTTTTGTGGAATCTTTAGTGTTTTCTAAATATGAGATCATGTCATCTGTGAGCAGAGATAATTTTATTTCTTCCTTTCCAATTTAGTTGCCTTTTATTTCTTTTTCTTACCTAATTGCTCTGGCTAGAACTTCTAGTACTGTGATGAACGCAGTGGTGAGGGGTCATCTTGGTCATGTTCCTGCTCTTAGAGGAAAAGCTTTCAGTCTTTCACTATTGAGTATGATGTTTGGTGGGGTTTTTTTAATATAACTTTTATTATATTGAGGTGGTTTCCCTCTATTCCTAATTTGTTGAGTGTTTTTATCATGAAAGGGTGTTGAGTTTTATCAAATGCCTTTTCTGTGTCTATTGAGATGATCATGTGTTTTTTTCCTTCATTCTGTTAATGTGATGCATTACATTGATTGATACTTGTATGTTGAACCATCCTTGCATTATAGGAATAAATCCCACTTGGTCATAGGGTACAAATCCTTTTAATAAGCTGCTGAATTCAGTTTGTTAGTGTTTTGCTGAGAAGTTTTGCATCAGTGTTCATAAAGAATATTGGTTGTGGTTTTCTTGTAGCATCTTTGTCATCAAAGACTTTGGTGACTGGACAAAGACTTTAAAAGAAAAGAAAACTACAGACCAATATCTCTCATGAACATAGATGCAAAATCCTCAAAAATATATTAGCAAATAGAATCTAAAAATTCTAAAAGTGCTGAACTCGTAGAATGAGTTAGGAAGTGTTCCCTCATTGTCCATTTTTGGGGAAAGTGTGAGAAGGTTGGTATTAGTTCTTTAAATGTCTAGTAGAATTTGCTAGTGAAGGCACCAGGTCCAGGGCTTTTTGTTAATTGGGAGATGTTTGATTCTAATTTTGAGTCAATTCGGATTTTCTATTTCTTCGTGATTTAGTCTTGGTGGGTTTTGTGTTTCTAGGAATTTGTCCATTTCATCTAGGTTATCCAATTTGGTCTGTATAATTGCTTTTTTTCCCATTTTTATTGATGTCTTAATAGTTTATAACATCGTGGGGTTTTAGTAGTACATTAGTATTTGTCCATCACCATGTGGATGCCTCCTTTCACCCCTTGTGTCCACCCCCCACCCCCCTTCCCCTTGGTAACCACCAACCAGTTCTCTCTGTCCTTGTGTTCATTTATATTCCACAAATGAGTGGAATCATTCAGTGTTTGTCCTCTCTCTGGCTAATTTCACTTAACATGATACACTCTAGGTCCATCCATGTTGTTGCAAATGGGACAATTCTGTCTTTTTTATAGCTGAGTGGTATTCCATTGTATATATATGCCACATCTTCTTTATCCAATCATCAGTCGAGGGACACTTGGGTTGATTCCACTTCTTGGCTATAGTGAATAATGCTGCAATGAACATAAGTCTCTTGTGATGGTTGATTTCATGTCTGTTGGCTAGATGCCCAAGAGTGGGATTGCTGGATCATACGGTATTTCTATTTTTAATTTTTTGAGGACTCTCCATACTGTTTTCTATAGAGGGTGCACCAGTTTGTATTCTCACCAGCAGTGAATTAGGGTTCCTGTTTCTCCACAACCTCTCCAACATTTGTTGCTTTTTGTCTTGGTGATTATAGCCATTCTAATGGGTGAAAGGTGATAGCGTAGTTTTGATTTGCATTTACCTGATGATTAGTGATGTTGAACATCTTTTCAAGTATCTGTTGGCCATCTGTATATCTTCCTTGGAAAAATGTCTGTTCATATCCTCTGCCCATTTTTTGATCGGGTTGTTTGTTTTTTTGTTGCTCAGTTGTGTGAGTTCTTTATATATTACGGAGATTAATCCCTTGTGGGATATACGATTTGCGAATATTTTCTCCCAGCTGGTGGGTTGTTTATGCATTTTGATCCTGGTTTCATTTGCCTTGTAAAAGCTCTGTAGTCTGATGAAGTCCCACTCGTTTATTTTTTCTTTTCTTTCCCTTGTCCGAGTAGACATGGAATCCGAAAGGATCCCTTTATGACCAATGTCAATTAGTGTACTGCCTATATTTTCTTCCAGGAGTTTTATAGTTTCAGGTCTCACTTTCAGGTCTTTAATCCGTTTTGAGTTGATTTTTGTGTATGGCAATCGAAGGTGGTCTACTTTCATTCTTTTGCACGTGGCTGTCCAGTTTTGCCAGCACCATCTATTGAAGAGACTTCCCTTTCTCCATTGTATGTTCTTCACTCCTTTGTCGAAGATTAGCTGTCATAGGTGTGTGGTTTTACTTCTGGGCTTTCAATTCTGTTCCATTGATCTGTGTGTCTATTTTTGTACCAGTACCATGCTGTTTTATTACTAGAGCTCTATAGTATATTTTGAAGTCAGGGATTGTGATGCCTCCAGCTTTGTTTGTTTCAGGATTGCTTTAGCTATTTGGGGTCTTTTGTTGCCCCATACGAATTTCAGTACTTTTTGTTCTATTTCTGTAAGAATGTCATTGGGATTCTGATTGGGATTGCATTGAATCTGTAGATTGCTTTAGGTAGTATGAACATTTTAACTATGTTTATTCTTCCAACCCATGTGCATGGAATATTTTTCCATTTCTTTATGTCCTCATCAATTTCTTTCAATAGTGTCTTATAGTTTTCATTGTATAGGTCTTTGACCTCCTTGGTTAAACTAATTCCCAGATATTTTATTCTTTTTGTTGCAATTGTAAATGGGATTGTCCTTTTGAGTTCTCTTTCTGTTAGTTCATCATTAGCATATAGAAATACAACTGGTTTTTGTAGGTTGATTTTATATCCTGCCACTTTGCTGTAGTTGTTGATCATTTCTAGTAGTTTCCCAATGGGTTTTTTGGGGTTTTCTATGTATAAGATCATATCGTCTGCATATAACGAGAGTTTCACTTCTTCATTGCCTATTTGGAGTCCTTTTATTCCTTTTTCTTGCCTAATTGCTCTGGCCAAAACCTCCAGTACTATGTTAAGTAAGAGCAGTGAGAGTGGGCACCCCTGTCTTGTTCCTGTCCTCAAAGGAATGGTGTTCAGGTTTTCCCCATTGAGTAGGATGTTAGCTGTAGGTTTGTCATATATGGCCCTTATTATGTTGAGGTACTTTCCTTCTATACCCATTTTGTTGAGAGTTTTTATCATAAATGGATGTTGGATCTTGTCAAAAGCCTTCTCTGAATCAATTGAGATGATCATGTCGTTTTTATTCTTCATTTTGTTAATGGGGTGTATCATGTTGATTGATTTGCGGATGTTGAAACATCCCTGTGTCCCTGGTATAAATCCCACTTGATTGTGGTGTATGATCTTTTTGATGTATTGCTGTATTCGGTTTGCCAATATTTTGTTGAGGATTTTTGCATCTATGTTCATCAGTGATATTGGCCTGTAGTTTTCCTTCTTTGTATTGTCCTTGTCTGGCTTTGGTATCAGGGTGATGTTGGCCTTGTAGGATGTGTTAGGAAGTATTCCATCTTCCTCTATTTTTTGGAAATGTTTGAGAAGGATAGGTATTAAATCTTTGAATGTTTGGTAAAATTCTCCAGGGAAGCCATCTGGTCCTGGACTTTTATTTTTGGGGAGGTTTTTGATTACTGTTTCAATCTCTTTACTTGTGATTTGTTTATTCAGATTCTCTATTTCTTCTTGATTCAGTTTTGGGAGGTTGCATGCGTCCAAGAACTTGTCCATTTCCTCTAGGTTGTCCAATTTGTTGGCATATAGTTTTTCATAGTATTCTCTAATAATCCCTTGTATTTCTATGGTATCATTGTAATTTCTCCTCCTTCATTTCTAATTTTATGTATTTGATTCTTCTCCCTTTTTTTTCTTAGTGAGTCTGGCTAAGGGTTTGTCGATTTTATCTTCTCAAAGAAACAGCTCTTTGTTTGTTTCATTGATCCTTTCTACTGTTTTTTGGTTTCAATTTCATTTATTTCTGCTCTGATTTTTATTATTTCCCTCCTTCTGCTGATTCGGGGCCTTGTCTGTTCTTCTTTTTCTAATTCTGTTAGGTTTGGTTTAAGACTATTTATTTGGGATGTTTTGTTTGTTAAGGTGGTCTTGCATTGCCATGAATTTCCCTCAGGACCGCTTTTGTTGCGTCCCATGTGAGTTGGTATGGTGTTTTGTCATTTTCACTTGTCTCCAGATAGTTTTTGATTTCTCCTTTAATTTCATGAACAATCCATTGGTTGTTCAGTAGAATGTTATTTAGTCTCCACATTTTTGTCCCTTTTCCAGTTTTTTCTTGCAGTTGATTTCTAGTTTCATAGCATTATGATCAGTAAAGATGCTTGTAATGATTTCAATCTTAAATTTATAGAGGTTTGCCTTGTTCCTAATATATGATCTATCTTGAGAATGTTCCATATCCGCTTGAGAAGAATGTGTAATCTGCTGTTTTGGGGTGGAGTGCTCTCTATATATCTATTAAGGCCATCTTATCTAGTTTTTCATTTAAGCCCATTATTTCCATATTGACTTTTTGTCTGAATGATCTATCCATTGATGTAAGTGGGATGTTAAGAAATAACCTAGAGGAGAACTAAGAAAAAAGAATGAAAAGAGTGAAGAAAGACTATTAATGTCTTTCTACTATTTTCTTTTATTAATTTATTATTTATTAGTATTATTATTTAGTATTAGTATTATTATTCATTTTATTAATGTCTTTCTACTACTTTTCTACTATTAATATCTTAACTACTATTCCCCTGCTCTTAATGTGTTGTTAGTATCTCTTTTAGGTTTTTTAGGAGTTTTTTATGTACTTTGGTGCTCCTGTTTTGGGTGCATATATATTTATAAGTGATATGTCTTCTTGGTGAAGTGTCCCTTTTATCATTATATACTGCCCCTCTTTGTCTCTCGTTATCTTTTTTATCTTGAAGTCTACTTTGTCTGATATAAGTATGGCAACTCCTGTTTTCTTTTGTTTGCCATTATCTTGGAGTATCATTTTCCATCCTTTTACTTTGAGTCTGTGTTTGTCTCTAGAGCTGAGATGTGTTTCCTGGAGGCAGCAAATTGTTGGATCTTGGTTTTTAATCCTTCCCACCACTCTGTGTCTTTTGATTGGAGAATTCACTCTGCTGACATTTAGAGTGATTATTGATATATGAGGGTTTAATGTTGCTATTTTATTGTTCATTTTCTGGTTCTTTTGCATTTCCTTCATTTCTTGTCCCATGTGTTTCAGACTGTCAATTCAGTTCGGTACTTCTGAATGATGATTCTCTTAGTTTCTCTTTGTCATATGTGGTTCTCTTCTCATTATTTATTTAGTGGGTACCGTGAGTTTTATATAAAAAAATCTCTTGGACAAGGTAGTCCATTTTCTGATGTCTTTTGTTTCCTTAGACTAAGTTGATTCAATCCCTTTCCTATTCCCCTTCTAATTTGTTGTTGTCACTACTTATTTCATCTTGTGTTGTGAGTGTCTGTTTACAGTGATGAGTTAAAATCATTTTTGATGTTTTCCAACTGCAGTTTTTCTGGTTTAGTCTCCTTGTTTTTCTCCTTGTTCAAGACTTTGTATCCCCTTTCTCTTTTGTTTTGTTTTTTTTTTTTCAGGCCTAAGGGCCTTCTTGAGCATTTCTGGTAGTGGGGGTCTTGTGGTAATGAACTCCCCCAGCTTTTGTTTATCAGGCAGAGTTATTATTTCTCCATCATATTTGAAGGATATTTTCACTGGATAAAGTATTCTTGGCTGAAGGTTTTTGTCTTTCAGGATTTTGAATATATCATTCCATTCTCTCCTGGCCTGTAGAGTTTCTGTCAAGAAATCAGCCAACAGCCTCATGGGGTTTCCTTTGTACATTGTTTTGTTTTTTGTTTAGCTGCCCTTAATATTTTTTCTTTGTCATTGACTCTTGCCAGCTTTGCTACTATGTACCATGGAGTTGCTCTTTTCCTATTTGTATATTTAGGTGATCTATTGACTTTATTCACTGTTATTTCCAACTCTTTCCCCAGGTTTGAGAAGTTCTCAGCTATTATTTCTTTGAACAAACTCTCTGCTCCTTTTTCCCTTTCTTCTCCTTCTGGAATATCTATTATCCTTATGTTACTTTTTCTAATTGAGTCTGATATTTCTCGAAGAATTTCTTCATTTCTTTTTAGTCTTAGTTGTCTCTCCTCCTCTATCTGGAGCGTTTCTGCGTGGCTATCCTCCATCATGCTAATTCTTTCCTCCATATTGTCAGTTCTGCTCTTTAAAGACTCCAGATTTTCCTTTATCTCATCCAATGTGTTTTTCATCTCCAATATTTCTGATTGGCTTTTCTTTATGGGTTCAATCTCTTTTGTGAAGAAATTCCTGAATTCGTTGAATTGTTTCTCTGTGTTCTGTTGTAATTTGTTGAGTTTTTTACGATAGCTGTTTTGAAATCTCTGTCGTTTGGGTTATAGTCTTTCTTCACTCTTTTCATTCTTTTTTTCCTGTGTCTTCAGGCTTGGTTTCTGGGTCTTTGTCATTTTCCTCTTGGTCTGGAGCCTTAAGATACTTTTGTCTAGAGCCAGCTGATTTACCTTTGTTATTCTTCATCTTGATAATTTCTGGTCCTGCAGTTTCCACTTGCCACCACTGGGTGGAGGTCACAAGCAGTGTGTTCTGAGCCCACTGCAGTCCCTGGAGGAATTGTGCTGAAGCAAAGGGCGTGTGGGGGGATGGGCTCTCTTTCACCTGTGGGTCCCAGGGGGGGCTTCCCTTCTCCCTGCTCTTTTGGGGTGTTGACCACACTCCCGCAACAGTTCATCATGGCTTCCCGTTGGGGATCACTCCAGAGTCTGTGAGGAGGGCGATAGCTTTCCTTGCAGAGGGCCACCCCTCCCCTCCCTCTGTCTGTGAGCCGTGCTGTCTGTCTTTGATGATTGGATGGGGAGGGGGAATAGATTTCCTTACCTCTCCTCATGTCCTTTGGGGCTTCCTGTGCCTCCACCATCAGAGGTACCACAGCAAGGGTCTCTTAGAAGTCCTTTGCAGTGTTTGATTGACCTCTGTTGGTATGAGGATGATGTTTTTGTTGTGTCTCAGGGGCAGAGATTCAAAGAGGGAATCTCACTCTGCCATGAGGCTGACGTCACTCCTGGAATATCTTTTTCCATCTCTTCGCTTTGAGCCTGTGTGTCTTTAAATCTGTCTTGCAGGCAGCATTTGGTTGGGTCTTGTTTTTTTATTCATCCAACCACTCTGTACCTTTTGATTGGTGAATTCAATCCATTTATGGTTAGAGTTATTATTGATATATAAGAACTTACTAAGGCCATCATATTAATTGTTTTCTGGTTGTTTTATATTTTCATTGTTTCTTTTCCCCTCTGTTTCTACCTACCATTGAAATTTTTTTTGTGGTGGTGGTCTCTGTTTTCCCTTTCTTATCTTTGTGCCTCTACTCTAGCTTTTTGCTTTATGGTTACCATGAGGCTTACTTAAGACATCTCATTGATAAAACAGTCCAGACTGGCTACTGGTAACCTGTCTTCTGTTTTCTGGAAGGTAGCACTATAGCTCACGCTTGTGGTTCTCCCTTGCCCACAGATCCTGGCCTGTTTTCTGATCACACTGGAGCTTGCTCTCACTGCTGCACTCAGGAGCACACACAAGGAGCTGGCCGGAGAGTGGGGGGAGGTGTGGGTTTAGCTCTTGATGCATTGGCGGTGCCCATGGACCTGGTAGGGAGATTCCCAGGTGAGGTACTCCCAGAGGCTGTTGGGGGGACTTCTTGTTGAGCACAGTCAGCAGGAACTGCCTCCCTTTAATGCCCTTTGATATTCTTATCTGCCTCTTTCCTGATCTCCTCTCTCCCACTAGTCATGGAGGTCCCACCTCAGTCCTCTGGGTGCTGCTAGAGAGAAAGGGGCTCTCCAGCATTGTCCCTCAGCACTAGGGTAGCTGGGCACTCACTCACTGCTCTCCTTTTCTCCTGTGGGAGATGGCTCCACTGCTGCATAGATAGCTCTATGCAGTCTTTCCCTGGGGAGGTGCAGTGCTGGGAAAGTTCTTCTTACCTTCCCTACTGCATCCAAACTTCTTTTTCCCCCAAATGGCATGCTGGACTCTCTCATAGAAAAGGCTGGATTTCTAGAATTTCTCTATATCTTGTGGGTATCTGCCCAGATCAACACTCTCCAGGGTTTTTCCCAACTGCAGTGAAGGTGGGTTGGGGCAGGTTTGTTGCTCCACAGCTCCACAGCCCATATCGAGGTCTGTCTGCCTATTACAAGGTGTACAGGTGGGCAAGACTCCTCCTGGGCTCCTTGGCCTATATTGCTGGATTCCATAGCAACCACAGAGGTGCTCTTGTTCATTGACGGATGTATAATTGCTGCCGTGAGGCTGACATTGCTCATGTATTCCTCTTCTTGTCCTAGACACGATTTTCCTCAGTTTTCCTTCTCTTGTTCACTAACAAACTTCTCTTGAGTAGTCTTCTCTAATCGTCACTTCTTTATCACATGTGCAATCTCATCTAGTTCTGTGCCAGTTTCCCCTGGATGTTCTCTCATGGCATCGCCCTCATTCCTTCTTCCTATTTGTTGGCTTCCTTAACCACGTCAAATCTCTCTCATTACCTGAAAAAAAATTACTCTCCTATAACCCTTAACCCTGTAGACCTCTCTGGCTAAGACTTTTTTCTTCTATAATTTTTTCTTCTGATTTTAAAAGTAATGTTCATAGTAAAAATATGAAGGAGAAAAATGAATAATCCAAAATCAATATTTGGTGCTCTGGAAGGCCTTTCTTCTCTAGCTAACTTTGCCTTTCAAGATAAAATTTTTAAGCCTTCCCCAATTCTTTCCCCTCCTAAGTTTTATCCTTTCTCTATATCCTATAGTCCTGTATTTTTCTTCATTGTACGTGATTTGTAAGTAAAACATTGTAGTTGCTTGACACCCTCTCGAATGTAAGCTTTATGGGGACAGGAAATATGTCTGTTCTGCTCATTATTACATACTCAGCATCCGACACACATGCTGAAGGAGCGCAAATATTTGTTAAAGGAATGAATAAATTAATGATGTTCACACTATGTGTTCTGAATTTCCTTAGCATTCTACACCTTCAGTTATTCATACTCTGCCCCCTTCCTGGAGGGTAGGGTCTATTTCGTATCATTCAGGACTTTGTTAAGCCACCTCGTCTCCAACGAGCTGTAGAAGAGGCAATGTTGTTAGGAATGTGGTTCCTGACCTTGAGCAGCTCTGGGCCTCAGCTCTCTCCAGCACAATGTTAAGAATTTGGACCAAAGGTTTTCAACTGCCCTGTAGAGCCATAGGGAGCCTCAGGATCCCTTCCCAGGGCTGCCTAATTGAAATGTCAGTTTAGAACTTGTTGACTGGATGATTTCTAAACTCTCAAATCTCAGATTCTGAAACAAACTAAGAACCTACCCTCAGAGAGCTCAAAATCTGGCAAAAACTAATTTTCTCTTGTCAGCTCCTAGGTATCACGTACTCCCTCTATACACATTTGCTGAATGAATAGTGACTACAGGTAGGGTGCTGATACGGGCACACACTGGTAAGACAAAGCTCTTGTTTTAGCTTGCTCCGTCCAATATGGGTTGTCAGCCATTCGTGAATGAAATGTGACTAAGCCAAATGGAGATGTGCTGAAAGCATAAAACACACATTGACTTTTGAAGTCTTAGTACAAAACAAGAATGTAAACTATCTCATTGTTATATTAAATATTGTAATGATATTTTGGATATATTAAAGATATATTAAAATTAATTTCACTTGTTCCTTTTCACTTAATATAGTTATTAGAAAATTTAAAATTACATATGTGCCCATTACATATTTCCGTTTGACAGCACTGTTTCTTGCAATTTATAATTTAATATATATTAAAATATATATAAATATATATATTTTAATATATATTAAATATAAATATAATTTAAATTTTATAATTTAATCATCTTTTGTGACTTTACATACCCTTTAATACCTTACCACTCAGGTGTGATCCCTGGCCAGCAGAGCCAGTGGAAGCTTATGAGAAATGGCACAATCACCAGCTCCACCCACCCCAGATGTGCTAAGTCTGATCCCCAGGTGGTCTGCGTGCACAGAAGTCTGATTGGCTCTGATCACAGCAACTGCCTCCTCACCCATCCTATTTTTGCTTCTCTAATCCTGCTGGTTCAGGGGTTCTTAACCTGAGAGACCTAAATCCTTCTGGGGGTGGGGAGTCTACATATGCGCCCTAGGAGTCTGTAAAATACTAAAACTCTATGCACCACATTTTGTGCATCTATGTGTGTGGATTTTTTATTTTCATGAGTAAAGCAGTGGTTATGTATGGATGGCTCCATCAGCAACACCTGGGAACTTGCTAGCAATGCAAATGCTGGGGGTGAGGCCCAGCAATGTTTTAGCAAGCTCTCCTGTGATTCTGAGGTGAAAAATCTGAGAACCACTGAATTAGATACTGAAGGCAAAGAGGGCTGAGCTACCTACTGCATTATGGTCTGGTCAGGAGGGTGATGCTGGCCTGAACTGAGACTGCATCACGTGAACTGGATGGAGATGTGGTGCAATGCAGGGAGAGATGATGCATTTGATTCTAGATGTATTGAAATTGATGATATTGACTAAGGTCAAATGTTTGTTGAATAATTTTCTACCTTTCTGTATGTTCAGGATAAGGGTTAAGAAAACGGGCTTTATAGTCAAACCTGAATTTTTTGAGAACTGGTGAGAGTATTTGGAGTCTTTTTGAGAGCTAGTAAAAGTAAATTCAACTTATATAAATGTTTAAATGAATGAATAATGTTAAATAAATGTTTAAGTGAGTGAATTATTTTTAACAAACTGATTTTATATAAACAGTCACCAATGGATAACCCATAGTATATGATCACCATGTGGTACAGTCGTGTTCGGTTTGGTGTAGGGGAATGGACTAAATCAACAATTTATTAAAGTTGGTCTTTTTAAATACATTTATTAACCAATGTTAACACATTAAATGAATCTATATATTGCTAGTCAGAGCAGCTTACAAAATGCCAGAATGCATCATAGAACTGGACAGCCACAATGAATAATTACAATGTGCATAGTGGCTAAGCTCAACATTTTGATATAGCTTTATGATTTGCAGAAAAATTTTTATAATGATTCCTAAAACAATCAATTGTAATTTTACCTAAAACTTTTACAAAACCAGGCCACAATCTCTTTTTTTAATTTTGTTTTTTTTTTTTTTACACACAGTTTTCACGCTGTAGTAAATTGGAAATGTGCAACCGTGTCAACGGAGACAAAAAAGCCCAAGTAACACGAATCTTACTTTCATGCAGCTATCAGTTAAATAGTACATACTCTGGAATGATTTTACACCAAAAATATTTCCACAATAACTTGCTCTCATAGGGGTGGATCGAAGTTTTAAAACTTGAAAAATAATCAATCAGACAAGGTAAGTGTTCTTGGTTACGACGTCTCAATCAGACCACAGCACCGTGGCAACACTGACTAACCACACAGCAACAAGGGGGAGGAGACGCCCAGTCTGCCTGGTTCAGGGCCAGTGTTGAAATGGGCCACTGTGCGGTTCTGACAAGCCACTGGGCACCACCAGGCAGCAGCCTCTCGATTAACTTGTGTCACCACCATCTGCAACAGCTTCAGGACTGATGGATGATTATTTCACAGAAGACTTAGTTACATTTTTATCTTTAGAGTGACCCTGACAAACCTGGAGAAAACTTTTTAAAAGGTTTTTCTCCTGATTCTTTCACTTCCATTGTGTGTAATTGCTTTAATAAATATCAAAGGTCTAAATAAATATTTACAAATTATTTCTCTAACCTTAAAAAATAACTAAATGATAAATGGCAATTTGACTTGGTCTAAGATCAGCCTTTGAAAAAACATAAATTGTGAGTTTTCTTTTTTAAAAAAAAGTAATTTAAGTTTTCCTGGCTATATTTTATATATCTATGTATAAAAAAATCATTATTCAACTATCGATCCATTCCTATTGGTAATGCTTCTTAATCCAGACATTCCGCAAAATACAGACTTTTTACAAATCACGGCATCTTTAATACAAGAAAATTAACATGCATTATTCTTCATTCTGTGTACAGTGATGGAGTTCATTAGTAGGCAATGACCCATGACTACAAACATAACGGCTTCTGTGAAACTTAAGTGCTTTCTTTCCTTTTAGTATTAACTTACAATATACGAGGTGACACCATATAATAGGCAATCAGGTGGTACTTGGGGAGGGAAGGGAAGCAGTAAAGAAATTTCTATGCCTCATCTATAATTTCATGTATGGATAAAGGTAGTTTTTGGCTTTTTATTTTATATTTGTTGTTTCTTTATCTTGATACAAGCACTCATGTTAGGACAAAGATGAAATGTGCAAACTTTAAAATTTAAATATTCATTTTCTCTAAGATCCAGCTCAGTAAAAGATTACCCCAGTTCCCTGCAATTTTTAACTACAAGATCAAAGCTAATAATTTGTTATAAAAGTTATATATTGAAAAGAAATAATGAAAAACACAACTGGGAAATATTTACGAAAAAATATGCAGGACTAGCACCTGCTGTGTCAACCCTGTTCCCTAAATTCAATCATATACCCACTGGCATAACCAACAGATAATGCCTTTAAACAGTAAATTAAGCTGAACAAAACCAGCTCAACAAGGTTAAGAAATAAATCTCACATCAAGGTAGTATGTTTTATTTCTGAAACAGTTCTGTAGTTCTTACATTCAGATCTACTTTAAATGTTTGTTAAACTCACTTGTATTCACTTGTTGTTTTTTAAAGATCTGTTGTTTAAAGGTTAAAATCTCTGTAAAACCTAAAAATGTTTTAAAATCTGCTGAAAATGCAACAAATTCTCACTTAAAATTTATTTAAAACAATACCCTCCACTGATGTTACTTTCACCCCCTGAAAAACTCCGGAGGAGCGTTAACAAAAGATTTAAACTACTGTGCAAAATTTCTTCACGAAAAGTGTTTAAAGGCTGGTGCAAAATGGGAAGCAAATTCTAAACAATTTTGGCTTCTTGGAAACAAAAACCGCTGTGTCTGAGAAGAGGACTCGTCGGCGACTCTCCGGGAAGAACCAGCCTTCATCTTTTCCGGCGGCAGGTGCGCTTGTGCTCGGCGTGCCAGTGCTCCTGCTGACACTTGATGGAGCAGTAGGACGTGTTCCAGCAGCAGTGGTACATGGCCTCCTCCTCACAGTTGTAGCACTGCAGATGAGAAATCACAGCCGGGATTTGCACTTGGGATTAATGCACAGGAAACTGGTGAAAATACAAGACTTCTGAAGTTGTGCTTAAAGATCTTTTTGGCTCAACCTTAATCTAATATCACCAAGAACGTCAGCATACATTTCATGTACTGAGCAGAACAGCAGGAAACAAGGGGACTAGTCGGTTATCAGCAAATTCAAGCTTACCTGGCACAATATCAACTTTTTCCATCTCTACTAGGTCATTCCCATCAGCACACAAACATGAGTAATTTCTACTTTTCTTAAAAGGTTTTGAGAAGATTCTGGGAACACGGCGGAGCAGGAAGCACTGAACCTAACCCGGACAACAACCGCACTGGTAGAATCTAACGTAACTATTTTGGAACTGTGGAGTCTACCGAAACCTTGGACAGTAAATTGAGATTAGTTTCGGTCAATTTCAGCTCTCAGTACAGCAGCAGTTACTCATCCCCCAGCCACGGGACAGGCAGCTGTACACGTTCCGGGAACCAGGGCGGACAAAAAGGATGCTCTCCTCCAAATATCGGGGATCTGTGCTGACTGCTGCTTCTGATCACAGGTGCAGACAAGGAGGGAGGCAGCCATTGTTGTTGCAGCTCCTCCCATCGTCACGAGCCCCTTCCCCTCCGGCCGAAATGCCTTCTGGGAGAGTGAAGGGGCCAGTACCCTTTAATTCCCCATTTCAGGAGCCAGACGTTAAAGACATTCAAAACCAACCGTATATATGGAAAAATCAGAAAGTGAATGTGCATGCCCCAGGAAAGGTTCCAGAAAGATGGAGGAAGACATTCAGTTTATATCTCAGGCTGATCCTTGGCACACAGACAGTCTACAACAATCAAAAAACAAAAAACCCAGCAAACCCTGAAAAGGGGGAGAAAATGAGTTCCAGAGTTATCACATTATTAGAGTGAAATGTCTAGTATTCAACAAAGAATCACAGGCATATAAAAAAACAAAAATGTAGACCACTCAAAGGAAAAAAAATAAATCAACAGAAAGTGTCCCTGAAAATGCCCTAATGACAGATATATTAGACAAAGACTTTAAAACAACTATTAAAGATGCTCCAAGGAAGATGTGGAGAAAGTGCAGGAAACAATGTGTGAACAAAAGGGAACTATTAATAAAAAGAAACCAAAAAGAAAATCTGGAGCTGAAAAGTCCATTAACCAAAGTAAAAAATCCACTAGAGGGATTCAAAGGCAGACCTCTGTAGGCAGCAGACAGGACGATGGAAATTAACAAGCCTGAGGAAGGGAAAAGATTGAAGAAAAGCAGATAGAGCCTAAGGGCCCTGTGGGACACCATGCAGTGGACTAAGATATGCAGTGTGGGAGTCCCAGAAGAAGAGAGAGGAAAAAGGGCAGAGAGAATATGTGAAGCAATAATGGCTGAAAGCTTCCCAATCTGATGAAAGATAATGAACATAAAATCCAAGACGCTCAGTGAACTCACAGTCAGATGAACTCAGAGATGCACATCAAGACACATTATAACCAAACTTTTGAAAACCAAAGTTAAAAGAGAATTGGGAAAACAGCAAGACAAAAGTGAATTGTCACATACAAAGGATTATCTATATCTATATCTATATCTATACACAAGGGAATATTACTCAGCCACAAAAAAGAAGGAAATCCTGCCATTTGTGACAACATGGATGGACCATGAGGGCATCTGCTAAGCGAGATAAGTCATACAGAAAAGGACAAATATTACCTATCAGGAGTTACCAAGCAAAAGTCAGGGCCAGCCAATTTATCCAAATAAAATACTGGCATAGATGGAGAAGTTATGTAAATTAGTTGTATTAAATATGTTATTTACTGAAGTATCATAATCTCAATTTAAAAAAATAATCTGAGCAATGCACTCAGTAATGTGCGATCTGGAGTTGAGATTATAGGACTTTTAATAAAATTTTTTAAATTTAATTAAAGCTGACAATTTCATATTTATTTGAGGGATAATTTTTGCATATGCCACACATATCTTTCTGAATTGATTTTCATCATACCTGTGGTACATTTTCAGAGATCAGATTCTAAGAAAATTTTGATATTTACCCACTGCTTCTTCTTGGTCTGAGAAATTAGTTGTTTGTGCTGTGTTGCTAGTTTCTTGATTTCCTCTACAAATTCTTCTTTGCACTTCTCCTTTACTTGCTTACATTTTCTGTCCATCTCACCCTGCATATTGGCTACAGCTTTATTTACAGCTTGTCTTTTTTCTTCTTCCATTTCAGAACGCAGCTGAAATGAAAAAAGAGTTAACCCACAGAATGTCAGCTCACAATTTACAGACAGCTACGCTTAAAACCTTCACACATAGTTTCTACTTAAATGATGTGCCTCTTCTCTTTATTTCATTAAGAGCTGTAAAAGATTCAGGTGATTATTAACTGAAATATTACAAAAGATGATTTATTATATTTCTAGTTTTAAAAAGCAGCGACCCGGTTGATGCATAAGTGAACGATGCTAAACCACTCAGGAAACTAATCATGGATCACACCGGGGTGTCAGAAGGTAACACCCGCTGGGGGGCTGCTTTACCTTTTCTAGAGCTTCTCGTACAACTCTTTCAGTTTCTCGCTTGTGATCAGACTTCATTCGATCTTTAAAGTCATTGAAAATTTTGGTGTATTTGTCGTGGCACATGCTCTGACACACTCCGTCACTGGTGGTCTGGGTGCTCCGATGCAGCATTCTGGGTGAAGAGGCACTTAACTTCTTGGTCTGAGTTGACACTGAAACTTTTTCAATTGGCTGAGGCATTGTGGGGATTTCCTGGCTGGAACTCACTGCTTCAGTTTCAGGCTCTGGTTCCTAAAAGATAAGGGAAGTGCTTAGATGTAAAACAAGGCCACATAATTCACCAGCTCAAGAACAAGCTCTGTCAGGATAAAAGCTCAGTGATATACATAAATAGCCTACATAATAGGCTACATAATACATAATAAACTGCTATTAAAAATTTATGTAATTAAGATGGTAAATTCTGTTGTGTGTATTTTACCACAATTAAAAATAAAAAAACGAAAAAAAATCCATGCAATTAATAGCTACAATAATTCTAAACAGGAACTTCATTCACAATTTCATTACATAATAATACTATGGTTTTTGCTTTTAAAATAGACTAAACAAAAAAATTATCATATAAGATACAAAATCATTTATCAATTTATGGTCACTTCTTTGGATTCATTAATAAATTCCCCAAAATCCTAAACCATTTCTCACTGAATATGTGTTTGCATTATGCCCAGCTTTACAGCTGGTTTTAAAACATGCATGGATTACATAATTTAGAAAGGATGAGCTTAACCATAGTTTCCTCCAGTTTTTAAATGTTGGCCTAATTGATTTATTGAACAAATGCTTTGTTTTAAAAACGCTATAAGAAAATATCAGAGTTCCAAGAAATGCAGCAAAGTGCCCCCCACTTAGCCAGACTTGGCCAGTGGATGCTAAATTGAGATGGAGACCCCCAGCACATGTGTGTTATTCTAGTGACAGCACATAACAACAGGAAGGAGACTGGGTTCAAACCTGGTTGATATTATCTGATTGATGGCAACGCATTTCACTTTCAGGTGCGTTTGTCTTGACCATAACTGAAAATATTTCCCGTTTCAACGCCACCTGGACACTGCAAGGCGGGCAACTTACTTCTTTTTTGGGTTCCACACTCTGATTACGCCGTCCTTTCTTTGCTCTTGGTTCTTGAGTCACCTTTAGCTGTGGGCATCACAAAAGTAATAGCATATTATTCCAGATGCTATGAAATACGTCTCTGCTGAAAATACTAGCCATGGACCCACAGGTCAGAAGTGAGTAACTCACTTCCTTTTACATTAGCTCATCCAAAACCATGCAGTTACCACTTACTGAATTACTGCTCTGGTGCAGACACCTGAAAGAGTTAATGTACCTTTGGAAGGGAGCAGAGACCTACTCTCTCACACTGGCAGGGTCAGCATCAGGGTTGTTGGTGGCTTATCTGTTTGTTATTTTTGCAGAGCGCTTTACAAATGTTTATATGAAAGGAAGGGGAGATGTCAGAATCTCATTCCAGTGAGGAGTGTGCACTGACAATGCTCATAGTTAACACTGACACGCACTTTCTCTCTGGGACACCACTCACCTGCTCATTACTGGTAGACGAGATACTGGACTCTGCCTCCTCTTCCCCTCGGTCCTCATTCTTAGACTTCCAAAATCTTCCTTCACGAAGGAAACGCTGATGCAGTTCCAGCTCATCACAAGCCTTTTTCCACCCCATACTGCGCTTAACATGCAGCCGATGAACATTGACTGTGATATCTTGTATGTTTTCAGAAGGAATCCAGGCCCTACAAGCAACATTTAGAGGCACAGTCAGAAACTTCCAAAATGGTAGTGGACTCCACCCATTGTAAAGTACGATGTGTGGCAATTCCATTTACTGAAGCTGTTAGTTACGGCTTGAATAAAAACTCTTACCAAGCAGAAAATAGGTGAGTAACTTTTGTTTTTCACAATCATCAAAGCAAAGTTCTTAGAATTGGAGGGATTCACAAATACCTCAGAATTCTTCACAATTTTCTTTAACCAGCTTAGCTTGTCATAATTCATATCTACATTCTTCTTTTTTTGTTGTTGTTGAGAAGATTGGCCCTGAGCTAACATCTGTTGCCAATCTTCCTCTTTTTTTTTAATATGTGGGAAGCCACCACAGCATGGCTTGATGAGCGGAATATAGGTCCACGTCTGGGATCCAATCCCGCGAACCCTGGGCCGCTGAGGTGGAGGGCATGAACTTAACCACTACACCACTGGGCTGGCCCATATCTACATTCTTCATAAATCCTTTTCAGAATGTTACCCCTTGTTGTTTTGCATACTGTAAGTTATTCAAAATCTAGCTATTTGCAGATTAGAACTACGGAATCATCTGAAAATGTCCAGAAATTTTCATGAGATACATATATATAAAAAGAGGGCATCTAAAAACTCTTATCTAGTAAGTCAATATTTATATTCATTATGAACCATGACTGACTAAGAAGTGTTTGCACCATTCAGCAACCAAGTGCTCAGCCACAAATGCAGTTTTTAAGTGTCTCTGAATTATGTGTGATATTGAACTAAAACTAGAGAATGGAAAACTATTTGGTTCTATTGGGAAGAATGCTAAAAATTCAAGAGAATTTTCCTGGGCACTAATCACTTGACTGGACTTTAATTAGTATCCATCTAGAATGTTGTATCAACTCAACAGATGTTCACTGTGTGCCAGTGGAAGGCACCACAAAGCTACGACAGTAAATGGGACCAATCTGATCTTGAGTGTTACTGCCACATCTGAGCTGGAGGAGATGTTGCCCAGATGGGGTTAAGGTAAGCTGTTAACTAATGGCTGGAGCCCAGTAGGGGCACTCATTGTGCTAAATTATTAGGACAACACTTCTATGTACGTTGCCTCTGCCTTTAAGGATCTGACATTTTTGTCAGAAAGGACTGAGAGATGATAATGCAATGCAGCATGTAGTCAAGGTGATCCATGGACTACACTGAAAAACTAAACTCTAATGCAGCAGGTGCTTGAAATTTTGCCTGTGGAAGAGTTTCTTGCCATTAGATCTTGAATTAATATTATATTTACTCTTTCAGTCAACAAATATTTATTGAGGGCCTACTATGTACCAGGCAATCAATAAAAGTGTTTTAGTTTACTTTTTAAAAGCAGTGTTTTTGAGAGAGACTTCTGTTAAAAGCAGTGCTGACCACCTGGAATGAACTTGTGACCTATGAGACTATTTTTTCTCCTTAACTTAAATTATCTATTTATCCCTTGGATATAATAAGACTGATTCACATCTATTCTTAATATGAGACTTAATTAAGTCTCAGTGCAGTTCATACATCCATTCCTGTTCTTTTTTCAACTCTATTACTATAGATAATCAAGATTTCAGTTCCCTGGGTTGCACTCTGATCTACAAGAAAATAAAAATGAAAAAGGCAAAAAATACCCACAATTAAGAGTGAGTCTAATAAAAAGAGGTATAATCTAATTTGGCTTTATCTATACATCTGTCAACCCTGAATGCTCTGAATATATGCAGAATAAAATGCCTCAGTGGTCTAATGGCATATTAACTCAAAATGTTCTACTTCTTTCTTGCCTGCAACTGACTTTCTGCCAGCTATTCCTGCCCCGTGCCATCTCATCCTCCAACTACATGCAGCACAAAGATTTAGCCCTGTTTACATGATAAATATGACTTTTAGATCATGTAGGTGACTTTTGGCACTTTTTCCCTTTATTTTAATATCTGTGTTAAATGAACCCCTGAAAATCACATGTAAATTCTTATTCCTATTGTGGCTTGATTAGTTGGACTCATCAATCTCCAAGTTCTATGACAGTTCACAAACCCTGAGTTCACATTTTCAGAATCGATGCTAACAGTGATGACATCCTTTAGGTCAATTTTCAGTGTTCAATAAATGCTAAGGCCTTAACATCACCATGAGGAGGCAGCTATAATTTTACAGTGGTATAGTTCAGCATTCTTTGTATGAAATACTTAACTATGAAAAAATAATTTTATAGTAATAAAAATAGTTTTTATTCTTGGGACATACATATATTCTTATATTATGAAAATGGAAATTTTTAAGCTTTGCCATATACATCTTCTAGCAAGAGACTTTAAAATCTAGATTGGATGGGGCCGGCCCGGTGGCGCAGCGGTTTAGTTCGTGCTTGGCAGCCCAGGGTTTGCGAGTTCGGATCCCGGCTGCCCGCCGACGCACTGCTTGTCAGCCACGCTGTGGCGGCATCCCATATAAAGTAGAGGAAGATGGGCACGGATGTTAGCCCAGGGCCAGTCTTCCTCAGCAAAAAGGGGAGGATTAGCAACAGATGTTAGCTCAGGGCTGGTCTTCCTCACAAAAAAATAAATAAAATCTAGATTGGAAACAATGTCTGGTCATTAGATGCATATAATTTTATGCACATGTACAGTATTCACATACTTGCTAACATCACAAGACTGACACACACTTCTACTCTCCAACTGATTCTTTTTGTCTATGGCTTTAATAACAGAGCCTTGAAAAGATGATTGAAACAACTGTAACGTCATTACAACACCATGAAATGGACACATTCTGAGAACCCTTCCACTCCACTGCCACTAGGAGATCAGTCCCAGAACTAACATGCCTCTGAGTTCAACAGTGTCAGCTACTGATTGTCCTGGTTAGTAAACAATATCTGAAATATACCCAGAAATACAATTTATAGAAATAACTGTTGGCTGCCTAGTCCAGTTATGTGCTGATTTGTTCCTTCAATTTAAAGTAAACTTCATCCTGTTTCTGATGGAGAAGCCACAGGACGCTGGATGGCACGACTGGGCGCTCTCGAGGGCTGCTCGGCAGCTCAGCTACGACTGCCACACACTAGCCATGATTACCTTTGGTGGTGGTGACCGAAGAAGCGGACGTCAACCTGATTGTCCTCTTTCTGCATGACTTTGGCTGGCCAGAATCCAAAACCTTTCATTTTAGCCCAAACCAGTTCATGATTAGGTATCTGGAAATAAAATGTTTTATCTTGTGACATTACTTTTAAAGTATTAAATACAAGTGTATCATCAATATTGAAATACTTAGTCAAGTATAATCCATTATTTTGAAAGTATTTCTTTTCTAACTCCTAAACACTCAGAACTTTTTTTTCTGGAACTGATTCTGCCTTCAAGAAGAACACCAAAAAATAAACACTTGCAGAAGACTAGCAATCTGGGGGTTCATTTCTCAGAAGAGACAGGAAAAAGGCTCTCTTGGTAGCCTGTAGCACTGTGGAATGTGGGGGTCCCTGAAACCTAGGGCGTGAGAAACAGTGGCCAACAGAACGCCCAGCTGTGCTTCAGGAAGCACAATCCAACACCTGGGAGCCTGTGAGGAACAGGAGAAGGTTAAGCCCTGCTCCTGACTCACCAGGTCAGAGACCCACATTTTAACGAGACCCTCAAGTGCCTGGGCAGCACAGCACCTCTCCAAGACTGAGACCCTCAGGTGGGCTCTTCTGCTTGAGCCACCGGGGGCCTCCCCAGAACACCCACAGGCTTCTTGTCAGCACCCTCCTTGAAATCATGCCATTTTAGGGGAAACTGCACAGCTATAAACATATATAAAGCCTTAGATTTCTTGTGAAAGAACGAGAAGAAAAGCAAAAGTTCACTTTACGATATATTAAGGGACCCAGTATTGACTCTTATTCTTAAGATCCTCATTTTAAAATGAGAAATGGATAATGATCCAAGTGTTTTTCCCCATGTTTCAGTTTTTATACTCATTAAAACTATATATACCGTGACACAAAGAAGACTATTTAGAAAGGATTATAATCTTTGAGCAAACTTCCTTAGGGCAGTATATCACACACGTAAGAGATAAAAAACAAAATCACAAAATTTCACATACACAAGGATAGCAGAACCAATTGTCAGGACGAGCATTTGACAAATAGAAGCAATTCTTACAAAGCTGTAGTTCATCCAGCTGAAAAAGAAAAGCAACTATTTTAGCCTACATAAAATATACGGGTGCATTAAACTATATAAAATAGATCCATATAAATTAACATTCTCTTTCACGTACATAGTCAGTCTTGAATTTTGTTCGTTAAACTTAAATTGTTAAGTTTTCAATAAATAATACTGGAAGAGCCTGCCACTTTCCTGTCTGACCCATCCCTGTGGCCTCAGACTCCACTTAGAATAGAAGACAAACGCCTTAGCAGGCCTGGCATGTCTGACCTCCGCTTCCCAGTTTTGCTGGTGCCTTTCCACTGTTCAGCACTCAGGTCAACGCTATTTCCTCAGAAAGGTCTTCCTGATCTACCCGTACAAAATATCTACTACCAGTAACAGCAATCCTTACTTTGCCTCCTTCTCCATTTGAGTCCTTGTTTTCTTTCATAACATTCTTTTACAACTTATGAGTCTCCCTCTTCAGAATACTGCTCCGTGAACAGGAAGCCAGTATACTGGATCACCGTTTTACTCCTCCTAACACACTGAATGGCATATAGTAGACACTCAATAAATATTCATTGAACAAATGAAAAAACAAAAGTCAAATCTGAAATGAATTCAAGAAATAAAACTTTTTATATAAATTGAGACACTTCTGCAGACAGTACGGTTACAGGTGAGTGTTTCAAATAAGACAGACCACACAAAAAAAAACCGCTCCCTAATTTGTACAGGTTCTCCCTGCCCACCGCCATCTGAAAGTAGAGCTTTCCTATGAAAACTTTTGTAAGATGAAATGGCATAAAGTGAAGAAGCAATTACCATTAATTTACATGGGAAAAAATTTTGAGAATTCCCAGATCCAAAACATAACCTACCAAAATAAACCGAGATAAGGCACAGATGCTCACAGCCACAGCTCAAAGCCATGGCGGCTTGATGCCGAGTGTAGGTCCCGGGGAAGGAGCCTGGTGGCACCACTCTGGCTGCTTGGGGTGGGCGCTGCCTCAATAAGGGCTCGCTGCAAAACAAACGCGCTAAACACTATTTTCACCTTTTCTTCTGTAAAAGCAAGAATCCTCTTTGGCTTTCTTTCAGGTAGTGAAAACAGGTACTAACGTAGGTCTTGTGTAAAAGCAAGTAGTGTAATTCGAACTTTCAGATAGCGGGTGAAACCTGTATTCCATTTATTGTATAAATGTGAACTTTGTTGTCTGGCTGGTTTTTTGCCTGTGTAGTCTAGTAGGAACTCAAATTTGAATCTTCCATTCAAAGAAGATAACATTTATTGAGTGTCTGCCCAGTGCAACACATTTACAGGCATTATGTAAGTAATACTCTTAAGGGTAGTTACAGAAGAGAAAATTAAGTTTCTTTGTAGAAGTTACTTGAAAACTAAATCTAACTCTCAGGATTTCTCTGAGAATGGGTCTGCCAGAATTCTTTTCCCTTCTATTTGCATTATTGCCATGTATGTTAAACATGGAAATAAAATTCTATTTAAAGGAAATGGCAAAATTAAAATGTATATAGGAGTGGAGTTCTGAAACAAATTAATTGGAATACAGCAAGAGTTTAATTATTAGGCATAGAGAGTACCTCATGACATGTGTCTTTATACAGCATCCTTGCTATGTCAGCTTGCTCACTGTCTGCTGTAATTAAAGATAGATATTATCTATTACCAATAATCTAGAAACACAAAACTATCAAAATTAATACAGTCATTTAAGTTTTCTTTCAGTTTGACAAAAGTGGACATATACCATTTAAAATGAAAATGTGTATTTTAAATAAAGTTCAGGTAGCAAAATGAAATTCTATAGGCAACTTGAATTTTACATACAGTGTAACACTAATTCTATACGCATGGGGTGGCCTCTTTCTTTACCTTTGAATGACGGGATATTAACTGGGAAATGATCAGAATTAATCAAAGTGCTTCTAAAAAGCCTCTCAACCAAGTTTATAAGCTTATATATAAAACTATAAAGAATAATATTTTCATCATTTAGTGTACTAGAGTTTTGTTTTTGGCCAGTCAATTCTATAAGCTATAATTACATTACCAAATATTTTTAAATTTAAACCCTAACATTATTACTTACTTACAGATCATTAAAGTATTAATTTTTTGAATGTAATGCTTTATAAAAGATATTTCTCAACATGGAATGTAAATGGTATGGAAAAAATGCACGCAAAAGAAAAAACAAAAAATATTCAACCTCCATAGAAAATCACTGTGTTGTGGAGAAGTAGCTGAGCATCAGCTTTGAACTCTTCGTAACTTCGATATTTCCCTTCATTCACTTTCTGCAGAAGGCAAAAAACAAGATGGTAGGACAGTTACCAGGGAAAATATCCATCTGCATTATGCTAACAGGGTGAGATTTGGGACACAGCATATTTTCCAGAATAACATCACGACTACTACTGTGTCCCACATATTGACGAAACCACAGCTCCACCTGCAGTTAGAAGATGACAGGATGGGGAAGCGTGGCAGGTCCGACGTCCTGTGGTCAGTGTTGTCCTCTACATTAACTTACTAGAGGGAACTCTGCAGGCTGAACATCTCACTTGGTAACAATGGTAAGAGCTGCTGCTAAGCTTTGTAAACAAGGAAAGCTTTGCTCAGTGTGTGTGATGAGACCCTAACTGCATACCTACCATTTTTTATAACACAGGACAATAAAGATTAAAAAAAAAAAGAACTGTTAGCCTCTGTGACAGTTTACCATAACTATGAAGATGACACGTCTATAAATCTGAATTAGGACTAGGTACTGATTTATAAATAATTTAAAAATAAAGTCCTAGGTGTTCTATGTACCAAGGCAATGCCAGGGTCTCTTCCGTGTTAGAGTGGTGTAAGGAAAGATTTCCATCATTGGATTCGCTGTAGCTTTGCCTTTGGCTGCCAAAGGGAAGGATTGTGGAGGAAATCTTAAAGTTTTTTTGGGGGGGGAGGGCAAATTTTTGGAAGAGGGGTATGACATAGTT
Source organism: Tapirus indicus (assembly GCA_031878705.1). NCBI lineage: Eukaryota > Metazoa > Chordata > Mammalia > Perissodactyla > Tapiridae > Tapirus > Tapirus indicus. The sequence continues at coordinate 127,656,914 of CM062925.1, forward strand.
ACCTAGAAGTAGCCAAGAGGTATTTTCTTATCCTGGTGATACTTTTAGGAAATCAGCCTGAAAAAAGCTTGGCCTCTAAATGCTACAATGCTAAGGCCTTTAAAGAATAATCAAGAAACCCAACTTTCTATTGAAATCCTCCGAGACCCTTTCTTCATGAAGGCTTCCCAGATACCCTCGGCTGGAGGTGCCTGCATCCTGTCAGACATCTAGGTTTACAGGGCTCATTTATAAATACTGATCTTCCAGCTCCACCCTGAATTTCTGACTGCACTGGGCTTGGGGATGCTCAGGCGCTGGCATTATCCAGATGACCCAATATACACCCAGGTGGAGGACAACAGCACCATGCGTTCCCCAAGCACCTTTGTGACATCTGAGGTTTGCACCATCATGGCCTGGATTGTAAGCTCCTGAAAGCATTAAATCACGTCTTCTCTTTCTTTTCTTTACAGTGCTTTTCTCATGGTCAGTACTTGCGAAGCATACAGCCAGGACACCATCAACCCAGCTCGTGTTCTCTGTGCACACAACGGGAGACATCAGACTGGGGGGGCCTGGGAAGGTGCCATGCAGGGAGAGCAAGCCACGTGGGCAGAGGCTGGGGCAGGACAGGCAGCTGGGTTCTTCATCCTTCTTCAGAGGCCTTAGAGTTCAGGAAAAGAGGCTGTGCCTGAGGCTATGCCATCTGGGTGCTTGTTTTCATTCTAAGATTTGCCAGCTACTTGAAGGGAACAACCTTCCTTTCCCCTTTTCTTCCACTGAAACGATACACCTTTAGACTTTCTCACTGCTAAGGGGATTAGGAAACCTGTAAGATGATTTAAAATGATTCCTGTGGTCTCCCGATAAGCTACTGCAGCCAACCATTAGATTCTAAAATTTCAAAATGACACATAAGGTACAGAAACAGTAATTCAGCAACTCTAACTGGAAACATGTCTACATGTTATATTGAACTTTACTGTAATTTGTAATTAAATATTAGCAAACCCATTAAGAATCCTCAGCTAAAGTAGGTAAAATTAAGAACTTTAAGAATAATTAAGTTTTCTAGTTATAATCTCTGTTTTGTTCAAGTTTATTTCATTGTTTCCCAAGACTCTAGACCAATTCTTTGCTCTAGTTTTTTCCCTTACTACTAAAACTAGGACACCACATACAGGGATGAATTCTCTACATCTGAAATATTAATCTGACCAGGCTACACTTTCTTTGATCAACAAGTATCAAGAATCTACAGATTGCTTAAAACCAGGCATTGTAGAAGATGATGCCTGATTTGCACTAGAGCGATCACATGAAATCTAAAACAGCAGCAGTGCTCACGCGGTCGCTATGCCTTTCTGAGGACGAGTGGGCAGGCACGCTGTCATGGAGCAACGGCAACCCGAAGCGCGCTGAGCTGTGAGTCGCTCAGTCACCTGGGAGCTACGGGGTGTATCTCGAGCAGGCGAAGGCCAGCTTTACCTCCTGTATGGCGGGGACGTCGACCGCTGAGTGCACCAGCCTCCGGTACATTGGGTGTTTGTTGTCCTTCCCCTTTTTATTAAGGTCTATAGCCTGAAAGGTCGTTAGAGACACCAGTTTTAAATGTGGCTAGAGAGACAGGTAAAACATCAACTTCTAAACAACAAGTACTTTAGAACTTAACAGAAAAACGTATATGCCCTACACAGTTTAATGTGGCATTCCTCCAGGTTTTGATAGAAAGAACAGTTATTCTGGCAAATTGCATTTCATTTTAAACACTAATTATCAATGAAAATGTTCGTTCTGATAAATGGAATTTAAAAATGTAAATGTTTCTAATCTAATGCAGCTAAAGAAATGCCTGTATTAAAAACAAAGAGAAAACAAAACAACCCAAAAGCCTTTACAGAACTATTTCCTGCACAAAAGAGACACGACGGCTGTGGTCTCCACCCTTCATGGGCTCCACACGTGTTTGTCACTTGTCAGTCATTCACCTCTAAAGGATGAACCAGAGTCAAATATATATGGGGAGACTCTGAAAGACCCCTCGGCACAACTCACCCTCTCCTTCATGCGGGAGACGATGAACCTCAGGTAGGTGCTCATCTCCTGCTTGTTTGTATTTTTCTTCTTGATGCTCTGTTAAAAACAGAAAAGGCCAAATGTAAAATTTGATCATTTGTACATCTATTTCATGTAAAAGACTTCCATATATAAAAATTATAGTATGCAAAGATTTCTGTGGGAAATCTTTGAAACTTGCATTACAAAAATAGCATTTAATGTAATAAGGTAAGAATCAGAAAATATTATGTTGTACTTGGCATAACACCTTAGAGAATTATGCATTTTTTTTCTTGATATTTTAAAACTTCAACCAATTTTCAGATGAAAAGAAATAATGATAATAATAATAATGATGATGACATCATAATGACATAATGTAAAATCACTTCTGTTACCAAAAAAACCAAAAATCAATGGCTGAAGTCCTTTATGGAGCATTTCAAATTAGCAATATTGAATGGTAAGTTTCAACATAACATTCTTCTTCATTAAAATGGTTATTAAAGTCTATGTCACTCATAAATTATGTACAGTGCAGCTGCACATATACCTATTTTAAAGTGTAATGGATCTATTCAGTAATAACTCCAATTTCTATACTCTGGCCTAAAAGCTAATTAGGTTCTTCAATTTATCTCACAGAAAATCTAACTTCACATGAAGAAAAAAAGGATTCTACCTTTTATGTCATTTCTAGACAGCTAGGAAACAAGGACGAACGTTCCCATTTCCCGAGTCAAGGCTAAGATGTCACGGGAGACACTCGACCATAAGCAGATGGCACTGCAGAGGACTGAGTAGGTCTGGGCCACTATTCAACGAATGCTTTAACTTTTTCAGGCCACAAGCCCAGTGGTATTATTAATCCCCAAAGAACTTTACATGCAGGAAATCATCTTAATATGCTAAAAAAGCGGAGGAAGGAGCAAACATTTCTCATGTAACTGAGAATTTTAGTTAGGGCTTAAGCGAATTGATTATACATACACACAATGTTAAAATATCTGAATAAAAAATGGAAAAACATTTTCTTAGCTGGAGACGTAGTTTCACCTACTTCATGTTTAAAGTGATCCCCTCCCTCCAATTATCCCCTGAATGCTTTGGTGCTATGCACAGTCAATGCTTCTCTCCTTCCTGAGCTTTACTTTATGACCTGTGCATTCCTGAGCTTTACTTTATGACCTGTGCACACAGCTTCCACATTTATGCCAATTACAGGGCAGTGTTTCTCACCCCGGCCACAAGCAGAGACACTGGGAGAACTTCTACGAAATGCAGGTGGGCTTTACCCCTGAGCATCTGAGCTGGAACTTCTGGGGGGAGGTCCTGTGCTCTGCGCCTGGTTCTTCATTTATCTGTTAATTCCTCAAGTGGCTGTGACACACGACCACAACTGAGTACCAATGGTGTGGAGGTGGAGCTTAAAATGCAGAAACATTTCCTGGATCCCAGGTTTATAATCTTTGGGGGAGGGGAGCTTTAACATAGCATCTAAATTCTCCTTTTAAACAAGATCCCCAGTGATTCTCAGGCACATAAACACACAAGAACTATGAGCTGCGCCCTCCCGGAAGCCAGAGCACAACAGAGAACCACTAACGTTCTGCTCTTGCATTCTGAAAATCACACAGGATCCGAAGCACAGGCAGCTGTTAACGCTTTTGGACAACTGTTCTAACAGCAGGGACACCCTTCCAGGCACTGCTTTCTACACTAAATAAGCAGTTTGGTGAACTGCTGGATAAAGGGAGGAGAAGGGACAAAGAGCCAAGAAGGCTGCTTTTTTCTCGCCTCATGGGAGACCGATATGCCCTTAAAAAGAGAGGAGAATAAAAACAAATGCCTCCAGCTACACACTCCATCATGCCAACTCCAAAATATTCTGGGGGAACTACTAAAACTGCTGATCCCAAATATCAAACTGATCATTTAATCAAAGATATGTGTAAATTCAGATGTAACAGCAATCTACATTAGGTTAGGAGTCTTGTAATACTATCTGTGAGGTTACAGTTCTTTTAACAGGTAATATATCATTTAGGGGAAATATATACCAACACTCATGGAGTGCTTAAATATAATTTTAATGTTCACTAAGTATCGTGCCTAGACCTTTCCTCAACGAAGAAGGGTGGGAACATTCTCCTCTCGGGGGTCTGTGATTACCTCAAGCTCCACTGGGGAACGAGAGCACTTGAAGCCGACGGCCATCAGTGCTGGGGTGACTGCAGTGATCTTATTAGTGACGGTGGGACGGGAACCCCATTGCAGCTACCACATTCAGCGCCCTGTCTCCAGGGCTGCTGTGTATTTCACATGTGCGCAGAAGTACGTGTTTCTCCTTTCCGCGCTCTAAACATCAACCGATGAAGTACTTCACTGTTAGTCAGAATCTAACCTCTTTTGTCTTTAGAGCCTTGGAAAGTAAAGGAATTCAATGCTTCCCTATGGGCAAAATTTATGCAGTGCTAGAATCAGAAGATCCTAACTAGATCGTTCCTTCTTTCAAACAAAAACATTGAGACACTTGGAAACAGTCGGGAAAATGCTATTTCACTTTGCTTAAGTTTAGGTAACTTGGGCACTAAATTGTTCATCTAACCCCCCAGCTTCAATGAAGAAAGGTCTGTTTTCAGTTCCTACTTCCTCTTCACAGAGAATCTACACAAAACATGGGTATTACACGCACTCACAGTGCTTTCACTTTGGTTTCATCTGTTTCAACTTTTCAAATCAATTGCTAATTGAATGTAACTACGTGCAGCAAGCTTTCTTTCTTTTTGGGAAGACTCTAAATGCACAGAGTTCAGGCTGAGGGCCTTAATTTCACAAAATTAAATAATAAAATAGAGGATGAAAATCTGATTTTGTATCTTGTTTAAATTTGCTCAGAGTCAAGTTGCTAGAGGATCTCTTTTCTTTCATATGCAGTTAAAAGTGATGATAGGAACTTGGAAAAATGACTGTTTCAGCAACATGTGAAAGGAGATAAGGGAACATGACTTCCATGGCTAAATGAATAGGACCCTCCTTCACAGCTCCAGTCCCTTCAAACAGCACCTGCACATACTACCCAGGAGTCTTCTACCCATTTAATAAAGGGCTACTCAGACTGGGATAGCCTACTTCCCTGTTGACCAACTCTGGCTGTGCACTAGAACCATCTGGGAAAGCCTCTAAGAAACACCAACATCCATTTATATAAAGTTCTACCTGTGATGGAAAATAATGGGAACAATGGTTGTCTGGGGGGAGGGAGATTCAACAGTCACATCTGTGCTCGGTGGGATCTGGGTGCACAATTGTGTAAGCATTTGTCTAGTCATCAAATGGCAGGTTCAAGACCCATGCAAATCACTGCAATGTAAACTCTACCCCAAAGGAAAAACCCATCAATGTCACCCTGGAGATCTCACTGACGCCGGTTTAGGGAGGGGCCTGGGCTTTCGCAGTCCTAACACCCAGGTGTTTCTAACATGCAGTCCTCACCAAGAACCACGGCCCAGCATCATAAAAGAAGCTGTTTACTTACACAAACATGTGCAGTGGTTCCAAATGAAACCTTTGCTGCTGTACTGAGAAGTGTCAAGTGGTATATTTTCAAAAGTTCTCTTTTCAAGTGATACCAGATCTACTAAGTTTCTCCTACTTGCTCATACAAATAGGAATGCATCTCTCTTATGTTTTAACTCTTTGTTGGCTCTTTGCAGTTACTGTATTAGAAACTTCAATGATTTGGGCTATACAGAAGGACTTGCCGAAAGGAGTTTCACAGCCAAAGAGGATTATCTTGTTGAAAGCCTATATGTCACTTGTTTATTTTTTACTTGCTGCCCAATACATCTTCTCTGGTGACAAATATGGGATTCTACTGAAGATGTAGGGCAAGAAATGAAATGCATACAAGCATCTAGGTTGGTAAGTGAAGGCTGCCTGGATGACACAGAGGTCTGTGTTCCGACCTCCTGCTGCTCCAGTCATGCCCAGGAGGCTGGTAGGAGCTTCCTTCCCAGACCTGAGGGCTGAGGGGTTCCCTTAGAGAACTGAAGCAAACAGAAGAGAAGACCCTGAACAGATGCAAAATCTCTCTCAACAACTTGTAGGGACAAAACAATTGCTGTAAGATGCTTTCATGTTTGCTAAACTTGTGGGCTTTCTTTCTGACACTTTCCAGTAATAATCTGGAGATTTAGTATTTCATAAAAGATCAACAGAGCATTGCAGCTTCTGTCCCAGGGCTGCACCATACAACTTGTGGGGTTTCTTAGGTAACATGCTGTGAGCTGCCTTATGTGACATTCACAGCAGAGTGCTTCAGGTGGTGCCTGTCAACCAAACCAAGACATTTATAGTGGCTTCAGAAAAAGCCAATGTAACTAACAGAAATTAAAGGAGCAGCTTCCAAGGTCAAAGCTATTCTATCTGTAACATAACTAAGCAGATAGCTCTTGACAACGAGGTCAGAAAGACATAAAAAGAATACTGTGTAGTATCTGTACATTGTTTCAGATCCAACTGTTTCTCAGGCTTTGAAGAACTGTACCTATTTTCTACTTGCAGACCTCAGGACTCCTCAGTAAACGCCTCTCTCTAACAGTGCACAACTCAGAATCCAACAGAGAGTGCAGCCCAGTAAGTCTGGCTAACTGTTCATATCACCTGGCAGCAAAGTCAGCTAGGAGTGACTTTGGTCAATATCTACAAATAATCAAGAGAGAAACTTTCTGTTACATGGCCAAAGTTGTTGCAACCATTTTCAATGACAATAATCACATGGCTGAAGCTGTGTTACAAGTGTGTGTAAGTCACCCACTAAAGTAAGATACTCTTAAGTACATTACAGATAACTGAGGGGCTGCTTTCTTTTGCTTTAAGGGAAAAATAATAGAAAATCTTGAACATCTTGAGTAAGGGATTCTTAAGTCAGTTGAAAATAATTGCTGGGTGAGGCCGCCCGGTGGCACAGCGGTTTAGTCCATGCTTGGCAGCCCGGGGTTCACGGGTTCGGATCCCAGGCGCCCGCCGATGCACTGCTCGTCAGCCACACCGTGGTGGCGTCCCATGTAAAGTAAAGGAAGACGGGCACAGATGTTAGCCCAGGGCCAGTGTTCCTCGGCAAAAAGAGGAGGATTGGCAACGGATGTGAGCTCAGGGCTGGTCTTCCTCACACACACACAAAAAAATTGCTGGGTTATAGCAAATCAGATGAGTCTGGGGAGATGCCACAAACAAAACATGAATAAAGTGATTCAGCCACTCTCAGTGCCTTGTGGTGATTTTGGCTGAAAGAAGTATGAGCGACTTTTATCCTGTCAAGGTTTATCCATAGCTTATTATTGATAACAATGCCCAAGCATCATTATTTGAAGGAACATTCACGATTAAAGGGTCTAGAATTTTCAGTGTTCCCCAGGGACCCAGCTTTGCAGGTGTAGAAACATATTTTAGCAGAGAATGATCTTGTGGAAATAACATTCCACACCAAGTATCCAAAAGCAAGAAGAGTCTGAAATCAGAAATCCAGGTGTCTTTTCCTTAGACAATACATTTGTGCTACAGTTTGGTGCTAGAGTTCACCAAATCCAAGGCCCCAAGTCTGTGATTGAACAAGATAAGGCTTCACACTTTCTTGGGGATTCTCAATATCCAGAATGTTCTTCCTGCAGCAGGCTAGACCAGAGGTCAGCAAACTTCTTCTGTGAAGGGCCAGAGAGTAAATATTTCAGGCCTTGAAGACACACAGTCGGTGTCTGTCTCAGCAACTCAACTCTGCCACTGTGGTGAGAAAGCAGTCATAACTAATGCATACTCTCCATTACCGTGGCTGTGTTGTAATTAAACTTTTGGATAGTGACATTTGAATTTCTTATAATTCTCATGTGTCACAAAATATAATTCCTCTTCTTTTCTTCAATCATTTAAAAATGTAAAACCTATTCTTAGCTCATGAGCAGTACAAACAGGGGATGGGCCTTGATTTGGCCCATGACCACAGTTTGCCAACCTCTGACTAGACTCTGAGTCCTGTGAACACAGGGTGCCTAGTGGTCTAGTTCAGGGTTCCTTTGCCAGGGCCTTGTACAGCATCTGGCACAGAGTCAATGCTCAACAAATACTCACTAAATGGAACTCATGGCGATCATTACTAACCAACTTCACTGCCTACTAGAAAAACTATTCTGTGTAGTTCAACTCACCAATACAAGGTCCTTCCAAAATGTGACACACCTATTTACACCCAAGCTGTGTTAGCATATTTGGCCACTATAAACCATTTTGTTTATATACTTCTGGTATGTGAACCATTCCATTGCCAGTTGACACGTAAATACTGCTGTTGGCCTCTAACCACCAAAGACAACTTCAGTGTTAGTGAGCTCACAGTCATTGGGACACTTGCTGGAAGGCAGATTCCTGAGCCTTGGCCCCAAGGTCATGTTGTAACACAAGCTCACCAGGTGATTCTGGTACAGGCGGCCTCTGGCCTCTCCTATTGGAGAACCACTAATCTGCATAAAAATTACCTATATTGTCTGAGAAATCAAGAAGCTCCAAGCTCTCCTCTATAACTATCTGTAATCACAGAACAGAAAAGCATCAAAATTAATTTTATCTGCACATAAACTGCCTTTGTTGTTATGGAAATCAGAGGCTTGACAGTATTCTCTACAACCACCTGTAATGATGGAATACAAAGGAATCATAAAGAATTTATAAGAAACCCCAATACTTGAGATTTTAACAGTAGAGCTGATCTGGGGAAGTGACCCAAAGTTCTGTCATTTCTCCTCCCATACTGGGACCCCAGGAGCCCAACAAATGACAATCACTTTCCAAGATAATTTTCTAATAATTATGTTCAATCTTTTTCACTCCCAGAACCGACACACTGAAATCGACTCTCCTTTACAAGACCAAATGAGAAGAACACCACATCTATTGCCAGTATTAATGCTAGATAACTTGGCTTACATGCTTCTGCATGTGGAGTACCTCACACTTAACCACATGACTCCTTATAGCTCCATCCTAAACCTCCCACAGCCAATCCAGCAACAGTAATTTGTACTTGTTTCTGGCAATAGTTTTTCTTTTTTTAACTTAAGTTAAAGGAATTTAAGTTTAAAAACTTCCCTTAAACTGTCACAAACAACAGTTCTTACTCACAGGTCAAAGCTGGAGCCGTGAGGGTAATTCACACTGCTAAGACCATCCTGAGGTGGATTCTTGGAGCATGTTGGCAGACATGACTGCTCACACGCCCCTCCCCAGTTGGGAAGTCAGTCCTGCAAAATCACTAATGCACAGTGTTTCCAGACTTGTTCATCCAGATTTACACAACAGCACTGAATGCTACTCCAGCTGTATCTGTATTTATTAATTTTTACAAAGTCAAGTCTTTCCTTTCTGATTGAGGTCAGCAAGTTTTGACTAAGTCAGATGATATAATCAGCTGTGTAACAGCCAGTCTAGGGTGATTTACCAACTATTAAAGCATGGTCTCAAATTAATTCTATAAGCCACAAAATCAACTGGTATTGTAAAAAAATGTAATGGTTCCAAATCCACCAGATCCATATATTCAAAAAGAAATTGCTAAAATATTATTAGCTACAGAGAGAGGGATATTATGCATGTCAGGAAGTTTATCATTTAATATTAAATGCACTTTTGGGGGTAACTTTAAACTCCTTTGTAGCATGTTATAGGAATCCAAGAATAGGTAACGGACATTCAGAAAAGTTTTATGGAACACTAGTTTTCTATCTACTCGTTCCTTCCTCTTTCTACACAACACTAGCCTTTAAAGAAAGAATGAGATTCAAAAGGCAGAGGCAGAATGCATTCCTCAGTGGAATAAGCCTTTCCATTCTTCTCTGAAAATAAGTTACATGTCTCTGTTTTCTGGTCATGGAATGAGTATTTGTTTTCTGCTTGCTGAGGCTGACAACCAGCCAACAGGAATAGTATCTCCCTACCCACTCCTCCCCCCCAACCTCGGGCATTTGCAGAGACGATAAAAGGAAATTGTGCATGCTTTGTACATAATTTTAGTTATCAATAATGGAAACACTAAATGAGCTTTCTATTTATCTAGATTAAATTGTAACCATCCTAATGTAGGTACCAGCCCAACTATTATCTCCTTAATCCTTTCGAGTTCAAAATAAGATATAAAGTTCAAGTGAGATTCTAAACAAACCACCAAAAGATACGTCATGAAGACCAAATACACCACCACCCAAACAACTGCACACTCGTAGTCCCACCATTCTGACCGTAACACTGTTCAGTCCATCACGGTGGAAAATATGTGCATTCTTTCTTGCTTGCGTCCAGTTTTATAGAGAGATTAGATAACAATACCTGAGATTTTACAGTTTTATATTCTAGATCCAATTTTAAAAATCCTCTGGCTTTGTCCATGTTCCCGTTTCTTTTTCCAGTCAAGCTTGCAATGAACAAAAAACGACCTGATAAACTACTTGGTTCAGACAAAGATCCGTTTAAAATTAATTTTCTACTTTTGTTAGTATAAAAATATTATTCAGCTGTCTTTAAAAATTGTAAAAATATTAAATGTTCATTTGTAGTTTTCAATACTATGATTGTCTACCATAAAAAAACAAACAAAAACATGGCTTCTATCTCTATTTTATTTAAAAACCAAGTCTCCATGCCAGATCTGTTAATATGTATCTTGAAGGTAAAAGTACTTACTTTTAGGGTGAAAATATTAATAAATGTCCCACATTAACAAAAGGCTGACCAGAAAGCAAGAATAGTTACAAGCAAGAAAGTTCACAGTAGGTACATAATAAGGAATTTATGTTCGAAATATTTTCATTTAGCATTTTGTCCCATTTCTGAACACTAAATGAGAATTCTCTCCACTTCTGGAATTAAAAAATATTGTTCTGCCTATATAGCCAAAAGAATGAAAAATGAATTCAGAAATAAATTCTATCTCCAGTATCAAGAAATAGCTTTCATCATGATTTTTTTTTTTAGCTACCTCAACAACAAAAAGTCACAGTGCAATGACTCAAATATAACTCACCCAGAACTACGTCAACATTAAGTCACTATGTACCCAATGGATAAAACTCTAGGTGGCCTCCCAACGGCGATTTAGTCTTGGTTTAGTTTTAGTAGACCAGCTAAATTCCTTCATTTTCAGTATCTGTCTAATGAATATGCTATAACCCATGCAAAAAAACATATAGTATCTGGGGCTTAACATCCAATTTAAAAGTTAATCTTAAATGCTTTCTGTGGACTTCTTTCTGTATATCTACTTTTAAAGTATTAAGTTTCCTGTAAAATATATGTCTTCACTCTAAATATTTTAAAGAGAAGCCGCAGTACTAGGAAAATTTTAGGAATAGTTTCTATTAGTGTGGGAGTACCACTAAGGGGCTCTCTTCCTCGGATCTTTGTAGATGCTGAACAGTCAAGGGCGGGGTCAGAGGATTAGGTGCTGCACACTTGAGAGAGCTTTTTGGATTAGACGTAGAACCAAAATACTTTTAAATTATTAATAAAATTCTCCCACAGACATTCTTTTTCGTTTCCTAATTTGCGTTTTCTTGTGTTTCTATATTTTATTAGGGAGCTAAGTTGATTCACCATACAATTTGTATATTAACACAAATTTTAACATTTGTGATCCTTAAACAGACAAAAATGCCATCTGAAATAATTGTGGGGGGAAGAGTATTTTCTAGTTTTTAAATACCTGCTGGAGTAATATATCATGTATCTATTACCTTGAATAAATTACCTTTTTTTGCAACTTAAATTGACCCTTTCATATAAAATAAACAATAAGTATGTCATAAATGGGATGTAAAGTGAACCAAAGTTTGTTAGAGGATAAAAAGAATAGTAATATAAAATTTTTATATTATAATGTAAAACAATTATAGAAGCCTAAGATAAAAATCTTTGGATGGGTTTCACTGGAGCAATATTCCATTTCAGAGACCCAAATAAGGAAAAAGAGACAAGTAGGTCACTATGGTCCTCCCATTCTAGTACATTCTATGTGCTCACAGTAAAAGCACATAATGCACAATTTAGAGCACTAAATTCTGCTCCCGAATGACATATTTAAAAGCACATAATACACAATTTAGAGCACTAAATTCTGCTCCTGAATGAAATACTTTAGTCCAAATATAAAATTTTCATTTATCTGAAATTAAGAGGAGCAGTAATATGAATCTACAACTCCTCCAAGTTATGAAGACAAAATTCATTTATGTAACATATTAAGAGAATAGAGGAAATAGGGGCCCACTTTCAAAATACATGTCAAAATTGTTAAGGTAGAGAGTGCCAACTATTTTGTTTTGCTACAGTTTTTTTCCCCCTAAAGTTAACCTGACTTTTTATGAGGCACCAGATTCAGAGCAAATATTATAGCCACTCATCTGCGCACTACACTGTATCTTATAGCCATGAGGCAGTGTTTGCTATACAACCTGTTGTGTACACGAGGGAGAAGAGGGCAATGGGGAGCAGACTGATTTACATCTTTCCTTTAGAATTCTTCTAAGTCATAACTATGGCTCCACGGGGAGGACAAAGGCCAGCACACTCACGAGGCCGACATTTAGACCAAAGATTTTTCCCTTGGAGTAGTATAGGCATTTAGAATATGCAGCTCTAAAACTGCACTAATACAGTAGGTAGCCATGAGCTACATATGCCAAACTGAAATCCAGTTCTTGGATCTCACAGGCCACATTCAAGTGCTCAGGAGACACATGTGGCCAGTGGCTCCTATTGGACAGCAGAGACAGAACATCTCCATCCCACAGACAGGTCTACCAGACAGCACTGCTTTAAAAGGCAACATGGTGCCAACTAACAGGGTGGTCCGGGGTTTCCTATAACATATTACCTTGCCCGTTAAAAAAAAAAATTCAAGTAGTTATTACTTAAGCCCCATTACGATGTTCACCAGCAGGACTGGAGGCCAGCAAGCACGTAGTGCATGCACATTTACATGCACACACGCGCATGCACACACCTGACTGCACACACATACACATGCACACACACACAGAAAACATAGACACACTCTCTGCCCCACATGCTTGCCCACACACAACAGAGACATGCACACTCACACACACCTATGCATATACAAACACACTAGACATGCATGCATGCATACACGTGTGCTCACACATATACAACAGACACACACACGTAGGTTTATGCACACACACACAGGCCTGCCTTCTGCAACTACAACATCAAAGGATAAAACAACTTTGTAATTTGGAAACTATATGTATGAAAATGAAGCAACGTTAAAATGAGACATCCATTTATATCCTATCAAATTGGTAACAAAAATTTGGAAAATACTTTCATGTTGGTATAAATGGGTATAATCTTCTGAAGCACAATTTGGTGATTTTTATCAGAAATTGAAATGTGCCTATCCTTTAAATTTAAGAATTCCACTTCAATGAATTTATCCTATGAAGGTGATCAGACAGAATTACATAGATAGATGTAAATTAATTTTCTCTCTTTTTAAAAAATACAATTGACTACATTGTGTTTTAAAGCTATATCCTTCGGGTGAATAAAATCTTAAAAGCAATTTTCACTTAAAAGTTATGATTTTCTCATTTTCCTGGAAAATTCAGGGCTACTGCACAAATATAAAATTCAAATACCTCCAAATAACTTCAGTCATGCAGAAATAAATTATAATGAGAAGACTGCTCTTCAGACTGGCATGACTCTGGCCACTGCAATATCAATGTCTCCTTTGACAGGTAAGTTTCAGCGCAATGTTATTGATCAGACAGGGTGGTGGAAACAATGTAATGTGTATCAATGGGGAACTGGCTGAATAAATTATAGCATGCCCTTTTAAATTATGATATGTAGAAGAAAAAGACATCTAGGACATTGTTGAACAGATGTAAACTGGCTACATACAGTAATGTACGTAAAGTTACATAGATACAGATACAAATGAATGCCTGCACACGTGTGCACACACATGTACACGTGCACGCAGGACAGAGTCTGTGAGAACATTCACCTACTATGTGATAATATTTCTGAGAATTTTATCTGTTTCTTTATCCTCCTCTAAATTATTTGAATTTTTTACAACAAATGTTAAAAAACTATTAAAAAAAATTTTTTTAATTAGAGTTCTCATAACAAGAGTGTGAAACAGGACATTACTCGCATTTTTTCAAAGCAAAATGCTAATCTGATATTCACAGGCTACTTTTCAATAACAATCTACTGTGTCTGTAAAGAATAGCTTATTTATTGCAAAGAAATATCCTCAGGGTTCTGAGATTTATTATTAAAATTGATAAAATTATTTTAAATCAAGAAAAATTCCTATCATTGCCCTCTTAAAATATTTTGGAAATAGTCAGATACATGAGCTAAAGCTTGAGCTGAAGTAAATCTGGGAACAGCTAAGAGCTGGGTGAAACAGAGCCTATGCTCAGTGACTTTTTCAGTGCTGTAAGGGACAGAGATTATGTAAAACTAAATAGTCTTCTGATCACCATAAAATATTAGAAATACTTTAATCTTCAATTTTATGTAGTAATGGTTGGCTTCCATCTAGTATTTTTACCTGTATTTAAATTTGGCTCTGGGCATCTTACCTTCAAATGTCCTCATTAGTATATCTAATTTATCTATATTCTGTGCCAACAGTAATTAAAGAGAAGGACAGAGAAAATCACTGTTCTGATGTGGAGCTACGGTCACTGAGCTTCAGTCCACAGACTCTCAGCTCTTAGTCCAAGAACATTAGATCCGCTCAGTCACTCATGCTCGACTACAAAAAAAGGCTTTACCTGAAGTTTAAAAAAACAAATCAACCACAAACTTTACCTTAGAGACATTTAAAATTCCATTTGAATTTCAAGGTTAGTATTACCCCTCCTCCCAGGAAAGGAATTGTTAGCACTCATTTTTTTCTTGAATGGAACAATTAAAACAATAGAATAGATCTAACAGAGAAGTAACTATTTCTTTGGAAGTTTTAAAGCTCCAAGATAAAACTCACCATCCCCAACCCACACAGGCGTTTTGAGCCCACCAGAGAGTAACTCAGAGTCTATGAAACAGATGTGTGAGCCAGGACTTTTTGTTGACTCATAGCTTCATTTCATTAAGCCTAATTACATCACAAGGCGAGGATATAAAGACAGTCAAAGACAAAAGAAAACAAAGGGAAGAAAAGGAAACCGGGATAGGGCCAGCTAAGTCCCACTCTGGGGACCAGGTTTCTGTGTAAGCCAGTGACTGGCTCAGGTGAAAACCTCATCTAATCAGTCAGGAGTTGGGCAAACATGTAAGAGAAGGGAATCTGACAACTTTACAGTGAATTCTGATGGAAGAAGTATTACACGTTTTCTTCAAAGGTACAACTGTTCAATTTCTATTCTTCATGTAAAAAATATAAAACATCCACGATAAAGTTTAACCCATCCTCAAAAATCCCAGTGTTCTTCCTTAAATTCTTTACTATGAAAATAAGAATTAAACATTAAAAAGCTATGGCTGTAAAGACACAGTATGCCAACAATTGTATTTTCTGAGTTCCTGAGTCCATATTATTTCATCAGTGACCTCATCTCTTTTATATATTTTGTTCTTAGGATCTCATTAATTCTTTACTTCCTCTAGTATAAATTGTTACCAGAATACAGGAGGTATACATTTACTTGTAAAATGCACAATCCAAATCCATGAAAATAAAATATGAATATTAATGCAGTTCCCACACCACCGATTACACTAATTTCTAGCAGACATCATAAATTCTTGTAGACCTCAAAGAGGAGGTCTACAACTTGAGGCCTGATACTGATTTATTCAGACTTAGGGATTTATCATTATTAATCTACCATCTAAACACTTGATTATGTCGTCATTATGCACTTTTTTTATGCTATCCCAATTGTCTTTTGTCTGCCTATTGAATATGTACAGCAGTGCTGCTAAGATGAAGTACACTTAGGGAATATAAAGTCATAGTTACAAAGGGAAGACTATAATGTATACTGTATTTTGCTCATTATGCTGGTAGGAAATTTTTGGTTGATATCAAAGAGGGGAAAAATTATGAAGACAAAACATTTTTTGGAAGAATAAATGAATACTTAAGTTACTCAAGTATTATAAAGCATATTCACAAACTGAACTCATGAGTAATCTGGGCAATTTGCATGGTTCCAAATAATTATCTTATTAATCTTAAGTACAAAACAGTAGAGGTTGTAATCAAATCATTTCTTACTAATCACCATCAATGCCATATGTAATGTAGTATCTAGGCATCATACATCACCTGTGTACACACACACACACACACACACACACACACACACACACACCACGTTCTGCAACCAACAAGCACAGCCATGTATGCTTTTCAATGGGGAAATAATATGAATGAAAATAATTGTGGCAAGTACCTATTTTACCTACCAGACTATTTCATTTTGCTTTAAATAATTAGAATTCTTTATACACAACTGTCCCATCCCTCCACCCTCCAAATAAAATATAAACGAGAAATAAACTAACCCATGATATGACAAAAAGTAAAGGCAACATTACATGGATAAAAAATAGGAAGTAGATACGAATGTTTCCAACCATGTGCCTTTTGCTAGCTGTGTTTTCTGAGTAGCAGAGAGGACTGACTGAACAGATCTTGGTATGGGAGAGTGTTTCTTGATCCATTAAAGGAGTCACATAATCCAGAGGCAAGTGTAAAGTGAGGGAAGAGAGCATATTTTTATGTGATTAAAACTTTCTAAAATCCATACCCTGAGCATGTTACATGTTCTGTGATATCCATTTATGAGTCCACTATGTTTATTTACCATCATTTCAGTAGGTAACCCCCACCCTCCAGGACTTTATCCATTAACCTGACAAGACCACCTGGGGTATCTTTGTGCAGCTGTTGTTAATGAATTCCAACCCTCTGACCAGCACATTAAAGCTCATAGGTACTCACCCTGCAAACTGGGCACTGCCAGTGACTACTGCTGTCTCTAAGCCTGTACTCATCAGACAAACACTTGGAATGATACACACGAAAACACAGGTCACATATCAACACCTCTCCAGGCAAATGGCATTCAAAACAATACCAGTCATGATTTTCTGTTTCCCAGTCCTACAAAAAATACAAAATAATTTCGTATGACATTTTGTCAATATCTGCAATGACTAAGAACAAAATTGAAACTAAAGTCCATCAGAAGTTAAGCATTATAAACAATTTTAGACATTTACTGTATTAAAACAAGAGGGAAAAAATACCTAGAAATTTGCTTCTTTAAATTTTAAAGTCTTTCCTAAACAGTATTAATATTCAAAATATCTTAAGATGATCTGATAGCAAAACCAGTCCAAAATGAAATAATTCCAAAGCCAATCCCAGTTCTAAAGTTATCTTTCATTTTTTTATATAATCTATGGAAAAACTGCTTCAGTAAACTGAATACCCCAAACCAACATCTATAACTTAGTTATTTCAAATAAACAAACCTCTGTTTTGTTTTGCTTTTAAAAAATATATAGTAAGTACTTAGCACACTGTGGGAAGAGAGAATAGTAATAAATGTGATGCTCACTATTCTTATCTTCTCATCCATGGTATTGGATGCTTTATTGAAAATAACCATTAATCAGAATGTCCATGTTCTGATAGGTTGTCAAATTTCAGGGTCTGTTGAATTTGGAAAAATAAATTGAAAATGTGAAACTAAAGGTTTAATCACATTCTCCAAAGGACATTACGATAAAAAACAAAAAAGGAAGTAGGCTTATTTTCTTATTGGGACTACTCCTGGAAATAAAAGAACAAAACTGCAGGTACACAGGTGTTCTTCAACGTTTTCTTTTTTGTTACACTCTCTTTTTGTACAGCCAAAACCATTTAAACATAGGAAGACGGTATAAGTTCTCTTCAGGATTCATTCTTCATAAATATCATTCTTAGCTTTTCTCAAAAAATGTTAAGAGTGTTATCATATCTGTGTGAATGTGATACATCAAATATCTGTGTTAAGAGTGATGGATTAATTCTCAACCCTGTTTTGTAGATGTGACAACTAAATGAACATTTAGTGTCATCAAGGCCACTTCCAATGGAGATTCTGACATTTCAAACTTGGGCTCTGCCGTCACTTTTCTCTTTATAAATCACTGTCTACACTGTTTCCGAGGTTGAGCAGGTTCCTCGTTCTCTCTTACATCAGTAATTTCCCCAATAAACGGGCTTCAACACAGCACTTGTTCAGTAAGCGTGCCTTTGTCACCTCAGCTTTGAACATATTACTGCTGGACCATACGAGGGGCTACTACCCACTCCTACAAAAGGGAAGAAAGTCACTGATGTTCCAAAATTCACACCTTCCAACCCACATTTACAGTCACGGCTAGAGTACATTAGTAAATTCTGCAACAATGTAAACTTTTTGGTTTGCTTTTTATTAAGAAATTGGTGGTCTTTATCAACCAAAGTAATAAAGAAAAGAGCATCACCATTTTTAGTTACTCGCTGCAGATGTAAAAACTCTGCAAACTTACTTAAGTGGAGTAATTTCAGTCAGACTGCTTAAAAAATCATAATATATAGATTTGACATAAAACTCTAATCTCTGCATGGTAAGAAAAAATCTATCTCACAAAGTTTGACATAGAGGCACAACAGAGACACAGCGTGTGTACAGTGCCTGGCTGTACTAAAACAGTCACTGTGCACCCCTTCCACACAGGTCATATGTGAGCTGCATTCTAATTTTTGTATCAAAAATCATTGATAAATTAGGTTTTAGTGGAGATAAGACACAACTCTATTTTTAATTAACAGAAGTCTTTCCAAGTTTAACACAAAGTATTTCAGAATATTTTCCTCATAGCTGTTCAGAAACATCTTAAAGGATTTTGGTGGCTTATATTTGATTCATTATTAACAAAAGAAACAGCCATCCTTCAACATCTGAATTTTTTTACATTAATTCATCTTCTTGTGATTCCCAAAATGGTAGTTACTAGGTTAACTAAGAAAAGGAAGAGAGTATAATTTGGTGCATAGCTCCAGCTTCTCCACATTACCTCCTACCTTTTCCTATCCCACTCTCTCTCATCCACCCATGAAACAAAGATGAAAATGGATCTTTCTTTGATGGAGTGTTTAATACTAGACCTAGTTTTCATAACAATTATAGAAATGAAAGTATAATTCAAATGAAGTAAAAGTAGAGAAACATTTGGATATATGTTTAAATAATGGCATACAACTAACTCCATTATCTGATATATGAGCTGGGAATATACGTGCTGTTCATTCTCTTAATCATAGCAAGAGCTGTTTAGAATATATAAAACATGCAGAAGTCACGTTCAACAGTTATTAGATTCTGAGTCCAAGAAACATTTATCTGATGTATAAATGGTATAAGCATGTTTATTATAGGCAGAGCTGCCTACAATTTGTCTTTTTGTAAATAGAATTCATTTACATAGTGCTTTTGACTAATACTCAATAATGCATGCCAAATAGCTAAGTTTGTATTTTCACTGGATTTCACCAGATGCCAGCAACTACTTCAGAAACAGCCTGATCGACAGCATACTATGTGAAATACCACTTCAATACTTCAAGAAAGTTTTTAAAAAGCAAACCTACTAGCACAAAATTCAAAACTAGAAGCAATGTAAAGATAGTATGCTTTTAATGAACAATTCTATCAAGAGTTAACTAAGCTAGCCTAAAGAAAGATAGAAATATATTTTAAAAAAGGCAGAATTAAAGTAAAATAACATAGTGCAAAATTAGTTCACCTTTTTTGGGGTTGCTGTCCTGGAGAAAGGCTGCATACTGTAGGCCTTTCAAAATAAAAACAGAATAATCTTGGTCTCTCTACTATAACTGCTCAATATCAGGCAACACACAGAGCTAAAGGGATTTCGTACATGGTCAAACTGTTTATTATTTGCTATACAACTTACATTATTTTGCAGATGATATCGAGTGGTAATCTATGAATGTGCCAATCATTAATGAAAAGACAGTAGCATGCAAACTCAAGTCATTACTACTTTAAGAGGAAACTTTTGACACTAACACAAAAGCTACCAATGGATGTGGAGAAAAATCCCTCTCTAGGGATTCACGCACCGTGAAACCTATAATGATGTTAGAAAAACGTTTTACTAACAGATAAATTTTGTGCCATTATAAATTTGCACAGGACCATGAATGCATGTCTTACTGATCTGACACTGGTTCAAGGTGGATGTTTGTAAAAATCGGGAGTGATGAGTGTGAATGTGGTAAACTCAATACTTCACCACAGTGTAAAATGTACACAGGCTGTCCTCAGAACCCAGCAGATGACATTCCACCACCTAGAAGCAGCCTGCTGACCTATGTCTCTGCCACCACTGACAGCACATGGTTAAGACTCTGGAGCCAGACTGGCTCAGATCCCAGCTCTGGCACTCCTGGGCTGTGTGATCTGGGGCAGAATACTTAGCTTCTCTGTGTATCATTTTCCATCTGTAAAATGAACAAAATAATAGCGCCTAGTTTACAGGGTTTTTGTAAGGATCAAATGAGTTACTATGCTCAGTAAGTGTTAGCTGGTGTTTATTTGCTATAGCCCCCAAAATAGGAATTAACAAGTCACAAATGATGTGATGCTTGTAACCATACATGTGTGATTTCTTTTTCAGGATTTTAAGTTCATTATAACAGCTGATTCTCACAACATTTCTCTAAGTTGGACGGAGCAAGAAATATCATGAATCTGATTTAGAGACAACAGTGAAGCAAGAGGGCTCAGTGGGAGAACCGTGTCTGGAACCAGGGCCTCTCGAACTAGAATCCACCCTCATCACATTCAAATGAGATTCTAGCTTTTAGAGGAACTTCCTATTTCTATGTAACGAGCAGATAAATCTTACATTATCAAATATGTGTTTGATGTGGTATTTTAACACGGATACAATGTAAAATTCTCTACAATTCTAGGTTTAGTTTAATTCTGTTAATAAATTCAGTTAATCATTGAGAGGTTAAGAATTTGATGATTAAATATTTCCAATAATTTTAAATATTATTTTTTAAATAAAAATATTACAACATTGCTTAGTAAAATAGAATTTAGACAGAAGGAGGGAAAAAAAGAAAGAACTCTCTCTCTCTCTCACACACACACACACACAATCAATATAAGCTGAAAAGAGTCTAACAGGATAGCATGACCCAAAACAGTCTATCGAATAAAATGGAAATTCTTTACCAAAGCAAGAATAATTTCTAAGTATAAGTACATTACAGTTTGAATACACAAAGAACCATAGTATAATTGTTTTCTAATTTATTAATAATCACCAATACTTTACTTAGTAAATAAATCATTATTTATATTTTTGTATCTGAGACAGGTAAGAGACCTTTGGAAAAAATGTGTAGTTTGGCACATAATGAACAAAAATATAATATAGTTCATTTTAAAAAAATCAATGGTATCTCAGAGGCATCAAGTTTTGCACTTAGGGTATTTAAAACGTGATTGATAGATTTATGACTATAATTATATTAAGAAAAATGCAAAGATCTCAAAAAAAATCTTACTTTACTATGCTAAATTTATGAAGTAGGCTGGGAGAGTCAAGCCCTTTGAGTTCCTCAGGCCTCTCTTAATATTTTTTCAAGAACAAAGCAAGGGAACACTTCTTGCCATGGCTGTTGAATGGTGTGATTTCTGAGGAATAAGATATGAATCCAATCCTACCTTGTATCTACAAGATGTGAGCTAAGTTTCAAGAGGTATATAAACCAGCACTTCTTTTAGACTGGTCATCCTGAATTGGGAGAAGCAGATGATGATGGGGAAAATGTGTATATCTCGCCCCTCTGTAAATTAAGACTAAATCCATTGATCCCCAATATCACATTAATCTCTTCAAGAAACCACAAAATGTGTATTTTCATTAATTATGCTTCTTAAAAGGTGTCAAAACCTTAAATAAATGAGAAAAAGCAAAAAATATAGAATTAATTCTACCTTTTCATTTAGGCCTAATTTAGAAGTCGTACAAGGTCCTGCTTATCATTAGGACAAACCGGGTTATGTGAAAAGAAAGGGCTCAGACTGAAGCTGGACAGCACAGCCAGACCTGACCTCACGTCTGCTGGTGCTTTTGAATCATAAGCAGCAAAACTGGCAGAAGAGGTCTAACTGAAGACGCAGGTGTGGTCCCTACAATGATACATGATTTCTGAATTGGTATTAACTATGAAAGAAGAAATGAGACCCTGAGTCCAGATTCGTCAGGTAAGTAAAGAAAGAAGTAATTTCATAGTAAATGTCATTTTTTTTTTATACTTTTAAGTCATCCTCTACACTGGTGCCCAAATTATTTAATGTCACATCAAAATTATCTGTCAAATAATAGGGCAGAGTGGTAGCTTTGTGACAGGGATGGTAAATAAAGTTGAAGTCATCAAATAAACAACAACTACTTCAATACCAAAACACATATTTGATATGCTTTATCTGCAAATGATCTGTAACTTAAGGTTACCTGCCCTACTATATTACATTAATATTTTTGTAAGACCTTTCTATCTTTAGTGAGCACCTTATGAGTGAAGAAATTAACTATGTTTATTACATAGGGTGCTACTAAATACCAAACTTAATTCAGCCCAGCAAAAGGTAAAATTCTGCCCAAGGAATATATTTCTCAAGTTGTTAGAATAAAGGACATGAAATACTGTGATCAGATATGAATTGAGTGTAGGTATCCACGCACATTTCTTTAGAGGAAGCCGACGAGGAAGCAATCTATGAGAACATGTAGTATTTCTTTAAAAAATCAGAAGGAAAAAGCCTGATGTAACAAAATGCTGAAAGATCAGACATCACAAAGCTTCACTCTGTGCCCTGGTCTATTGGCCTTTCACCAAAATAGTTTCAAAAGTTATGGAAACCATCTCTAGAAGAATTATTTGGATCCTATGAGTCAATATCATCAACATGTAAATCTGGCAGTTTAAGGTGATCACAGAAAATTTACAACAGTGTTTCCCAGGTTCAGCAAGCTTGTCATTTCAAAAATTGGTTGGTTCATATACTTTTGCTTGTTTATTGACTAATATTTAAGCAAACCATTTAAAATTGAGAGTAGCCTCATTTTTAATAGTTACATTTTTCATTCTATCTCAAAGGGACATATTTAAAATATCACCATGAAGAAGTTTATCTATTGCCTAATTTTATCATAGTTTCTCCAAATGAATTATCACTTCAAAAGCGCTATAAATGATGGGTGAGATTGGCATCTCAAAACATCTAAAAATCATTCCAGTCTAGTAGAAGGAATCTCAGTAAAATGGAGGCCACTGTCTTGGACTGATACAGGCTCCCTTTTAAACAGATTATAAATAATTATATCCTGACAAGTTATTCAAGTTAGGCTTTTATTACATGATCGCTAGATTTAACAAAAATAATGTGCTCAAGATACGTATATTTTTCAACTGTATCAAGTTTTCAAAAATAAACATTGTAAAAAAGGTAGCAGAGGTGGAATAAAAATGTGACACCAACAAACTCTGTGCTGAACTATAGCTGAGTGGCATAAATAAAACTACACTCTTTCTCTCCATAATTGTGAAGCGAAGACAAAGAATCCAGCCTCTTTGCTAATGCAAAGTGTTCCAGGGAATAAGACTTGTAGGACTCATCAAGAGAAAACTTCTTCCCCACCTCTGAGGTACAACTACTATTTTTAGAGACTACAGAAGGAAAAGAAGAGCTTTACTACCCATTTTTCAAATGACAGAACTTCCTGAATAAAGAACATCTGTAACTTTGAATTAAAGGTTTAAAAATGAATAAACAAAAATTCTATACCTTTCCTTCCCAAGGCCATATATATCTACTAAATTTTTTCTTCTCTTGACACAGGGTCAGAAAGTCAACAAGGTGAATAACATGCATCTTTCAATTTAAAAACTCAAGTTTTTAGAGGCATCATATCACATACAAGGTGAAGAAACTATAAAGGAGGGTCCCAGACTCAAATGCCAGCATGCAGGGCTGTCACTAGCCCACAGAATACCTTTGTGCAAATTAGAAAAGGCAATCCTTCCTTAGGACTGATTTTGTTAGAATAAGACACTTTATTGCCATACGCTAGAGAACTGCTGAATAAACATACAAGTACATGATGTCTGAGAAGTGAGTGGTACTTCCTAAGTGTACAGTTCACAATTGGCCCTTATATACAGTGGCTTGTGTGCAGGGGCCACACAGTCCCTACAAACAGAGAGCTGGCCAGTGTGAGATGCTTGTGCTGTGCCAAGTGCGACACATGTCAGTTATGTGTCCTCCTATAGTATTCTGAGGAAATGAAAATTGTAGCACATGACAGTCCCTGGGTAGCCAGGTGGTATACCAGCCACGGTTATGAGATACACATGTAATTAGTCTCATCGTTTCATAGTTACATCTTAAATATAGATCCAGCGTCTTAAAGGAAAACCTCTTTACAAATCTCCTTGTGCTTGAAGATACAGGTTGAAAAGTAAAAAGACGCTGATGAGAATGTTTACTTGTATGGTTAGTAAGAAATTTGTGTGCTTTTGCTACACTATATAAAGGTATTTCTTGTTTTAAGTATATTTATTCACTGGTCAAAAACTTGTTCTGAGTACGCAGTTATATGCTTTATATAGATAATCTCGTTTAATCCTTAAAACAATCAAATGAAATAGATATTAATATGCCCATATTACAACTGAGGAATGAGGATCAAATTTCCTCAAAGTCATACAACTAAATAAATGCTTGAGATGGAATTGAAAGCCCTATCTATTGCAAAATATAAGATCTTACCTCTTTCTACTACACTACACTGCCTTTGAATTTCTAATATTTGCATATTTTATAAACAAGGTACAATTTTTTATATACTCAGTTGTATTTAAATCATACATGCATACTTAGTATAAAAATGTTTGCAAATAAGAACCATCCAGAATTAATAAAATCTGCACACTGTATGATTTACAGATAAGATTTCATCTAGAAAAAAGAAAAGATGATGCTACAAATACATGCAGTAAGAACATGTAAAAATAAAAAATATTATACAGAACCTAATTAGTGGCGAACGTATAATAGCTCATTAATGCTTGTTGAATTAAACTGAGCAAAGAAACTTCAACTTGAAGAGGAAGAAAGCATATGGAAAAGCACAAATCTAAAAAGCAAGGAGAAATAAAATCAGTTTTATGAAAAATGAATACATAATCCACAAACCAAAACCTTGTAGATTAAGTTGCATTTACTATTGGTTAATTACTATAAAGTTCAGAAATTATCAGTATAGCCTTCTCTACTAAATCTGTAATTTTCCAAGTGTTTGGGGATTAGAAATTTTATATTATCTGGCCTATTTTGAGTATATAATAAGCTATCAATTATCAGTGACATTCCTTTAAATGTCTGATGTAGACAGATTTACATCACTTGACATTATTATTATTATTATTACAGCTCGGGAACCAAAGTTTCTTTATTGGCAACATACCTTTACCTTTCTGTAAGGAAGTCAATAGAAAAATTACTCTGATATAAACATTTTCACTTAAGTTTTCAAGAACACTTCTAGTGCACAAATCAAATAATACCAGTGAAATTGAGCATGTTTTCTTCCATGTTTTCTGTTTGTAGATAATGTGAATTTTCTTTCCTGAAACTCTGAAGGCAGAAATTAAAATGACAAAAACAGTGTCAAAACGGAACAACTTCTCTATTATTTTGTAACATCAGAGCTGCCTCCTTGGACCAGCTCCCCACAGAAAATGTGTTACTGGTTCATTGCTTTCAGACCTGACAGGTAAGTGTGTGTTTGCTAGCTCATCTGCTGTGCAGCCAGAAAGGGAAACACAATTCAAAATTTGGGGGAAATGTTTCCACAAAAAACCAATTTTAAGATTTTGTCTCCTTTTTATAATTTTAGAGTTTAAAGAATTCATGATAAAACACCCTCAAAATACCTAATTACTAAATCCATTCCTTTCAGAAACTAAAAAAATTAATGTCTATTATATTTGAAAACTATCTTAAGTGATATTCCTTTGCAAAAATTAAGACTTTTCTAATCAAACTATTAGAAATATCAAAAGCAAATAAGGTATGAATGGAGAAATATTACACACGAAACCAATCTTTGCATGAGAAGAAAATGTACGTCTCTATGTGCCCCTAAGTATAAAGTATATACTAAGAGGAAATAGAAGATTAAAATATCATAACTTAAAAGAAGAGTCAAGTAAGAACTAGGCTAAAATATAAAGAAAACTGACTTTCTGTCTTTCCTATGACTTCTGTTCAAGTGCGACAAAACCAGCTGTCGTCACTGTCAATGGAGACAGTGGCCAGGGCAGTTGACCGTGCGGAACTCTGTGCTCTGCACACCTGCCACAGGGCAGCTGGGCTGAGACATCCTCCACCCAAGTGAGATGCTCCCCTTTCAATCTGTCCAGACAGCATCAACATCATCCAGCATTGAAACATTTTTCACTAATATTTATTGAAGAAAACACTTAGGAATACCATTAATTGTGTGTACATTTAAAGGGCTTTTGTTTGTTTTGTTTTTCAGATTCAAGATAATCTAGACAGAAAAACCAAGCTTTTTGTAAAAGTGAGTTTTCTCCTAAAGAATCAGAGAGGAAAGTATCCATCTTACCAGTGTAGGTCCTCAATGTTAATAAAAAGTCTTAAAGCAAAATATTACTAAACTTCTGAAAATAAACTTCTATAGGTTGTTTTCAAATAATGTTCAAAAACTTAAAGTCAGCATCTCTAAATTTATCCAACAAAATATACTTACAATCTCATCTCCTGGCAACCAATATCCTTCTTGTTCAATGCCAGCTTTGGAACCTTTGCAGCCCACTGTTAGAGTTTCCACAATAAGACCATCTTTCACAGCTAAGCTCAGCTGACGGGTGGTCTCTTTTGGATGCATACCGTGGACTCGAGACATATACCTGAACACAGAGGGAAAACAAATTTAAAAATATCTTAGTGCTACAAAGTAAAAATGAAAAAAAGTAAGAAAATAGAGGTGATTTATTTCTTTTATTTTGACTTGTACTTATGAGAGCCCTGCTGGAAGGGAGAGAGAGAGGGAGAGTCCAGAATACTTAACTCTTTCAATTATCTTGGTATTTTAAATCTTAATTCTATTTTGTATATTTAGAGGAATATTTGTTCAAAATATTCCCAAATCAGCAAATATAAATCACTTAACAGATTTTAGTCAAACATCCCATTTAGTTCTAGCCTTTGGGGCAATTACCACTAATCTCCACTCTGCAGATTCTAAATCTACAAGTTAATAATCTCCAGCCATAGTACTTTAGAATATAAAATACTTTTACTCAAAACTTAAGAAATGACACCAAAGAAAACAGAGGAATTACATGAGTGGTTGTCAACATATAAAGAAAACAAGAATGCATATTGTGATCAATAAGGCAGGAATGTGCTTTTCAGTGAAATATGCTGTGGACTGGATCACTAAAGCATACAAGCGCTCCCTGAGTTACATGGTATTTTCTTAATTTAAAAAGTGTGATATTTGAAACATACCCTGGACCACAGAGAGTAATGGTGCAGATTCCCTTGTATTCACCAATTATACTGAACTCATTTTAACACTTCAGCATATTTGCTTCATATCATTTTTTGTTTTATAAGGAAATAAAACGTTATAGAGACAGTTGAATTTGTGCCATTTTCCATTCCCCTCCAAACAAACTCCAACACCCTCTACAAGTAAACTTCTGAACATCAAAGAGTCCTTTGCATAGCCAGACACAAAAACATATTATGAGACAAACCAGGCCGGCCTCAGACTCTCCAGAAAAACATTCCACGCTGGAAGACAGGGAGCAAGGCCCAATAGTCCTCGAGGAAATTAAGCAGGACATGAGAATTTTACATCCAATTAATCTGTTACTTAAGTTTCAAAGTATTCAGAACAAATCATCTTAAAAATGCAAGAACTCATCACTGAAGAACCTTCTAAGCTCAGAGGGAGAATTTCAACAGGAAAGGCAGGAATCCCCAGCACAAGGACTGATGGTAAGCATGTGTTTTGCGGTCTGTGGAAGAGAACTGTTTTCTGTTTAGGAGATGACTAATTTTTAAACAAGGGCCTGCTTTCTCCGCCCATGCAGTTAACTGAAGGGCTAAGAAGAAAGAGACAGGGATTGTGGCTGACATCATGCGGGCCATAAGGATAAACAGGCCGGAGAGGACAGGTGGAGTTAGTCCACGTACTGATCCTGTCACCTCTGCTAACTGACAGTCAAAGATGAATAATCATGCAGTAGAGGTATAGATATATTTTGATATATAAAGGTGAACACTAACAAAAATAACCAACTGAAGTTTGGAATGTAGGGAAGGGAGACCGGCAAAAGTGAAAATGTACTAATTTCCTCACTGTTCACAGTAGGGAGCCAACAGAATTACCTCAGGAATTAAGTATACTGTTTAAATGTATAAATGTAACCCTTAGAACAAAAATACAAACCTTCTAAATTATCTGAAGAAACTCATAAAAAACATTATGTAGTGAAACATAAAAACAACAAAAGAAACAATAAAAACAAAGAGGTAACTAAATATGGTGAGAGGACCAGAACCAAAGGAGTTTGTCTTTTTAATAAATACAAATTGGCTAAACTTAATAACTAAAAAAAACCCAACTGATTGAGTCACAAAACCAAAAATACGCTGTCTACAGGAGATACACTGAAAAGTGACTCAGAAAGACTTAGAAAGAATGGGCACAAGCATATCATAAAAATGCCATCCAAATCAAGCAGGTCAACACTGCAATGGAGAGCATTTGGAATCCAGGGCAAAAATCACTTTAAAAAAGACAAACAGCATAGATAATTATAAAGCAAAAACTATAGGAATAAAGGAAATATTGACAAGAATACAGAATTATAAGACTTTGATTCACTTCTCTCAGTCCACAGAAACATCCAGTGGACAAAATTAAGTACGGGTACAGAAGACACAATAAGACAGATATAGTTGAATTTATTCTGAAACCCAGAAAATACCTTCACTGGGTCCAAGAAACATTCTTTCAAGTTTAGCATAAAATCAGCCACAAGAATGACCTTAATAGAATCCCAAAGTGATACAGACATTTGCCAGCTGCACTGATACTAAACTAGATATTAATAACAAAACTAGAAAACTCTCATAAACCACTGAATCAAAAAAGTTATTTAAAAATTGCAAAAAAAAGCTAAAAACAATAATTAAAAAGCTAAAGCAGTGCTAGTTAAAAAACAAAAACTATAAAACAATATTAATCCAAATTGTGTATATCTTTTGTATATACATGTATATATATATATATAGTGTGTATATATATATGTGTGTGTGTATATATATATATGTATATATATATGAAAGAAGGAATATAAATGTATATATATAAGAAAGAATTTTCCTTCTTAGGGAAAAATAAAAAAGAGATCAGCTAATCTAATCAACAATGAAGACACAAAGCACAAAAATATACAAACTAAGAAATGTTTACAGAGACATAGTCATATGTAAAGAGGAGATTAAAAGTCATAAGCAACTACTTTGTTCATTTCTGTGCAAAAATATAAGATAAACACTATGATTTTCTAGAAAAATATAAATGATCAAAACCTGACCACAAAAAACCAAAATAGAATATTTAAAAAGGAGAATTTCCAAAGAAATAAATAGAGGAAGTTGAGAAAGAGCTTGCTCAGAAAAACATCAGTTAGGGACATATCCACAAGGTAATTCTATCAAACTTTTAATGACCAGATAACTCCAATGTGATTTAAACTCTTCTAGGGCATAATAAAGGAGAAGCAAGGAATCTAGCATAATATTAGTAACAAAACCCCACAAAAACAGCATAGAAAAAGAAAACTAGTGTTCCACAGAAATACTGGTGTAAAATTCTAAATAAAATATTTGAATATACCGTCTAATATTACATATTAATATAAATTAATAAATGTTAATACATGAATACACTCAAATATCAGAATATACCATAACCAAGTAGTTAATTCCAGGATTTCTAGTAAGATTTAACATTAAGAAATCTAGAAATATAATTCATCCCATTAATAGAGGAAAAGTGAGAAATCATAAAGATTTCTCACGTTGAATAGGTATTTAGTAAAATTCCACATCCAGCCTGTAACAAAATAGGAATGAGGAAACTCTTCCTTAACCTGATCAGGAATGTTCGAAGATGTCTTTAACACCCTGCTAAAGATAATAACCAACATAGCTGAAACAGAGAAAGAAATTGGGTATAAAAGTTGGGAAGGAGTTAAAATGATCATTACTTGTAGATCTCATACACAGAAAACCCAAGAAAATCAGCTAATGCACTATTTTAAATAATCAAATAATTTAATCAATTGTTTCCAGTTAGGAGATTTAAAATAAGACAAGACCCCAATTATTTACAACAATAAGAAATTCCTATTAATAAATATAAATATAAAATTCCTATTAATAAATAGAAGAAATGACAAGATCTGTATAAAGAAAATTCTGAAATGATACTGACACAAAAGAAGATGAACAAAGGGAAAGACATGCCCAATATTAGGATGGAAGACAACAAAACCCAAATTACCTCCAAGATAATTTAATTAAATACCACCACAAAGGGGGCAAGTTGATTCTAAAGTTCTGTAGAGAATTAAACAAGAACTTCCCAGGAAAATTCTTTAAGAGTAATATCACAAATTAAAACATTATAGTGCCAAACTAATTAAATTACTGTGGAACTAGTGCATGAAGAGCAGACCAATGGAACAAAACACAAAGTCCAGAAAGAGACCCAAATACACATTTTGATTATAATAAAGGTGGCATTTCACATTAGTGGGGAAAGATTGATTAATCAATGCACAATGCTGGGACAAGAAGTTAACTAACCAGAAAAACTAAAGATGGGGCCCTACCTTAATCTGCACCCATAAATAAATTCTGGATAGGTCAGATTTAAATATTAAAAACAAACTCACACCATTATTAGAAATAGAACACTGGAGAGTAATGGTGTGAGAAAAACCTTTCTCGGTGTAAAACAAAAGCCAGGTGATAGAAGAAAAGACTGAAAAATTTACGCAAAATCAGCACATTCTACACAGAAAACAAATACGATAAGCAAAGTTAAAATACAAATTACAACCTGGGAAATATACTTGTAACATATATAACCAAAAGACCTAACTTAAATCCTATATTTATTACTAGTATATAAAGAACTCCTACTAATTAATAAGAAAGACCATGAAATAACATTTCTAACTGTCATATTCATAAAGTCTGACACACTGCATTGGTGGATGGGGCTCAATGGGAAATACAGCGCTGGTGAGATGTAAATAAGCACTACTCTTGTGGAGGCAAACCTGGTAATATCTACCAAAAACAGAAATGTACACACCCTTCAAGCCAGCAACTCCACTTCTAGATAGTCACCCTACAGACATACGTAGACACATGTGAAATAATATATATACAGGAAGAAAATTCATTTTAGCATTGTTGGCAGCAAGAAAAGATTAAAAGCAATCCAAACATACATCTTAGGGGACTGGCTAATTTATAATATATAAACATACCAAGGATTATTCTAGAATCATTAAAAGAAATGAAGCAGTGTTCCAGACAGTAAAATGTCATAAGCTCTAAGACACATTATGTTTAAAAAATCATGGTATAGGGGTTACTATCCAAAATATATAAAGACCTCATACGACTCAATAGCAAAATAACAAACAATCCGATTAAAAAATGGGCAGAAGATCTGAACAGACATTTTCCCAAAGAAGACATACAGACGGCCAACAGATAAATGAAAAAGTGCTCAACATCACTAATCAGGGAAATGCCAATCAAAACCACAATGAGATATCACCTCACACCTGTTATAATGGCTATTATCAAAAAGATAAGAAATAACAAGTGTTGGAGAGGATGTGGAAAAAAGGGAAACCTTGTGCACTGGTGGTGGAAATGTAAATTGGTGCAGCCACTATGGAAAACAATACGACGTTCCTCAAAAAACTAAAACTACATATGATCCAACAATCCCACTTCCCGGTATTTTATCCAAAGAGAACAAAAACACTAATTTGAAAAGATATCTGCACCCCCATGTTCACTGCAGCATTATTTACAATAGCCAAGACATGGAAATAATTTAGTGTCCATCAACAGACAAATGGATAAAGAAAATGTGGTGTATATAAATACAATGGAATATTATTCAGCCATAAAAAAGAATGAAATCTTGCCATTTGTGACAACATGGATGGACCTTGAGGTCATATGTTATCACAGATACAGAACAGACTGGTGGTTGGCAGAGGTCAGGGCTTCGGGGGTGGGCAAAATGAGTGAAGAGAGTCAAAAGATACAAACTTCTAGTTATAAAATAAATAAGTCATGGTGATGTAACATATAGCATGCTGACTATAGTTAATAATACTATATTGCATATGTGAATGTTGCTAAGAGAGTAGATCTTAAAAGTCCTCATCACAAAAAAAAAGAAATATTTTTAACTATGTATGGTGACGGATGTTAATTAGGTTTGCTATGGTGATGATTTCACAATATATACAAATATCAAATCATTATGTTGTACATTTGAAACTAACATAATGTTATTTGTCAATTATACTTCAATAGAAAAAAGAAAATCAGTGAAAAAAATCATGGTATAAAATGGTACAATTTCTCAAGACCATTATATAATTATCTCTGTATATGCATAAGAGTTCTAGAGGTACATTCCAGAAACTGTCAAAAGAGGTTACCAGCAAGACGAACTGAGTGGCTCAGCAGACAGGGATAGGAGGAAGACATTTTTTCACAGTATGCCTTAAAGCTACCATTACCATCCCTCCAGCAACATATGATAGTTCCTTTCTCCCACAGAAGCTGCCAATCTTGGGTAGTTTCCCCACTTTGTTTTCAAACTCATCTTGGCTCTTGGTCCTTTACTCCTTCATCATAATTTTAGAATCAATCTGTCAAGATCCATGAAAAACGCTGTTGTGATTTTGATTAATTTATTTTAGGAGAATAAACATCATTACAATATGTCTTTCCACTGATGAACTTGGTATATCCGTTCACTTATTTATATCTTCTTCTATGTACTTAACAAAGCTTTTTATTATTCTTTATAAATTCTTCACAAATTCTTTATAATTTTCTCCATAAAATTCTTACATATCTTTTGGGATTTTCCTACATACTGCATATTTTTTCTTTTGAAAAAGGGATTTTATTTTATATATTTCGTGGTTGGTGATTGTCAGTATATATTGAGAAACCTTGCTAAACTCTCATTAAAGCGTGTCTGTTTAAGTGAAGTCTATTGAACTTGTCTTTTCCTTTTGTGCTGATTAGGACCTCCAGTCCAATGTACACCCTAGGTATTACAATGGGCATCCTTGTTTCAGATTTTGCAAGAGATTCTTGAATAGTTCACCATTAAATGTGACACTCGCTGGGGCCGGCCCAGTGGTGTAATGGTGAAGTTCATGCACTCTGCAGGCATCCCATATAAAGTAGAGGAAGATGGGCACAGATGTTAGCCCAGGGCCAATCTTCCTCAGCAAAAAAAAGAGGAGGACTGGCAACAGATGTTAGCTCAGGGCTAATCTTCCTTCCAAAAAAAAAGAAAAGTGACACTTGCCAAAGGTTATAGGTAGATATATTTCATCGAAGTAAATTGATAAATATAAATACGAATATGGTAACTATAATTTATTAAGGAAATTCCTTTCCAGTTCCAGTTTGCTGTTTTGTTTTGTTTTTAAACAAGAATGGCATTACATTTTATTATCCCTGGATATATTTTAATCCACTGAATTTCACCACACAAATGGCTTTTCTTTGCCACTATGCACGCAAATAGCTATAGAGCATGGATTAAGACACAATAAAAGAAGAGTTTTACTTTATTTTCAGTGACAGCATGTTGGGCTCAACTTCCTTAGTTCAAAGAGAACTGAAGAACTAAAGCCATTTATTCTGGTCCTTTGGTCTCGAGGGACTACAAAAGATGTACACAAGGACACACTCAGGGTGGACTCAGAGCCCGTTTCATAGGGTCACATCAGGAGAGGGTATGGAGGAGGAGTAATACTAACTAGAACATGAGAACCACAGCAATGCAAAGAAGTGCTTCCTCCTAGGACTGCTACAGCCTGGAAATGCAACAGATCTGAGTTAAGGGCTTTTGTTTTCCGAATGAAAAGTTTGGGTTTGGCATATCAGAACAAAGAGTAAGTGAGCTAGTATGCATTAAAAAGTGTCGTATAGGGGCCAGCCCAGTGGCATAGTGGTTAAGTTCGTGTGCTCCACTTTGGCAGCCCAGGATTGGCAGATTTGGATCCCAGGCGCAGACCTACATACCACCCATCAAGCCATGCAGTGGCAGTGTCCCACATACAAAACAGAGGAAGACGGACACAGATGGTAGCTCAGGGACAAGCTTCCTCAAACAAAAAGAGGAAGATTGGTAACAGATGTTAGCTCAGGAACAATTTTCCTCCCCCTCCCCCCAAAAAAGTCTCGTTTAAAGGCTAAGAACATGTATTCATTATTGAAAATAGTTAAATATGCATTTGAATATTTTGCAAATACAGGTAGATACTATTTACTTCCCTTTAAAGCCTTAGACTGACAAGAACTATTTGTTGACCTATCTGCAGTTGCAGCCAGAAAAGGTTAGGTACCACTAGTGGGAGCAGATGACAGATTATTTTAGATAGTTCCTCACATAAAACTGGTAGTCAATAAATGCTTGCTGAATATGTAACTGAGTATCAGAGAATTTCAATGTGATCTTTTAAAATCTTTTATTTTAAATTAATTCTAGACTTGCAGAAGAGTTGCAAAAACAGTACCGAGTTCCCATATATCCTTTACCAAGCTTTTCCTATTGTTAACCTCTTATATAAAATAGTACAATTATCAAAATTTCTTAATTTTTAAAAAAATTTATTTTTTTAAATTGAGATATAATTGACATATAACATTATGTTAGTTTCGGGGGCACAACATAATTCAATATTTGTATATATTGTGAAATGATCACCACAGTAAGTCTAGTTAACATCCAAATATTTCTTAATTAACACTGGTACAATGTGGCACACTGGTATTTTAAACTATAGACTTTATTCAGGTTTCACCAGTTTTTCCACTGTTCTTTTTCTATCTCGGGGACCAATTTAGGATGTCTCAAGATGTGATTTTATGAGTTTAAAAAACATCCCGAAATTAAACAGATGATTTCGTAAAAATTGTTTTAATAAGGAAGAAAGTGAGTAAGGACTAAACCTGCTCAGAAGAAATTATTATAAAGTATTCTATCGGGACAGTGGCAATAATGAGGCTGGTATGGAATTTGATTGTAGCTGACAGTACCAACAATTTAAAAACAACGTAGTGTGACACAAAAATTCAAAGAAAAGAGCAATGCAAAAGCTCAG
The DNA here is from genome assembly GCA_031878705.1 of Tapirus indicus. NCBI lineage: Eukaryota > Metazoa > Chordata > Mammalia > Perissodactyla > Tapiridae > Tapirus > Tapirus indicus. The sequence goes on from CM062925.1 coordinate 127,692,630, forward strand.
AATATCTAGAAATAGATCCAAATAAACAAAAATCTAAATGTGAAAGGTAAGCATTACAAAAGAAGGGAAAATTTAACAGTATTTAGCAAGTAATAGTGGAATAACTAAATGGCAATCTGGATAAAAATAATTTAGATGTACACCACATTTAAATTTTGAATGATTTAAATATAACAGAAAAAAAGAATAAATTAGAACAAAGTATTTGTCAGCTATTTGGGGGACCAATTATGAATTATAACAATGGAAGAAACAAACGTAAAGATAGATTTGAACACATAAAATTAACATGGCAAAATATAAGAGTAATAAGACTAAAACAGGAAACAATGAATTAGCAAAAAGACATATTGAGTATGACAAACTGTGACCTCAAACACAGTTGAGGTGCCAGAGGTTTCCTTTTGTACATGTGGTCTATGCAAAAAACCCAAAACTTATATGAGCAAAGTAACACCTTTGGTTTAATATTTACTGTGACAGAAACCATCAGCAAAGTGGGAAGTGTCAACAAAAGGCATACTTTAGGCATAAGGTAATGCCTAAACTTGAAGAATTCCTTATGTTTTCCTACTCTTCTATTCTTTTAAAAAAAATACTGATTCTCACTAATTTTTCTTAAAAAGTAGAATTGAGCCAGAGCACTGTAGATGGTAAGTAAACGAGGATTAATGTCATTTTATGAGCATTAACGAGCATTACCGGCTAAGTGTATTTGATAAGCCTTAAGATTGTCTTGAGTTAATTATAAATAAATTCTGAAGGACTGAGTGATTTATACAATACCTTAAATATAACAAAGGGCCCAATCCATTATTCCTTTCCTTAGATCATCAAGTACTGAGGCAGGTTAACTTCACGTGAAAATACTTATGCTAATAATTTGGTGACGGTCACTCCAGGTCTCTCATTTTCTCACATGTTGCTTATCCATCACAGGGACTTATCTTCTTCAAATAAAGAGGCAAAAATAGCAATTTGGGTTTGAGGTGCATTCACAGTGGTCGTCTAGTCTCCTATTTTAATTTCACTTGGCATAAATCATGAAATAGTATATAAATGTTTAATACTTAAATGTTATATTCAATTTCTCTAAACTTTTTCAATAACTTTTTAATTTTCTCCCATTCCATCAATTTCCTTTCCTGTAATTTTTCCCCTCAATATCTCTCCTAAGATACTATTTTCTAACTGTTGCTGAGCACTGAAGTGTATCCAAGCAACAGAATGCAAAACCCCAAGTTGTTTCATCTCCCCTGAGATAATTCTGCATGTTCCAAGACAAAAAATATAGTTAATGGGAACAGCCATTGCTGATTTAACATTTTTACAAAAATAAGAAATCTCATGAGTCATAATTTTCTAAAAGTAATTATCTATCTTTAACTCTTCTAATAATGACTCAATCTCAGAAACGTGTGTCATGTTGTTTGAAAGGAGTATACAGTCTCGAGTCACTTAACGACAGGGATACCTTCTGAGAGACGTGTCGTTAAGCGATTTCATCATTGTGCAAACATCATAGAGTGTACTTACACAAACCTAGATGGTATAGCCGAAAACACACCTAGGCTGTATGGTACTAATCTTATGAGACCACTGTCATATGAGTGGTCCATCACTGACCAAAATGTCATTATGTGGTGCATGACTGTACTGGGAGATGGGCACACTAATGACAACAGTATAAATATGATCATATCCTGTGGAAGAAAGAACCACAACAAAATGCACTGAATATGTTTTCCATTAATTAAAAAACATAATGAACACCCGTACTGTCCTCTTGTCCCTTACAACAGCTTCACACTATCACGGAGTCTAGAGGCTTTCATTTTGATGGAAATATAATATACTTATTTTAAGTGTATTCTGGATGATCTGGATAAAGTTAGTACTGCCTCATAATTTCAGTACCTGATGGCTCCCAACTGGCCCTGGTGAACCGGCTCAGGGGCTGAAAAAAGACTAAATAGAAACATCATAATCATAAAATTTGATATAAAAATTTAAGTGAACATTGATCTAATCTCTTGATGTTAAAGGACATTCTGAGTATAAAAGCTATGGAAATAACAGAGGATCCAAATATCTGACTAGATAAGAAACGTGGAATTTCTCCCTGACACAAAAATCCCAAATCCATTTTTTCTAGCCTCTAAAATAATTACCATTAACTTCCATTCTGCAAATTAAAAGCAAACAATAAAATGGAAGAGCATTTATCACAAGTGTGATAAAGAGCTTAAATCCTTAAAACGCAAAACTCAAACAATAAGAAAATTTTCACCTGTCAAGTAAGCAAAATATTTAAAATTACTCTCAGTGATGATAAAGATGCATTAAGACAACCATTCTCAACACAGTGCTGTTGAAAAGCCCTTCTGGAAAGCATTTTTGCATTATGTATCAAGACCTTATAGACGATCCTGTCATTTGACTCAGTTATTCCACTTCTATGGAAATAATCTGAGGTGGGACACAAGATTTATGTAGAAAAATATTCCTCACATCATGAAATTTTATAGTGAAAAAAAGGATCTAAAGGTCCTTAATAGTAAAATAAATTATGGATATAAGGTATATATCCACCTAACAGAACACAATGCAGTTAATAAATGTGTTTCAAAAAACATAATTGTGTGAGAAAATGCTCACTAAAGATAAAAAAAAGGACAAGATTTAAAAGTACATATATGTATATACATACAGAGAGAGAGGTCTGCTACTAGCAGTGGTTGATTAGGTTATTCAGGTCAATCCTTCCATTGAAAACTAGAAAAACCAAACAAAACACTAAAAAGTAATTCATTTAATTTAGGAGCGTCTGCCAATTCTGGAAGAGGCAACTGAGACTCTCAGAAGCTAAGTGGACTGTTTGACAGCCTCATGGGGCCAGGGAGACAAAAACTATAGTTCAGGCCCACCAGGAGAACAGGTCCTCCTAAAAACCCACAGACTTTGGGCTGTGATTCTGAGGGACTATGCTTAGGTCAAAGCTAGAAAGAGACTGGTCCACAAAGGCACCAGATCAAGTCAATTTCTGATTAGATTAACGTGACTTCAATTGGTGGTGAACGTACCAGAAGAAAACACAAATTTCTAGAGGAAGACAGCATCACGCTAGAGCCTGCATCTCTAAGTCTCTTTCACATGGGTACCTGGCACACAATAAAACAGGGATACAGAAGTTTCAAGAACATGCAATATGCAAGTATCTATTTGTTTTGCAGGTCCTAGGCTAGAATATAATAATCTTCTTGCACAGTTCTGTCCCTCTTGCTAAATACTGGGCAAAAAACTCTTTATTCATCACAAAACTCCAGAGTGACTATCTAGGAAAAAAGCCAACAAAGAGAGGTGAAATTTGTTGGTAGTTTTTCTATACCCTTTCCATAATTCCTGTGTAACCATAACTGCTAAGTCTTAATTTCCCTGATCTATGAACTAGTTAAAAATAATTCACAGTGCTTACTGAATATAGACACACTCAGAAGATTTGAGGGGATTAATGAACAATAACAAAAAAAAAAATCCCTATTATTTTTATCATTAATAATAAAGGCATTAAAAATACCTTTTCTTTCAAAAATTGCTCTATTTTGATTACCCCAAATGGCACACCGTAAATTATTACCTTAGATTTTGACCTCTATTATTTATGTGGTGACTTCAATTAAAATTGGTAAAATAAAATCTTTAGTTATTTTAAAGTTAGGTAGAAACTTAGATACCACTTCCGTAAGGCAAAGTTTTCATTTGGGGGGAAAAACATTTTTCCTATGACACATATACACTTATTTTATTGTTAACATTGGTTCCATTTTATAAAAAGGGAAATATTTTAAATTCAAAAAGTCTCAATGTCAATAATGATGAATTACACATTTTGCAGCTTGCTCCTTCTTTTTACATTACTAAATCAGGCCTATCCCAAAATTCTGCCAACTTTTAAAAACATTTCCAGTTTATAACAATGATACAACTAATGAAAATACATATCTGTGTAATGATGCAAAAAAATCACCACAGGTTGAAGAATAATGTAGTTGTTTCACACCTGAAATGGAAATACAGTGCAAGTTTTACATTTCAATTTCCTTTGTCCTGGGGAAAAACAGCACAAGCAGTGCCAGAGTACCATTCTGGCACACTCTTTAGAGAACAGGAACATTTTCATTAAAGCTGCCTCTGACCTCAGACAGGACTGGCCTCTGCCATCTGACATGAGCTTTGCAACAAATATAAATGGTCAACATTATGGAAACTCCAGAATTAAATTTCTTTCTGGTTTTAGTACTATTAGAAATAGCTATGGTTCACCTCAGTGACTGATTCCCCAACAGGCATTACTAAAATTTGAGGCTCCCCATTGTACTAGCTTCTAGAAAACAGAAGGCCAGGTTTGGCACACATCCTTAACAAGTTGTGGGGCTTCATGGAAAACCTTCCTCTGTTAGCTTTCTTCCCAGCTCAACTTTATGTCTGAACCTCATTTCTCTTTTCCTCAGCCTTCTCTCCCTTCTAATACATTACCTTACTCTGTTTACTCTACCTACATCTTTTTCTAATTGTCACCAAAATATTTTTGGAACAAATGAAGTTCTAATAAAATATACTGTGTATATTTATTTGATATACATATATGAAAACACCTTCCACCCTTTTTTCCTGGATTGTCTGGTTCATATGTTCTACCAGCACAGCTACTAATAGTGTCCTTTCATGCTTATCCCAGTTACAGGCTTTCTACTATTGGGTATTTATCCAAATATACATCATCCACACCTGTACATGAAAGCACACTGCAGCTTTTATCAGAATAGCCCCAAAATGGAAACATCCCAAATGTCTCTCAGCAGGTGAATGGATTTTAAAAACTGTGGTATGTCCATATAATGCAATAGTACTTAGCAATAAAAAAGAATGAGCTACCAATATATGCAGCAAAAAAAACTCAACACATGCTGACCAAGAAAGGCTAATCATGAAAAAGAAGGTACTGTATGATTCCATTTATATAAAATTCCAGAACAAGCAAAGCTCATCACTGTGACAGAAAGCAAATCAATGATCCCTGGGGCTTAGGCCAGGTGGACTGACCACAAAAAAGTATAAAGGGACTTCTGGGGGTGACGAAACTTCTACATCTTGACTAAGATGGTGGTTACACAGGAGCATTAATTTGCAGATGAAGGAAGGAAAGTGACTTCCTCAAGAAAACACCGCTAGTTACAGGAGAGCTGATACTAGAATTAGTCTAGGTCTATTAAAGATTTCAGTTGAAAGGACAACTGGGTGCAGGAAAAGGGCCTACATTCACTCAACATTCAACAAGTATCACTGAGGACTGCTGAGTGAATATCATGTGTCAGTCACTATTTTTTGGTGCTTGGCATACACCAAACAGGAAAAGATCCTTAACTATTAAGCTTACATACTGGTGGGAAGAGGTTGCAGGGGCTGAGGGCAAACAAAGAATGGTACTGCGAATACATAATTAAAGTATATGGCATGCTTTAAGGGTTCCTAAAATATCTCCCACAAGAGGTTTTGCCTCTAGAGTTTAACTTCTAAAGAAGAAGGAAGACTCACTATAGAGAGAAAAATAAAACTGGATCCTTTCCTACCACCAAATAAAAAGAGAACAATAGATGAATTAAAGACCTAACCGTGGGGGACACCCGGTGGCGCAGTGGTTTAGTCGTGCTTGGCAGCCCTGGGTTCGTGAGTTCGGATCCCGGGCGCCCGCCGACACACTGCCTATCAGCCATGCTGTGGCGGCGTCCCATATAAAGTGGAGGAAGACGGGCACGGATGTTAGCCCAGGGCCAATCTTCCTCAGCAAAAAGGGGAGGATTGGCAACAGATGTTAGCTCCGGGCTGGTCTTCCCCACACACACACAAAAAAGACCTAACTGTGAAGGTAAAACTATAAAGTTGGGGGCTGGCCCTGTGGTGTAGTGGTTAAGTCCAGCATGCTCCACTTCGGTGGCCCTGGTTCGCAGGTTCAGATCCTAGGTGCAGACCTACACCACATGTCAAGCCATGTTGTGGCGGCAACCCACATAGAAAATAGAAGACTGGCATAGACATTAGCTCACGGACAATCTTCCTCAAGTGAAAGAAAAAGAAAAAAGAGGAAGATTGGCAACAGAAGTTAGCTCAGAGTGAATCCTCCTCGCAAAACAAACAAAAACTATAAAGCTAATAAAAGAAAACGTAGGAGAATACTCTTGTGGCCTTATTAAGGATTCCTTAAATAAAATTTCAAAAGCACAAAACATTAGGCAAAAAATGTGATCATATCAAAATTAAACTGTTCAACAAAGTTAATAAACAGATGACAGAATAAGAAAAGATAAAGTGTGTAAGTGAATAATGTCTAGAATAACAAGAGCTTCTGTAAATCAACACAAAAAGACAACAACCCCAACAGGAAAAGGGGCAAAGGATAAGAACATGCATTCACAGAAAAGAAAGATAAAACCTGAGAATACGAAGAGCTGCGTAAAATCATAAATAAACACAGAAATGCAAATTAAAACATCTGAGTGACAAAATTTGTGAAATTGAACAATGTCAAGTATATGTAGACATATGGGGAAAGAGAACCCTTGTGCACTGATGAACATGCAGAGTGAGTATCTTCTCTTGAAAGCTTAGTCAACTTAAGTATATGCATATCCTATGATCAAGGAGGAATTCCGTTCTTGAATATACACACCAACAAACTCCTCATATAGGTCAAATGGAAACACTGTTATTTGTGGTAATGAAGAGTTGGAACAATGCATGGTTATTTGTGGTGGAGGGAAACTGAGACAACCTGAGTGTCCATCATAAGGAAATAATTCAAAACACGGGGAAAGGCTATAATGCAAAGATATTAGTGAACACAGTGAAAGAACTGGAAACACCCAAGTTATCCAAGAACACAACCATGGCAGCACGATGATAAAAAGGTAGATGATAATACACAAGATAAAGGGCTGTAATAAAAGCAAAACAAGGTAATGAATGCACAGTGTTCAGCGCAGTGCCTAGCACGTAACACATTCTAAATAAATGGTTCCTGCACTAAGCACTGTTTATCACTCTAAGCTTTAACCTCATCATTTGTATTACTGGATATTTGTATAATTGGAACACTTAGAGTTGTTATAAGAATTCAACAGATGACGTATGGAGGCAATATGAAAGTACAATGGAACAAGCATGGCCTTGGAAGTCACACAGATCTCGGTTCAAATACCAGCTCTACAACTTACTAGCTGCATGACCCTGGACAAGTTACCTGACCTCTCTGCACCTCAATGTGCATACCTATAACACAAAATTAATAGTGTCAACCTCATGTGGTTGTTTTGAAGGCAAATAAGATAACTTAATGTAAACTTTACAATAAACATTTATCTTGCTTCTCATCCCTCCTCCCTCCCAAAGTATATTACAAAACAGTCTCACCAGATGGAATATTGTGCAACCATTTCCTCTAATAATTTATGGTGACCATATAACATGGAAAAAGGCTAAATAATGTTGAAAAAAAAACAAGCATGTGAAAAGCGGCCAGAAAGAAATAAGTCAAAATGGGTCCCGTACTTGAATTTGCCTAGAGAAATTAACAGGTGATTATTTTTCTGCTTTCTATTTTCCAAGTATCACAATATGGTTATGTTACTTTTAGAAATAAAAAATTTTTTTTAATAATAATGCTTTGCCACTAGGTGCTTTACAGGTAAAAGGACAGTTCAACATATGCAAATCAGTAAGTGTGATACACCACATTAATAGAATGAAAGATAAAAATCATGATTATCTCAATAGATGCAGAAAAAGCATTTGACAAAAATCCATTCATGATAGAAAAACGCATTCATGAGAGAAACACTCAACAAATTGGGTATAGAAGGAATTACCTGACCATAATAGAAGCCATACAAATAACTTACAGTGAATATCATACTCAATGGTGAAAGACCAGAAGCTTTTCCTCTAAGATTAGAAACAAGGCAAGGATGCCCACTCTTACCACTTCCATCAAAAATAGTACTGGAGTTCTACCCAGAGCAATCAGGCAAGAAAAAGAAATAAAAGGCACCCAGATTGGAAAGGAAGAAGTAAAATTATCTCTGCAGAGGATATTATCTTATATGTAGAAAACTCTAAAGACTCCACAAAAAAGCTGTTGTAACTAATGAATTCAGCAAAGTAGCAGTATATAAAGTTAACACACAAAAATCAGCTGTATTTCTTTACAGGAACAATGAACAATCTGAAAAGGAAATTATGACAATAATTCTATTTACAATAGCATCAAATAGTATAAAATACTTAGGAATTAACTTAACCAACAATGTGAAAGACTTGTACCATGAAAACTACAAAACATTGCTGAAAGAAATTAAAGACATAAATAAATGGAAACTCATCCCATGTTCATGGATTGGAAGATTTAATATTGTTAAAATGTCAATATCACCCAAAGCAATCTTGCAAACGTTATCAAAATCCCAATGATATTTTTTTCAGATATAGAAAAACTCATCCTAAGATTCATAAGAAATCTCAACAGACACTAAATAGCCAAAACAATCCTGAAAAAAGAAGAACAAGGACTCATAATTCCTGATTTCAAAATCTACTACAAAGCTACAGTAATCAAAATAGTGTGGTATGGCACAAAGACAGACATATAGATCAATGGAATAGAATAGAGAGCCCAGAAATAAACCCTCACATATACAGTCAAAAGACTTTTACAAAGGTGCCAAGACCACTCGATGGGGAATGGACAGTCTTTTCAACAAATGGTGCTGGGAAAACTGGGTATCCACACACAAAAGAATAAAGTTGGACTCTCATCTGACACCATATACAAAACTCAAAATTGATCAAAGACCTAAATGTAAGACCTAAAACAATAAAACTCTTAGAAGGAAACGTAGGACAAAAGCTTCAAGAGATTGGACTTGGCAATGATTTCTTGGATATGACACCAAAGGCACAGGCAACAAAAGAAAAAATAGACCAATTAGACTTCATGAAAATTTAAAAATTTTATACATCAAGAGACACTACCCACAGAGTAAAAAGGCAACCCACAAATGGGAGAAAATATTTGCAAACCATATATCTGATAAGGGATTAATAGCGAGGCTCTATAGAGAACTCCAAAAACTCAACAACAAATAAACAACCTGATTCAATAACAGGCAAAGGACATGAATAGACACTACGCCAAAGAAGACATATGAATGGCCAATAAGCACATGAAAAGATGTTGAAAATCACTAATCATTAGGGAAATGCAAATCAAAACTACAATGCGATACCACCTCAGACCCATCTGGATGGCTACTATCAAAATAGAAGAAAACAAGTATTGGTGAGGATGCAGAGAATTTGGAACTCGTGTGCACTGTTGGTGGGAATGTAAAATGGTACAGTTACTGTGGAAAACAGTATGGAGGCTCCTCAAAAAATTTAAAATAGATTTATCATATGATCCAGCAATTCCACTTCTGAGTATATACCCAGAAGAATTGAAAGCAGGGTCTCAAAGCAAAAATTGTACACCCATGTTCATAGCAGCATTATTCACAATAGCTAAAACATGGAAGCAACCCAGGTGTCCATTCGTGGGTAAACGGAAAACAAAAATGTGGTATATACACATAATGGAATGTTATTTAGCCTTAAAAAGGAAAGAAATTCTGCAATATTGTACAACATGGATGAACCTGGAGGACATCATGCTAAGAGAAATCAGCCAGTCACAAGAAGACACATACTGCATGATTCCACTTCTATGAGGTACTTAGAAAAGTCAAAATCATAAAGACAAAAAAGTAGAATAGTGGTTGCCAGAGACTGGGGGCAAGGGGGGAATAGGGAGTTAATGTTTAATGGGTAATAAGTTTCAGTTTTACAAGATGAAGAGAGTATTAGGGATGAATGGTGGTGATGACTGCACACAACGAGAATATATTTAATACCACTGAATGATACACTTAAAAATGGTTAAGATGGTAAATTTTATGTTATGTGGATTTTACCACAACAAAAAGATAAAAAATAATAATGATCTGCCACTAGTTGCTTTATTTATGGGTACGTATACAACAAATATTTTATTTTAAAATTGCATTAAACAAAAAGTAATAAACTTCAAAACCTAAACAGCAACTTTGTAGATCCTTCATCAACGAATTTACTTAAAAGTTTGGAAGTACTAAGAAGAACAAGGTTCTTCCTAATTCTAACACTTAACCTGGGACAAATAATTTACTCATTACAGCCTCATACTCCTCACCTATAAAGTGGGGAATTTGAATGTCAGAGTTGCTGTTAGGATGAAATGAGATAACAGGGAAGCATCATGGAGATGATAGGGTTTTAAGAACGTCAAAGTCTGCAAGGATACAAATACAAATTTACTAAATATCAAAAGGAAACTTTTAATGGTTAAGAGCTTAGACTATGACATCAGATCTATATTCAAATTTCAGTTCTGCCACTGACAATCTGTGTGGCTTTAGGCAATTTATTTCACCTATCTAAGCTTTACCATCTGTGAGGATAATGACAATAGACCTCACCAAGTTACTGTGAAAATTATATGAGATAAATCATATAAAGCACAGTGTTATCACAAAATAGTGATTCAATGTTCTCAATCATTATACTCCTCCTTGAAACTACTTCTGCAGTTAATGCAACTGAAAAACCTTTCGCAGTGCCTTTTCCCAGCTACTATGCTTCACGCTAAGATCCAAAGACAGGAAAGATGGATGTCCTGCCCTCAAGGTGCTCACAATCAGCAAAGGAAGCAGAAATATTTTTTAAAAGTCTAAGAGGCTGTAAAAAATAATAAAACTGAATTTTATATGTATTACTATGTGAGCAAAGAGTAAGGGGAATGGGGTTGGTTATAGTAAGGAATTAATATTTCAAAGGAGATGATATTTGAGTTGTATCTTAAAACAAAGGGAATTTTCTGTCCATTAATAAAGGAAAAATATAAAATAAAGAATCAAAACAGGGGCCAGCCCAGTGGCGCAGCGGTTTAGTTCGCGCTTGGGAGCCCGGGGTTCGCAGGTTCGGATCCCGGGCTCCTGCCGACGCACTGCTTGTCAGCCATGCCGTGGCGGCGTCCCATATAAAGTAGAGGAAGATGGGCATAGATGTTAGCCCAGGGCCAGTCTTCCTCAGCAAAAAGAGGAGGATTAGCAACAGATGTTAGCTCAGGGCTGGTCTTCCTCACAAAAAAAAAGAATCAAAACAATAGAGCACTCAGGCAACTGAGAACAGTCTCATCAGATGGAACTGAGTGGGCAGGGCAGGGTCTAATTGTGAAGGGCTCTGCACAAACGCCCTGTGCAGGTATTTGCACTTTATGCACAATGGGAAATCAAAAGAAGATTTTAAGAAGAACATAATCGGACCTAAAATCTAGAAAAATAACTGATAACATGTGGGGCACAGGTTGACATAAAGGTGTCAGGAATGACTTCCTAGGAGATGTGACTTGAAAGAGGAGCCAGCCTAGTAGACAGGTCCAGGAGGATCAGCATCCCAGGCAGAGCGTAGAAAACTGTGGATCTGAGGACCCACAGAGAGCCCAGTGTGCTGAGTGGGAAGCAGCAGGAGATGATGTGAAGAGGAAAGCCGAGGTATTAATACCTTGCACAGGAATTTGGCAATAGAAAAAGGCTTTCAATCATGGAGCATCTGATAAGATGGTGTTTTAGAAAAACATCTCTGACACCAATGATGGGAAGAATCAGAGACTACCAAGACCAGGAGGCCAGAAGCCCAATTAGGAACCTGCTGCTCCTGCACAGGCAGGAAATGACAAGGGCTAAAACCCAGGGCAGGATAGGAAAGAGCAGGTGGACTCAAGGGACATCTAAGAAGACCATTCAATCTATCGGGGGGGGGGGGGCCGGAAATGAGGGTATTTCACTTTTACCATTTCCAAATTCCATTCCCCTCTAGCTATAGGATAAAAATCTCAATGCTGGCATTAAAGGCCTTCCTAGTCTGGCTCGCTCTGCCTTTTTATCCCCCTTCCCTTAAAACGCTACAGTCCCTCTGCTTTGACTCTCCTCTCTGCCTCACTGAATCCCATCTAACTTCCCAGGCCTGACTAATTCCATACCCTTCACAAGGCCTTCCTGACTCTCGCACAGTGACTCCCCTCAAATAAGGCCTAGAGTGTTATTAATTAATACATCCCACTGATGTGGGGCTGAGCCATATTCTGTCTGTGATAGCTCTCTCTTTTTTTGGTACTACTGTTTTATTCTTTAATGGTTATTTATACTTTTCTGTGCCTTGACTGTATGTTTCCTTCACAGAACTATAGAGAAATGTCAAACATGAAAACAGCTAGACGACAATCCAAGCCAAGATGAGTGCCTTAAGAACTTGGCATACAGGAAGAAACTCACTGTGGAACTGTGGATTATGGTTATTCAGAATCAATTACTTCTTCTGTAAGGTTGTTATTATGTAAAATAAAATAATAATGGTAACAGTGGTAAAGTGTACCTGCCAATCTGCTACCATAAGAAGACATGTAAGAAAGAATAAATCAGTGTAGATTGAAATGAGAATGTGGTTAGCAATTCTGTGAAGAATTCTTGGGATTATATGCACAGCATATTAACTGGTAGTGTTTTAAACTAACTTATTTTCAAAGAAGTAACTTAGGCAATGGCCATTTTCCTCCTCTACAATAAATCTAATGAGGAAACAGAAATTGACAGAGACAAAGCAAAATTATACCTTAAATAAACAGTTCCTAGAAATGATGGGTTTCATAAAATTAAGTTGTAATAAATAAATAAATAAATAAATAATGTGTACCTAGCTGCAACTTCAAAGGCAACCTACACACAAAGAAGACTTTCAGTTTGGGCTTATGTCTGTCTGTAGTGACAGGAAGAACTCCAGGAGAACTCAGAAATTTCAATGTCAAACATGTCACAAGAGGTCAGAGGTCACATTTTCTAACTGAGGTTTGACCCTAAAGTAAGCAACACATGTAATTAATTGATGCCCTAATCTGAAACATTAACTTGAATGGGACTAGTCTACCAACCTAATGTTAGTCTAATCATGCTAATCACAAATGTGACCACCTCTAGAGACATAAAGTCAAAGTTACTCAAGACAGGAAGCAAATGTGAAGGTTCAACTGCTTCTTCCAGCAGTCAACAAGAGAGAACGTGACCTCTCCCAGTGACACTAATTCGCTCACAATGCTGGTAGAGACTGGTATAAAATCCATACTTACATCAAAAGCATGTCTTCAAATTATCTTATAACTATTACTTAGAATACTTATGAAACTCTAACGCCATGTTATAATTAACCAAATTAGATGTGAATAATTTGTTTGGCTTAAAGAGGAAAAGGAAGTGATACATGTAACATTTCTATTGAATACTAAAATATAGGTGACATTTAGAAAAATAATATGACAATGAGTTATGAATCATATTGGGAATCTTAGGGATTGAAAGTTTAAATTTCATTTCTCTTACTGATTTTATTGTCATACGATTCTTCATCTCTTTGCTCCTTGATTTAAAAACTGTAAAATGAGGGCTAACATCATGATCTTAAGTACAAAAATATGTTGTAAATATTTGTTTTTTATAAATGTTAAGTAATCAAATTATTTCAAAGCTTTCAAGACACCTATCCAAATTTCATAAAATTGATGAATTCATATGGGCTACTTATAATTTAGCATTTATAGCCGATAAACTAAAAGAGAAGCTACTTTTGTCTTGCTTATCTTCATCTAAACTGCATTACTATATTTTCTTCTTTATGATAAAACGACTCATTTGTTTCAATTTTATGATGATTAAACATCACAAAACATCCTTCAGTTTCTAAAAATGTAAAATGTTTTTACTGAGAGGCCAAAATTTATTTGTGCTTATTTAGCTCCCAAATGAGGATATCTATGGAATTTTATGTTATTATTAAATCAAATTTATAAACATGGGCTTTGAAATCAGAGGGACAGCTTAACCATTAATTAAAAATCAAACTTAATCCCATATGTGTATTTTGATTTCAGACTGACTCTTTTTATAAAAATACTCTCCATCCCCAAATAACAGAACTTATTAAAAAAGTTTCTTTCAGTTATATTTTTTAACTACTTGAAATATTCAATAAATCTCAATAGTGATTCTCTAATTTATAGTACCCTTTCTACTACTTTTCTGGGCAGAACACTAGTAGTTAAAAAATTAAAAGAAAGTAGTAAAAAAGACTCAGGACTCTTTCCTAGGAAGGTGTAGGGACAACCAATAGGAGCCTACTGGTATGACACCTGAAAGACACCATCAGATTAGGTGGAAGAAACTCTTGCAACATAGAAAAATTCTCCTGTTTTGCTACAGAGATGAGGAAACTATTATTAGCCTCTAATTGTTCAATTAACTTTGAGGATCTGAGGCTTCTACTCGTGGAATTTCTTTTTAAATTACAACATGAATCTTAATATTTTAACAGTCCCATGTCTGTAGATGATACTGCTGTAGATTCTGATGTGTCTAGTGTTATACACAAACATGAAGAATGTTCCTTGGATTTGCTTCTTCTAGAAGGAATTTTTATTGCTTTTAGCTCTGCTTTTGGATTTCAGAAAATATCCAGTGCCTTTAGCAACTATCCTTTTTTTTTTTTTTTAAGAAAAATCACAGGACTGCTGTGAGCTGGGAAGATGGTGGAGGTAAGAGTTTTAAATTTCTCCCAAACCTCCATTTCAGAGTTACTAGAAGAATTAGCAAATAAACAAACAAAAAACTCTACCCTTGGACAACATAAACCACAAAATTAAGTGATGAGGACTCCCCGTGAATCCCAAAATTGAAGCAAGTGAGGACATATCTCCAAGAGCTATAGTCCCAATTGGTACTGACATCTGTATAGGACCAGCAGAGGGACATAAAGGAATATCTACTGGAAGGGAGTATAAGAGGATACAAAGCTAACAGAGAGTAACTGGAAAGCACAATGGGCCAATTTGAGAACAGCAGTTGAAACTGTTCAGGGTTTTACACACTCATCTGCAGGTGATTCATGGTAATTCATGAATTCATGGTAAAGTCTTAAGGAGCTGGAGAATAATGGGCCCTATGAACACTCAAAATTAACCAACCAAAGCTCCCTTCCGGGATAGAGCCCCATATTGTAGAGAAATCACTAGTAATAAAAGTACCAAACACTACTGGAGTCAAGTCAAAAAGATCTTCAATGTAAGGACAATGGGTACAAAAGAAAGGGTGGTTCCAGAAAAAAGTGGTGGGGAAATAAGTAAAGAAAAAGCAGGAAATCATGGGAAATATGAGGCCATATTTTTAGCACTTCATAAAAGTGACATAAGAAGGAGCTTAGAGCCATCAATCAAGAAAAACTATTCTGAACCACCCTTCCCTGATACAATTTTAGGAAAATCGATTTCACATCAAAATGACCAACATGAAAGGACTGTGGCTAAGGAGAATAACATCCATACGATGAAAGCATGTCTGAGAGATATGCCTACAAGACACATGAAAACTACAACTACTATTTCAATACATGAAAAAATACATTAAGAAAATGATATAAGACATAGGAAAGATATGAACCAATTAGAACTCAGAAATGAGTTAAACATTAGAAGTAAATGAACAAAATCACTTCAGAAGTGAAGTCTAAATTAGAAGGTACACAAGAGTGAATTCATAGCAAAAAATGTCATAAACAGAAGTTGCAATGAAGGAAAATATTAAAAAATATATAGCAGCTTTATTCATAATTGACAAAACTTGGAAGCAACCACGATGTTCTTCAGTAGGTGAATGGATAAACAAACTGTGGTACATCCAGACAATGGGATATTATTCAGCACTAAAAAGAAATGAGCTATCAAGCCATGAAAAGGCATGGAGGAACCTTAATAAGATGCATACTACTATGTGAAAGAAGCCAATCCGAAAAGGCTACATACTGTATGATTCCAACTATGTGACATCCTGGAAAAGGCAAAACTATGGAGACAGTGAAAAGATTAGTGGTTACCAGGGATTGGGGGAGGGAGGGATGAATACAGATGGAGCACAGAATATTTTTAGGGCAGTAAAAATACTCTGTATGACACTATAATGATGGATACATATCATTATACATTTGTCCAAACCCATAGACTGCACAACACCAAGAATGAACCCTAAGGTAAACTATGGACCTTGAGTGATGATGTGTCAATTTAGGTTCATCCTTGGTAAAACATGTACCATCTGGTGAGTCATGTTGATAGTGGGGAACGCTACGCATGTGTGGGGGCAGGAGGTATATGGGAATCTCTGTACCTTCCTCTCAATTTTGTTGTAAACCTAAAACTACTCTTTAACAAATAAAGTATAAAAAAAAAAGATGAAAAGAATTCAATAGCAAATTACAAATACAGAAGATAGGAAAAGATCCAACACAGTATAAGAGAAGGCCCTAATTAATAAAAACTAAACAAGAGTGTGTATATATAATAAAATACTAACATAATAATAATTACATATGTGACATATAATTTTTTAAGTAAAATTTTCATGATTTCAAAGTACATATTAAATGGACACTGCATACCCAAGAAAAATAATCTAGAATGACCAACATTGAGACATATAATCAAATTACCAGACTTGAAAGAAAAGGAAAAAAATCATCTTTGTGAGTCTAGGCAAAATGATAAAGTCACAACATAAAGAAAATCAAGTTGTCATCAGTTTTTGATGGCAATGCTTTAAAGCCAGAAAATATAACATAACATTCATGCATTGTCTAACAATGGGGACGTGTTCTGAGAAACGTGTCCGTTAGGTGATTTCATCATTATGCGAACATCATAGAGTGTACTTACACAAATCTAGATGGTACAGCCTACTGCACACCTAGGCTATATGGTACTAATCTTATGGGACCACCATTGTATATGCGGTCTGTTGTTGACTGAAACGTCATTAGGCGGCACATGACTGTATAAGAATCCCAAAAAAAGAAAATACAAGCTAAGGATTTTATATCCAGCCAAATTAGCTTTCAAGTAAAAAGGCTGCAGACCAGTGACTGCTACTAACATGCAAGGACTTGAAATTTGTTCCCATGAAGTCTTGATTAAGAATCTACTAGATGGTGCTGCCACTATAGAAAACAGTATGGAGGTTTCTTAAAAAATTAATGGTAGAACTACTATATAATCCAGCAATTCCACTTCTGGGTATATATCCAAAGGAAATAAAATCACTGTCTCAAAAAGATATCTCCACACCCATGTTCATAGCAGCATTATTTAAAATAGCCAAGACATGGAAATAACCTAAATGTCCACCCATGGATGAATGGATAAAGAAAATGTGGTACACACACATACACACACAATGGAATTCTTATTCAGCCATAAAAATGAAGGAAATCCTGTCATTTTGTGACAATGTGGATGGACCTTGAGGTCATTATGCTAAGTGAAATAAGTCAGACAGAGAAAGACAAATACTGTACGATCTCATTTATATGTGAAATCTAAAAAAACCGAACTCATGGATACAGAGAACAGACTGGTGGTTGCCAGAGGTCAGGGGTGGCAGTGGGCAAAATGTGTGAAGGTGGTTAAAAGGTACAAACTTCCAGTTATAAATAAGTCATGGGGATATAATGTACAGCATGGTGATTACAGTTAATAATACTGTATTGTATGTTTGAAAGTTGCTAAGACATTAAATCTTCAAAGTTCTCATCACAAGAAAAAAAATGTATAACTACCTGAGGTGACAGATGTTAACTAAACTTATTGCAGCGATTGTTTTGCAATACATACACATATCAAATAAATCATTATGTTGTCCACCTTAAACTAATACAACGTTATATGTCAATTATATCTCAAAGAACAGGGGAAAAAAGAATCTCCTAGGAGCTGGCCCAGTGGGGGAGTGGTTAAGTTTGCGCACTCTGCTTCGGCAGCCCGGGCTTCACAGGTTTGGATCCCAGGCACAGACCTATGCACTGCTTATCAAGCCATGCTGTGGCAGGCATCCCACATATAAAGTAGAGGAAGATGGGCATGGATGTTAGCCCAGGACCAATCTTCCTTAGCAAAAAGAGGAAGATTGGCAACAGATGTTCGCTCAGGGCTAATCTTCCTCACCAAAAAAAAAAAAAAAAAAGAAAGGAAGAAAAAGAAGAATCAACTAGAGAAGAACTTCAGATATCAACATAAGGACAAGTGTAAGCATGAAATACTCATAGAAGTAAGACTAAATGGCAGTTGTAAGTATAATATGTAATTGGTATGTTGTCTTCGAGTTTAGAATCAGTCCAATTGTTTAAAAACAATGGATAAAGCAATTTATATGGTTTCCATGAAACATACTATTGGTTATACTGTTGGTGTTGTTATTCTCAAATAACTTGGTATATAATGTTGGATAAAACAACTGAGTAATTATATGATATTCTAAAATGTTATCATTCACGATGTTCTTGATAACCATGACCCTTACTGTGTAAGAAAAGAGAAAGATTTTAGATAGAAGAGTTAAGTAAAATCCAGTAGCCATAAATTCAAGTTAATATATTTATTTCCTAACTCTGTCCACTAAAAGGCCTAGAAAGAGAGACCAATCTAGCAGCAATGAGCACAGTGAGGGCAAGAAAATGCCCCTGAAATACAATTTCTAACTGAAAGAAACGAGACCCCTTGGAGAAATCTGGGGAAGAGCATATACAAGATGAGCCTGAAAAGTCCTGTTGTGTCAGAGAGCAGAAAGGAACTTCAAGAGCCAATGTAAAGAAGTTCCAACTAGTCAAAGATGGGAAAATTTGAGCTTCAATAAGAATTATGTCAGAAATGGATTGAAATATACCAAATATATTTAAATGCATGAATTCCAAGTGACATTTTAAAAAAACTAATTGGTTACCATTAATGGATTGCTATTTTGAAAACTGGTAAATAAAGGAAAAGAATCAAACAGTTATTCTACTTTTCTGATACCGACCATACCACAGGGTAAGCAAACAGTATGTGATGCGAAGTTTATGTCTTTATAGAATTGTTTCAGTTAAAAAAGGAAAGATAAAATTAGATTATCACCATTTTGCAATCCTTAAAGAATGACTGGATCTAGCCACTGTATATCAAGGCTACTAACCTCACTAGACAAGAAACAACAGACATGTGGCCTCTGGAGAGCAGAACACATCGCCACCTATGAGGGAGTCTCGCCCCACTTCCAAGCCTCTAGATCAACTATCAATTTCCATGAAATGCAGGGGAATAAGCAATAGATTAAAGTACACCACAGGGATGCAATCAGCAGAAGCCAGACGGTGGGAAACCACAGAGTAAAGGAACCAGTTTCTTCAACAAATAAATCACAAAGGAAGACAACAAAAAAAGATGAACGAGAAACCTATAGATTAAAAGTGACTTAAAAGACATATCAAAAATAAACAAAAACAAGCAGAACTAAAACATTACACAGAAATAAACTACAGTGTTTAGGGTATGCCAGGCTTCTAAATATTATAAAGAACCATGACCCCAAAGCCCAAAACTTTTAATGTGTGACCGAAGCTGTGTAGCTTTTGTTTTTATAATGGAGTCACCAGTCACAACATAGAATGAAATTTAATGACTACATATGCATTCTTTACAATAACTCTACTACAGCCTTCACGAACTTAAGATCTTTGTAAAGATTAAAACATAACTCTATTTTCAGACCTGGCTATAACTAAGCAGAGCAACGTGATTTAAAATTAATCTAAGGCTTGAAAAGTATTTACCTACTTGGAATACAGAATAGGAATATTAAGCTTTAAAGGAAAAGATCTGACTTCCTGTCATGGTCCAGTGCTTCTTCCTAACTTACCTTGGCAAGGGTAATGAGCAAGGACATTAACACTATAGAGAAGCCAAGGCACTGGGCTAAGCAATTGTCTAGACAGCTTCTTCTTGGGGCTGATGGTCTGGCAGGAAAATAACTACACATGTGACTAATGTTACGAAAGAAGTACAGGATGCTATGAAGTACATCCTTGTAATAAAAAGGAATATGACATACTATCAGATGAAATGAGGCAGAAGAAACACTGGGAACCACTCACCCTCTGATTTTCTTAGTTCATTTTCATCTTTAGATGATTCTGATAAAACAATGACTATTTGATAGGCAAATAAGTTTATTCATATTTAGCTTAAAATCTATGGACCTTAGGACATGAAGAAAAATAAGCCTTGGCACCCTTAAGGCTATACTGATGAAGAAGGGAGAAAAGAGAATGCTCATCAACAATCCATAATGCAAAATGAGAAGACGTATGCAATCCTGTTAACAACCTCTGTATCTTTTACTATAAATTAACATGTGTACACACGTAGACACACACACACACACACACACACACACACACACACACACACACACACAGATTTATGGTCATCCAAAAGACACCTATACCCACTACTGTGGGGGTTAATTCTCTGACTCCCACGTTAGCAGGCTGCTACAATCTAATCTAACAGCAACCTTGATGGCCAAACTATATACACCTCACACTGGGCGAGTCCCATAGCTTCCTTGAGAACGTCCCCAAGGCCTTTAGAGAAAAATGCCACAGGTTAGAAAGAAGTAACTGAAATAGTTCGGTCAGCGTAAATGACCTAAATTTTAAAAAGTAAATCCAAAGAACAGTATCTTATTTCCACATTCTTCCGTAGGTAATTTTGATATAAACTATGGTTTTTTAAAAACAATCCCAACCATAGGTAAAATACTTACAGCTTTTTATTCTTTGAGGTTTTTAAAAAAATGTTTTTATACCAATATCACCTCACTGTAGCTTGTATTTAGTTACCATGCCTCAAATTATTTGCTTTATTTAAAAACATAATAAAGTAACAATTATTATGTACTATTTATTTTATTCTTATATTCCATATAGGTGTTACCTATTTTTTTTTTCTTCTGTCAGCCTATAGAAGCCAGGAGTTGTACATGGGCAACTTTAAAATATTCAAAGAGTAAATACAGAGTTAGAGCAACATACAGCATCATCGCTTTCTCTTTCTCCTGTCCCTTCCCTCTTAAGTAACCTTTATAATCTTCTTTACCAGAATATAGGTAAGGGACAAAAATATATGGTACTCAATTTTTTTATTGATTAATAAGAGCAAAAACAAGCATTTAATTAAATGAGCTTTTGTAAATCATCTGTTTTCCATTTTTACAGATAGGATCTAAAGAATGTGTGGGAGGAACAAATACAAAGACACTGTATCTAAATTACCAAAAAACATTCAAACATTTTAAAAGGATCAATTTAGCTTTATTCCTTTAAAAATACCCAGAGAAACAAATATAACAAAACAAAATCAAATTCTATTTGGAGACTCCCTTATAATTAGTATAAAACATGTAAATAGAGTATTCATAAAGTAGTCTGATTGTTTTCTATCCTGAATCTTGGTCTACCAAGACGAACAGCATTGGAAAGTAGAAAAAAAAGAACTTTTTTTGTGTGTGTGAGGAAGACCAGCCCTGAGCTAACATCCGTTGCCAATCCTCCTCTTTTTGCCGAGGAACACTGGCCCTGGGCTAACATCTGTGCCCATTTTCCTCCACTTTATATGGGACGCCGCCACGGCGTGGCTGACAAGCAGTGCATCGGCGGGCGCCCGGGATCCAAACCTGCGAACCCTGGGCTGCCAAACCGCTGTGCCACCAGGCGGCCCAGAACTTTCTTTTTTTAACTGAAGATTTATTTAATATAACTTCTAAAATATAGAATGAAATTGTTCAAAATTCTTGGTTAGTGCACTATGAACTAATAAGATGTTATTTACTATACAAACCATGCTTGTCCTATATTAAAATAATGAACAGCAGACTGTTTTTAGATAGTTTACATAAAAGCAAGTGATTAACTAAAAGCCTTTTTAATAAAAGACAAAGATTTGTTTCCAAGAGTTAAAAAATTTTTGATAACTAAAACTATTATAAATCCTACACATATTTTACTTATCTAATATTTATCTATAAAACCTCTAAACACAAGTAGCTTGTGTTATGTTTCTGTACTTGTTTTCTGACAATTATATACTCCTGCAAGGCAAAAAGTGACTGGTACTTTGTAATATATGTTGTTTAGTACAAGAAATAAGTTATTTGGGGACCTTCTTTTCCCCAAAGTATTACATGAAATTTCACAGGGATATTTTTGTTTGTTTACTTACTTTGTAATACGGTCAATGTTGGCAATTTGCTTCTGGTTTCGTATAATCTCAATGGCAGCCCAAAGATGCTGGATAGCTTTTGTATCCGCCTGTCGTCTTTTAGTTAAACGTGCCATGACCTGTTTACTGCTTTAGCTGTAGGGATACACAAAACATAAGGGAAAAAAGCCTGGATTACAAAATGAAATATTATCAATATAAGTGAGAAACACTATCAGAACCTCTTGATTACTGTGAGTACACTAACGTGGTGTGTAGTATGGCCAACTTTTTATTTGATTTTCTACCATCTACATCATCAATTACTTCATAAAAATTATCATTCACTTCATTACTTCATAAAGAATGACATTTTAAGACCAAAAAGTTAAAAAGGTCTTCCCAAGAAGGACAAGTGGCCACCTTATACCAATATATCGAAAAAAAAATACATTTAAATTTTATTCTAAAGCAAAAAATATTACAACATAAAATTTCATTTTTTGGTATTACACTGTGTGTAATTTGACAGATTAATACAAAAAGGAATTTAAATGCCCTGATTCTTTGGTACTTTATTATACTCATGGTTTAAAATTTTCAATTTTATATAAACATATTGATAAATGAAACAACATTCTTTTTCTAAAAAAATAAAACCATTAATGGAAACTATAAGACAGTTATTCCTGGCTGAGGTGTGAAAGGCTAGGGGTTGGTATCCCAGAGGATGACACGGATGGACCCACATTAGAAATGTTCATGTGCTTGGATTAGATGTTAGCTGTTCATTACATTATTAGGAAACAACATTGCTATTTTACTCAAATTTCAATATTCTGAGTGAACTGAGGAAAACGGCCACCAGCTGTGTCCCGGCAACACTGAGGAAAAACACGAGGGTACAGCATGGATGTCCGGTGATCGACGGTACTGCAGGAAGAGGCCCACCTGCACACTTGGACTCCCGACTGGGCATGGAGGGACCCGACTGTTAGGAATGTCCTAGGCCACTGAGATACCTATCCCTAAATCACACAGGTTATGATGCTGAGAACCTTAGGCATCAGGTAAACATTAAACTTTCTGGGATGGTTGAAGTCTCCTTGAGCTGACCTTTTCTATCTTTGAAGGGAAGAGAATGAGTGAGGGAAACTCATTCTTAGCACTTCACCATACTGTGTTCCATGACTGGAGCCTTATGAATTGCATTTTTCTCTACCTCTACATTTCCTTTCACAGGTAAGTCAGTTCCCCCTCTTTCTCTGACAAACCCAAATACAACCAGAAGTTGCCATCAAAGCTCATCTAGAGACTCACTTCTGGTGAACCTGTGGTTAGGCTCCTGGAATAAGATGGTGTTTTTCAGAATCACACTAAGAGAAGAATTTTGAACATGTTTCAGGGTATTTCTGAATATCCTACTTCCTCCTCCTACTACTTATAATAGTTCCAAACTTTGCTCCACAGAGAGAATAAAAAAAAAAAAAAAAAGCCAGCATTCAAGTTTTAAAGAAAACTTAAGGAAAATCCGTTGGTTCAGTATAGACTTAGACATATAACTAAAAGATAAAAATTACAATGATAATTTATGAATGTGTCTGTTTTAGAAAGTAGCCACTTTAAAATGAACTTCTCAGTTTACATGCACTTTTATAGGAGTGCCAACTTTCCAAATTTGATAAGCATTATAGTAAGGAGTTTATTGGTAAGAACATAAAATATGTTAGAAAGTGACATCTAATGGTGAATTATAATAATACAACTCGTCAGATTATACAAATACTCACATAAAAGAACAAAATTTCAGTCATTCTTACATACTTAAAAAAATAGTTGCCTATTTTGTGCAAGGCACTGTGCCAGAAACAAAGAAGTATTTAAAAATGTATAAACTGTAGTCTCCACCAGAAAATATCCTAAAACTGACAGAGGAAATTTGTCATATACATGGAACTACTAACCGTAAAGCCATATATGACATAAATGGTCCAAATTCTGTGCTGTGAGAAGCCAGACAAGGGAGACACTACTTCTAGCTTAGGTAACACCCCAAAATGGCAAATATGTGGGAAAGTGTAAGAGAAAACTTCTTAATTGCTTTATAGGATAACTGGCTGTTTAAAGCAAAGATAAAAATAATCATTAGGTATCATTAGGTTTATAACACAGTAGAAGTAAAACAGATGACAATAATTGCACTAAGGAGGGGAAAGGGCAGGAAGTGTATCACTGTAAATTCTTACATTTGATGTGAAGTGGTATTATGTTAATTCAAGGACTACAGTAAATTGAGGGGGCATATTAGAATCCCTAGAGCAGACACTAAAGAACACAAACAGGTACACAGTTAACATATAATTCAACTTATAAAATATTTTTTCAAAATACATATATATAAAATGAAGAATAATCTATTTAGAACCACAGAAAATACACAACAGCAAAGCTAACATTTAAAAATAATACCTAAGTAAATAGTAAACATAACTGTTTATATAACAACCAGAAAAATATAGTGGAGACTAGTAGCAGAAACTCTAAAAGTGATGTCACTTAATTCCTAGAAATGGTTAAAATCAAGATTAAAGAATTAACCAACGCTACATTTCAGGAAAACAAATGTCAAGTTAAAACTAAAGATTTCTGAGATCTACCTGAACCAAACCACACAGGTAGATATGCCCTGTAAAGAAGGTACACCGTAAGGAAGACACTCATAGCTACGGGAGCCCAAAGAGAACACATTGCAAAGAATGCAAACCCAAGTAAGGTAAATACAGTGAAGCTTGAGGCACGTTAAAAAATTACCCAAAACAACCTGACCTATCAGGACAAGATCTCTTTAAAGTACAACTATTGAAATTCTCCTTTCCTATGAAATCTAAAATCATTCATTCATTTAACATATTTCAGGCATGCCTGTCACATGTCAGGCACTCGTCTATGCTCTGGAAACATAGCAATAAGCAAAACAGACAAAAATCCTTTCATTATCTAGTAAATACGACCCATCATGTGGCTTGATATAAGACAAGAATAGCAATTTGGGTGTCCATCAATAAAAAGAAAATCTTAGAAAATGACTTTCTTAGATCCTATGTACAGATAGCTTGTCATTTAAGGTCTGCATTGATGTGGCCAAACCAAATTTTTCAGTCCACTCTTTCCTGAATGTATATTGTATTACTACTAAACTGAACCACTCAGAATTCCTAAATATGTCCAAAACCTTCATACTTCTATCCCTTTGCTTAAATAGTTCTCCCTGCCTAGAACGTTCCCCTCTGCCCCTTCACTAATTATTAAAATTTTCTTTGTTCTTTCTAGGACTTACTCCAAGGCACTTGTTCCTGACCAAGCCTTTCCCCTAGAATCAAACTAAATCAAACTCATTCTCTTGGGTATTCTAATTCTAATTTGTTTATACATCACTTAGAAATTTATTGCCTCAGAAAGAATCCATTAATTCAAGTAAGAAAGGACACGCCTTAGTTTTGTTTTTGTGAGGAAGATTGGCCCTGGGCTAATATCCGTTGCCAATCCTTCTTTTTGCTGAGGAAGACGGGCCCTGGGCTAACATCCATGCCCATCTTCCTCTACTTTATATGTGGGACGCCGCCACGGCATGGCTTGACAAGCAGTCCGTGGGTCTGTGCCTGGGATGCGAACCCTGAACCCTGTGCCGCCAGAAGTGCGCAAACTTAACTCTACACCACCGGGCCGGCCCTGCACCTTGTTTATTTTTCATCTGTCTTTCAAGGTGCCTAGCACAGTTATGAACACGATAAACTTTTGATATGGAATTATGAAATTCAACCATTCCCGCTATGTTACATGAACAATAAAGTCCCAGAGTAAGCCGTCATTTATGTTATATCAAAGATTAAGACATCAAAAAGAAAGATCAGAAGACTTGTTGAGATATTTAATATAATCCTCAATCTTTTTTTGGCTCCAACACATCTGAGGAATTTGATCGACTCCCTTCATGAAGAGTAGCTCCTTCAGGCAGAGATCCTCAAGAGGGCTATAATTTAAAAAATAAAAATATAAAACCAAAACTTCCCAATCCATCTTTTTCCAATTTCCCTTATTGTGGTAAAATACATGTAACATAAAATTGCCAACTTAACCAACTTAACCATTTTGAAGTGTACAGTTCAGTGGTATTAAATACATTCACATTGTTGTGCAACCACCACCTCCCATCCATCCCCATAACTCATTTCACCTCGTAAAAGTGAAACTCCACACCCATTAATAAGTCCCCATTCCCTACTCCCCCAGCCCCTGGTAACCACCATTATACTTTGTCTTTATGATCATGACTACTTTAAGTACCTCACAGAAGTGGAATCATAAAATTGTCCTTTTATGACTGACATATTTCACCTAGCATGATGTCTTCAACATGTATACTGTAGCATATTGCAAAATTTTCTTCCTTTTTAAGGCTGAATAATATTCCATTGCACGTATACACCATATTTTGCTTATCCATTCATCTGTGTATGGACAGTTGGGTTACTTCCATGTTTTAGCTATTGTCAATAATGCTGCTATGAATGGGTATACAAATATCTCTTTCAGACCCTGCTTTCAATTTTTTTGGGTATAACCCCAGAAATGGAATTGCTGGATCATATGGTAATTCTATTCTTAATTTTTTAAGGAACCACCATACTGTTTTCCACAGTGGCTGTACCATTTTACATTCTCACCAATAGTACACAAGGGTTCCAATTTCTCCACATTTTCATCAACACATAATTTTCTGGTTTTTTGATACCAGCAACCCTAATGGGTGTCAGTTGGTCCAAGGAACTTTGGTAAGGCCCCAGGTGATCCTGATATTTTCAATCACTACAAATCCAGATTTAATGCAATCTCTTCCATCTATATAAGTATCTTACTTTATATCACACAAATGCCACAAACAGAAAAAAAGAATAAAAGAGAAAGTCAGGAAAAACTTAAAAATAAGAAAAATTCAAGAATGCATTACTTGGGGGTCGCCCGGTGGCGCAGCAGTTTAGTCCGCGCTTGGCAGCCCGGGGTTCGCGAGTTCGGATCCCAGGCGCCCGCCGACGCACTGCCTGTCAGCCATGCTGTGGCGGCGTCCCATATAAAGTGGAGGAAGATGGGCACGGATGTTAGCCCAAGGCCAGTCTTCCTCAGCAAAAAGGGGAGGATTGGCGACGGATGTTAGCTCAGGGCTGGTCTTCCCCACAAAAAAAAAAAAAGAATGCATTACTTGGTGATAAATACATACGTGGGAAAACTTTTTATTGCACGGAAATGATAAACATGCCAGTCAGGAGAATCAGAATAGCTGGTGGCAGGGAGGACAGACTGCATCAAGGAGGAACACACCGGGAGAGTACACAGCATCAAATGTGTTCTGATTTTACTTCTGGTCATGGGTTCAAGTCCTTGTTTTATTATCACGTTGTCTAACATAAATACAAATAAATATTTTGAAGTATTGACATCAAATATTACATAAAACTTAAAAATTAATCTCATTGTATAACGTGCATTTCTTTGTTAATTTAGGTTAAATTGAAATTTTCCCAGTCTATTAGCAATTTTAAATTACTTTTTATTGAATCTATTCATCCCACTTATACATTAATTTCTTTATATATTAAGGTTATTCATAAAGTACTTTTCTGTTTGTCTTTTAGTAAACATTAAGTGAAATTATACTGAAATCTAGCTATGTATTCCTTCATGATAGCTTTTACAATTAGAAGTCCTTCCACACTCATGTCAGAAAAATATTCAATTGTATTTTCCTCTGGGTTTTTTTTTTTTTTTTTTGTGGGGAAGACCAGCCCTGAGCTAACATCTGTTGCCAATCCTCCCCTTTTTGCTGAGGAAGACTGGCCCTGGGCTAACATCCATGCCCATCTTCCTCTACATTATATGGGACGCCGCCACAGGATGGCTAACAGGCAGTGCGTCCACGGGCGCCTGGGATCCGAACTCGCAAACCCCAGGCTGCCAAGCGTGAACTAAACCGCTGTGCCACTGGGCGGCCCTCCTCTGTTTTTTTAAAATATTGACTTCTTAATCTGTCTGGGAATAACTTTTAAAAAAGTATTAATAAACTTTATTTTTTAGAACAGTTTTAGTTTCACAGCAAAATTCAGCAGAAAAGACAGAGC
Source organism: Tapirus indicus (assembly GCA_031878705.1). Classification (NCBI taxonomy): domain Eukaryota; kingdom Metazoa; phylum Chordata; class Mammalia; order Perissodactyla; family Tapiridae; genus Tapirus; species Tapirus indicus. Next base: position 127,721,091 of record CM062925.1, read on the forward strand.
CCCACGTGCCCACCTGCACCCACAACCTCCCCTATTATAAAAATTCCAAACCAGAGGGCACATTTGTTATAATCAGTGAACCTACACTGACACACCATTATTACCTAGAGTCCATAGTTTACCTTAGGGTTCACTCTTGGTGTTGTACGTTCTATAGGTTTTCACATACGTATAAAGACAAGTTTACACCATTCAAGTATTATACAAATAATTTCACTGTCCTAAAAATCCTCTGTGCTCTCCTATTCATCTCTTCCTCCCCTCAATCCCTAGCCACCACTAATCTTTTTACTGTCTCCATTGTTCTGCCTTTCCAGAATGTCACATAGTTGGAATCACACGGGATCCATGTAGCCTTTTCAAATAGGCTTCTTTCACTTAGTAATATGCATTTCAGGCTGCTCCATGCCTTTTCATGGCTTGAGTTCATTTCTTTTTAGGACTGAATAATGTTCCATCGTCTACATGCCCCTTAGTTTATTTATCCATTCACTGACTAAAGGACATCTTGATTGCTTCCATGTTTTGGCAACTATGATTAAAGCTGCTATAAACATCCCTGTGCAGGTTTCTGTGTGTAAGTTTCCAGCTTCTTTGGGTAGTAAATACCAAAGAATACAACTGCTGGATTGTATGGTTAAGAGTATGTTTAGTTTTATGAGAAACTGCCAAACTGTCTTCCAAAGTGGCTGTACCATCTTGCATTCCCACCAGCAATAAATAAGCGTTCCTGTTGCTCTACATCCTCTTCAGCAATCAGTGTTGTCAATGTTTTGGATTTTAGCCATTCTAATAGATATGCAGTGGTAGATCAATGTTGTTTTAATTTGCAATTCTCTAATGACATATGATGTTGAACATCTTTCCATATGCTTACTTTCCATCTGTATCATTTTTGGTGAGGTGTCAGTTCAAGTCTTTTGCTCTTTTTTTTCTTCTTGAGGAAGATTCACCTTAACATCTGTGCCAGTCTTCCTCTATTTCGTATGTGGGTCACCACCACAACACGGCTGCCAATGAGCAGTATAGGTCTGCACCCGGGAACTGAACCCAGGCCACTGAAGCATAGCATGACAAACTTAACCACTAGGCCACAGGGCTGGCTCCCTTTTGCTCATTTTTAAATCAGGTTGTTCATGTTCTTAATGTTGAGTTTTAAAAACTTGAAAGCTTGACAGTTTCTACAGTCATATCCTCAAGCTCAGAGATTCTTTCCTCAGGTGTGTCGAGTCTACTCATGAGCCCATCACAGGCATTCTTCATTTCCATTAGTGTGTTTGCTCTCTAGCATTTTTCGGATCTTTCTTACAATTTCCATTTCTCTGCTGACATTACTAATCTAATCTTGCATGTTGTCTTCTTCCATTAAAGCTCCTAGCATATTAATCAGTCTCTTAAAAATTCCTGTTCTGGGGGCCGCCCGGTGGCGTAGCAGTTTCGTCCACACTTGGCAGCCCGGGGTTCGCCGGTTCGGATCCCGGGCGCCCGCCGATGCACTGCTTGTCAGCCATGCTGTGGCGGCGTCCCATATAAAGTGGAGGAAGATAGGCACGGATGTTAACCCAGGGCCAGGCTTCCTCAGCAAAAAGAGGAGGATTAGCAACGGATGTTAGCTCAGGGCTGGTCTTCCTCACAAAAAAAAAAAAAAAAAAAATTCCTGTTCTGATAATTCCAACATCCCTGCCCTATTGACTCAGGATCAGATGCTTGTTCAGTTTCTTCAAACTGTGTTTTTTGCCTTTGAGCATCTGCAGTAAGTAGGCCTTTAGTAATGTAGTGGTGAGGTGTGGAGAGTGGACGCTTGCTACAATCCTATGATTAGGTCTCAGGGTTTTGTGAAGACCGTGCTCCTGCACTGTGAACTTCACAAGTTCTTCTCAGTTTTCATTTCCCCCATTAGGGCAGGACAGGATGGCTAGAGTGGGCTGGAGTTGGGTATTTCCCTTTCCCCGGTCAGCTGGGCTTTGATAAAACCCCAGCAAATTAGGCTCTGGTAAAACAGTTTCTTTTGAGGCTGACCTGAGGGCTGACCTTGTGAAGAACAGAATGCTCTGGCATATTTGAAATGGTTCTTCTTCCCTCCCCCTGAAGGAATCCTGAGGGGATTTTTCCCCAATATTCACTATGAGGACCTAGTAGAGCTCCTAGAGGTAAACCTCACAAAAGCGAGAGTGGGATCTCTATGACTGGGTCCCCTGCAGTTTTACCTCAGACTTGTCCACCCTGAGCCTCCAGCAATCTGTCAATCATGCCTAGGTTTTCTTACCCAGCACCAGTTCCTGGGGAGGGTTCTGCCGGTGGGTTTTTGCTCCAGTAAGCTGTAATTCTATCTGCCTGTTTCTCCAATTTTTGTGGCAGCAGTTTGTTCTGTGGCCTCACTTCTCTCATGGACCTCAGTAGATTTATTGATTTTTCAGTTGTTCAGCTTTTTACTTGTTATTAGGATAGAGTGGCAACTTTCAAGCATCTTACATGCCCAACCTGAATCTGCAGAATTACTGTTTGAATATGACATTAGATGAAAATACAGGTTTTCCCCAAGAGGATTTCTTTCTTCTCTAATGAAATGTGATACATTCCTAATCATTTATTAAATCCTAATCTATACTAGCAAGTTTCCCTGATGTGTTTGGTCTTTTGTTAGTATCTCATAATTTTATTTACAATAGCTTGTTTTATTACTAGATATTATTAAAGTTATAATTATCAAGCTGTATTCCATTATTTATTATAACAAGCTACATGTATAAAAGCTATAATTATAATTAATTTCATGTTGTCATTGACTGCTTTATAATTATTTCATATGTGAATTATTATCTGCCCAATCTTAAGAGGTTTTGAAAGCAGGCCATATTTGAAACCTTTCTTATGCCCTTAACAACTTTTTTTTTTTTCTTTTTTGGTGAGGAATATTGGCCCTGAGCTAACATCTGTGCCAATCTTCCTCTACTTTGCATGTGGGACACAGCCACAGCATGCCTTGACGAGTGGTGCATTGGTTCGTGCCCAGGATCAGAACAACCCTGGGCTGCCAAAGCAGGGCACATGAACTTAACCACTACACCACCAGGTCAGCCCTTAACAACTTTTACCATAAAGTATAAACAAACACTTACTAATTGAATACATTCCCAAATAAGTCCTGAGATTTAAAAAAATAACGAGAGATGGAATAAAGCTAGTCTATAATAATGATAAATGGGATAAACTATACACCATTTTTAAGTGTATAGTTCAGTGGCATTATTCACCTGTTGATGGAAACTTGGGTGGTTCCTACTTTTTGGATATTGTGAATAACAATTGCAATAAACACTGGCATACAAATATCTGAGTCTCTGCTTTCAATTCCTTTGGGTATATACCAAGAAATAGACTTGCTGGACCTGATAGTAATTCTATGCTTAACTTTTTAAGGAATCACCAAACTATCCTCCACAGTGGCTGCACCATTTTACTGTCTGCCAGCAATGTATGAAAGGTCCAATTTCTCCACCTCCTAGCCAAGACTTGCTATTTTCTGTTTGGGTTTTTTTTTATAGCCATCTTAGTAGGTGTGAAGTAGTGTTTCATTCGTAGTTTCCCCAATGACTAATGATGCTGAGCATCTTTACATGTGTTTATTGGCTATTTGGGTATCTTCTTTGGAGAAATGTCTATTTGAGCCCTTTGTTGATTTTTAAATTGGGTTGCTTATTGTTGTTGAGTTGTATGAGTTCTTTATATATCCTAGATACTAATCCCTTATCAGATATAAGTTTTGCAAATATTTTCCTCCATTTTGTAGGTTGTCTTTTCACTTTCTTGATAATGTCCTTTGATGCACAAAAGTTTTTAGTTTTGATGAAGTATAAGGTACCTGTTTTCTCTTTTTATTGCTCCTGCTTTTGGTGTCATACCTAAGAATCCTGTGTAATGTCTAAGGTCATGAAGATTAACACCTATGTTTTCTTCTAAGAGTTTTATGGTTTTAGCTCTTATATTTAGGTCATTGATCCATTTTGAGTTAATCTTTGTATGTGGATGAGGGAGGGGCCCAACTTCATTCTTTTACGTGTGGATATCCAGTTATCCCAGCACCATCTTCTGAAGAGACTATTCTTTCCCAGTTGAATGGACTTGACATCCTTGTCAAAAATCAATTGGCCATAGATGTATGCTTATTCCTGAACTCTAAATTCTATTATTAGTCCATATGTCTATCCTTATGCCAGTTCCACACTGTTTTGATTACTACAGCTTTGTAGCAAGTTTTGAAATAGTGAAGTGTGAGTCCTCCAACTTTGTTCTTCTTTTTCCAGACTGTTTTGGCTATCCAGGGCCCTTTGAAATTCCACATGAATTTCAAGATCAGCTTTTTCTTTTATTAAAAAAAGGGGGGGCATTGGAATTTTCATGGGGACTGCAGTGAATCTCTATACTGCTTTGGGTAGTAATGACATCTTGACAATATTGTCTTCCCATCCATAAACACAACATGTCTTTCCATTTATTTTGGCCTTCTTTAATTTCTTTCAGCAATGTTTTTCAATTTTCAGTGTACAAGTCTTTCAACTCCTTGGTTAAATTTATTCCCAGGTATTTTGTTCTTTTAGATGCTAACATGAATGGAACTGCTTTCTTAATTTCCTTTTCTGATTGTTCATTGTTGGTATATAGAAACACCACTGATTTTTGTGTTTTGGCCCTGTACCCTGCAACTTTGCTGAACTTATTAGCTCTAACAACTTTCTTGTGTATTCTTTTGGATTTTCTAAAACACGATCATGTCACCTGCAAATATAGTTTTATTTTTTCCTTTCCAATTTGGATGCCTTTTATTTCTTTTTCTTGTCTAACTGCTCTGGCTAGAACTTCCAGTGCAATGTTAAATAGCAGTAATGAAAGCAAGCATCTTTGTCTTGTTCCTGATCTTAGGGGGAAAGCATTCAGTGTTTGACCATTGCATATAATATTAGCTTGGGTTTGTAATAAATGTCCTTTATCACGTTGAGGAAGTTCCCTTCCAGCCCTAATTTTCTGGGAGTTTTTAACTTGAAAAGATATGATTTTTGTCAAATGCCTTTCTGCACCAATTGATATGATCATATGGGTTTTTTTCCCCTTCATCCTAAGGTGATGTATTACACTCATGGATTTTCTTATGTTAAACCACCTTTGCATTCCTGGTATAAAGCCCACTTGGTCATGGTGTCCATTTGTGTCCTCCCAAAATTCACATGTTGAAAACCTAATGCTCAAGGAGGTGGGGCCTTTAGGAGGTGATTAGGTCATGAGGGCAGAGTCTTCATGAAGGGCATTATAGCCCCTACAAAAGAGGGCCCAGAGATATCCCTTGCTCCTTCCCCCATGTAAGACAGAAGAAGTCAATAGTCTGGAACTTGCTGGAGAGCCTTCATCCAACCATGCTGGCACCCTGATTGGACTTGCAGCCTCCAGAACTGTGAGAAATAAATTTCTGTTGTTTGTAAGCCACCCAGTCTGTGGTATTTTGATATAGCAGCCCAAACAGACTAAGACACTGGTTTCACCACCATTTGTTAAAATAAAAAATATTTTATCACAAGAAAGTAAAATGGACATACAGTCAGAAGTCCTTTAAAGCAAACAGATTTAGATTCATAAAAAGTATTCATTATACTGTTTCTCACTTTTCTCTTTTCACAGCTTATCTCTGACCTTGATCAGTCTTTGGACAGTTGTTTGCAATAAATCATCACAGAAATAGTATTTACCTTAAAATTATAAAAACTGTTGATTTACAGTCATATTTTAGTTAACAATATCTGGAAGTTATGAAAAAGAAATCCATAAAAATTGAGATACATGAACTTTTCTTATTAATGTACACCTATCTTCTAAAAAATATACACTGTAATTACTGTGCTTTGAATAAAATCAAGTTGTGTGTGACCAGTTAGGTATACATGTTCCTTAACTGTTAAAAATCTGGAATAAAAATTACTACACAGAACATCAAGTTCTGGTAATAGCAAAGTACTTGGCAATGAGACCTTGAAAAGTTGAACCCAAAATATAGATATATTTGAAAGCAGCAAAGAACTAACAAGGCACTGAAACTTACAGAATTAAGACAGAGGAAAACAGAAAACCAAGAGGCAAGCCTTGATTTGGGGTCACATTTCTCCTATATAGGCACCTTGCAATTCTGTAAGAGGCAGTTAAGGACATGAGCAAAACTTTCAACAGACACAAGGCTAAAAGGATAAAAAAATTAGAATTGAGTGCCTACTATGGGAGGAGGGAGATATTATAACCCCTCCAAACTTTAAGTTGACAAACCAAAAGGCTGTAGGAGTAAGAGAGAACTGCAAGGAAATCAGTCCTTACATACAAAATAATTACCTAGTAATAAATGAAAGTATCTAATTAACTAAAATAAAATAAACTACCATTATTCTTAAACTTCCAATCACCTCAACTGCTGATGGGATTAATGCGATCCAGGATTACTGGTACTCCTGGCTGCCTGTCAAAAGCAAATATAAATCCTTTCTAGATAACATCATCCTGAATCTCAATTTTTTTTAAATCGTATAATTTTTCATATACAGTACATGGAACATGAGTAAAAATAACCAAATATACAAAAAGTCAAGGCAGTATCACCAAAAATCAAGAAAACAAAAAAAAAAAAAAATAGAAACAAACTTACAGGAGAAGTTCTAGGTGATTTAGTTATTAGACATGGACTTTAAAACTATGCTTGATGGCCAGCCTTGTGGCTCAGTGGTTAAAGTCCCCCGCACTCTGCTATGGTGGCCCAGGTTTGCCAGTTTGGATCCCAGGTGTGGACCCACACCATTCGTCAGCCATGTGGTGGTGGCGATCCACATACAAAATAGAGGAAGATTGGCAGCAGGTGTCAGCTCAGGGAGAATCTTCCTCAGCAAAAAACAAAAACTATGCTTGATATGTTTGAGAAATTAAAAGAAAAGATTGATAATTTCAGCAGAGAATAAGAAACAATACAAAGAAGCTAAATGAAAAGGATAGAATTGAAAACCATGATAACTAAAGCACTCAGTGGATGAGTTCAACATCAGATTAGATACAGATGAAAAGAGAATTAGTAAACCTGAGGATTATTTTCAAAAGAAAGTATCCAGAAGAAAGTATGGAGAAACAAGAGCATAAGAGATACATGGATATGATGATAAAGTTTAACTTATATTTCACTACAATCACAAGAACAAAGAAAAGAAAGAATGGAGCAGAATTAACTTTCAAAGCGATAGTGGCTGATAATTTTCCATAACTGACAAAACACATCAAGCCACAGATTCAAGAATCATTACCAGAAAGCAAAACCAGATCAATACAAAGACAAGCACACCTAGGCACATCACAGCCTAAAACCAAAAGATAAAACTGCCTAAAACCAAAGATAAAAAGAAAAAAATTTTAGTAACTAGAGGAAATATCATATTACCTTCAAAGGAGCTATAATACAACTGCAAGCTGACTTCTCAACCAAAACAACAGAATTCAGAAGACAATGAAATAACATCTTCAAAGTGCTCAAAGAAAATAACTGCAAATCAAAATTTCTATGCCTGCAAAAATGAAAGGTAAATAAGATACAGGTTATATAAACCAAGACTTCATCACCAGTAGTCCCATAATACAGAAACTAAAGATGTTCATCAGACAGAAGGAAAAGAATTCCAGACGAAAACTCAGAAACTGCAAAAAGAAATGAAGAGCAATGAAAAGGGTACACATGTGGGTAAATCTAAATAAATGTTGTATAAAACAACAATAATGTCTCCTAGGTGTACAATACATACAGAATTTAGATGACCACAATTGCCTAAAGTAAAGACTGAGGTAAACGGGGTTAAAGGTGTTTTAAGTTTCTTGTGTTATTTGGGAAGAATAAAAGAATTTGTGGTAGACCTTAATACATCAAGGACACAAGTTACTACCTCCAGAGTAATTAATCAAAGGATACTATAAGGATGCATAACTACCAAGCCATAACATGTGGAAAAAATAACACAACATGCTTTATTAACACCCTCCCACCACCAACAAAGACAAAAGAAAAAGGAGCAAGATGAATAAAAACCACATATTATGATGACAGATTTAAACCCAAATACATCAGTAATTGCATTAAATCTAAACAGAGTAGCTTCAATAAAAGACAGCAATTTTGAGACTGGATTAAAAACAACAACAGTAAAACAAAAACCCAGCTACATGCTTTTTGCAAAAGACACATCTTAAATACTAGGACACAGTAAGTTTGTAAACAAAAGTGTCAAAAAAAAAGAATCATGCCAAATTATTATCACAAAGAAAGCTGGCAAGAGGGCAATAATGTAAACTAGTAGTAAGGAGAAAGAGGGTCACTTCATAAGAATAAAAAGATTCAACTTATTAGGAAATATTCTAAATTTTATGTACTTAATCTCAAAACATATAAAGCAAAAACTCACAGAACTTAAAGGAAAAAACAGACAAATCCAGTCAGGAGGAGATTTAAACATACCTCTCTCAGTAACTGATAAAACAAAGGGAAAAATTGCTAAGTATATAAAAGAATTACAAAAACATTTAACAAACTTGACCTGATATATATAAATCTCTGTAGCCAATAACTGCAGAATGCACATTCTTTTCAAATGCACACAGAATGTTTATGAAATTGATCACATACTGGGTAGAGCAAGTCTCAACAAATTTCAAAGGATTGAAATTATACACTCTGCTCTCTGCCCACATTAGACCTGAAAAAGAAATCAGTAACAAAAGATAACCAAAAACATTCCTAAGTTTTGGGAAACTAAAAAACATACTACTAAATAACCTATGGGTCGATGAAAACAATCACAATAAAAATCAGGAAATATCATGAAAGGAATGAAAATGGAAATATTAATTGTCAAAAGTTCTGAGATGTATTTAAAAGAAAATTTATAACCTTAAATGCATATATAAGAAAAGGGGGGAGAGGATGAAAAGCAATGATCTAAGCACCCATCTCAAGAAATTACAAAATGAAAAATTAAACCAAAAATAATAGAAGGAAATTTCATATATATATATATATACACATATATATATATACATACACATATATATAATGAACAGAAATCAATGAACTAGAAAACAAACATACAAAAGAGATATTCAATAAAAAGAAAAGTTGATTCTTTGAAAAGAAACAAAATTGATAAACCCCTGGTGAAACTATCAGACGACTACCAAAACAGACACAAGAAGAAATAGAAAACCTCTATAAGCCTATAACTACTAAAGAGGTTGGATCCATATTAAAAATTTTCCCACAAAGAAAAACTCCAGAACCAGATTGTTTCACCTTAGATTCTACCAAACGTTTCAAGAAGGAAAAAGACCTATCTTACAGAAACTCTTTCTGAGAATAGAAAAAGTGGAAATATGTCCCAATTTGTTATATGAAATCAATGTAACCTTGATATCAAAACCTGACAAAGGACATGTGGAGAAAATAAAGTTATAGGCCTATCTCATTCATGATCATGAATGCAAAAATCCTAAACAAAATACTAGCAAATCAAATCCAGCAATACATAAAGAACAAGACAGCATGACTAAGTTTGTTACATTCCTAGCAATTCACTTATTAATGGAATAAAGGAAAACAATCATATGATCAGCTCAATAAATGCAGAAAAACACTGGATAAAATTCTTCATCCAGTCATAACAAAAACTCAAAGAAAAACAGAAATAGGGGGAAACTCCTTAATCTGAAAAAGGGTAGCCATATAAAACCAACAGGAGAAAAATTGTACTCAATGAAATGTTGAAAGCTTTCTCTCTGCAAATGAGAATGACTTAAGATACCCACACTCACCACTTCTATTCTACACTGTACTAGAGGACCTTCTAAGTGTAATAAGGCAAGAAAAAGAAATAAGATATATAGAGACTGGAAAAGAAGAATTTAAACTGTCATTATTCAGAGATGACATATTTCTATCTACAGAAAATCAAAAAAACCCTACAGATGAATAATTAAAATTAATAAGTGACTTCAATAATATTAGTGGATATAAGGTCTATATAGAAAATTACTTATTTCTATATACTAGTAAAAAAACAATGAGTAAAGGAAATATTTTTTAAGATATTGTTTACAATGTCACCCAAAAAAGTCAGATCTAGGAATAAATCTAACAAAAGACACGCAAGATCTCTCTCCAGAAACCCATAAAACATTATTGAGAAAAAGTAAAAATGACCTAGGGATACACCATACTCACAGATTAAAAGATTAATATTGTAACAAATGTTAATTCTTCCCCAAAATGACTTACAAATTCAGTGCAACTCCAATCAATATTCCAGAGGAATTTTTAGCATGAAAATTAACAAACTCCTTCTGAAATTTATATGGAAATGTAAACAGCCAAGAATAGCCAGTAACAAATAAGATATAAACAAATAAGTAACAAATAAGACAGCAACAAAGAAGATATAATTAGAAGATAATATATATCAAGATTTATTGTAAAGCTACAGTAATTAAGTCAGTGTCAAACAGGGACAAAAACAGTCATATAAATTCATGGAAAGGAACAGAGAATCCAGAAACAGACCCATGCATATATGGACACTTGATTTATGTGACAAAGATGGCACTGCAGAGCAACCGATTTAAGATAACTCTTCCCATAAATAATGCTGGGTCAATTAGATATCCACGTGGGGAAAAAAACTCCGACAACTCTTACCACAAACAAAATGAATTCTCTGTAGATTATAGATATAAACATATAAGCTTCTAGAAGAGAAGATAATTGCAGACTATTTTCATGATCTTGAAATAGGGACAGAGTTCTTACACAGGATGCATACAAACACTAAATTGCTAAATAGAACTACATTAAAACTAAGAATTTGTTTATAAAGAGATATCATTAGGACAGTAAAAATTATTTATAAACAATACCAAGAACAAGCAACAGGTGAGCAAAGGGAACTCTCATACCCTGCTAATCGAAATGTAAATTGGTATGTTGCTTTGGACAACAGTTTGGAATTATACATTCAGGTTGAATGTTCAACAGAAGTGCATGCACCTGGTACCAGAAGACATGTACAAGAATGTCAAAGAAGCGGTATTTGTAATTACCCAAAACCAGAAGCAACTCAATGTCCACCATCAGCAGACTGGATAAATATATTGTGGTTCAGTCATGCCATGAAACATAATAAAAACTACATAACAAGGCCAGCCTGATGGCATAGCGGTTAAGTCTATGTGCTCCGCTTCAGCGGCTTGGGGTTTGCGGGTTCAGATTCTAGGCACAGACCTACACACTGCTCATCAAGTCATGCTGTGGTGACATCCCACATAAAAAACAGATGAAGACTGGCACAGATATTAGCTCAGGGACAATCTTCCTCAAGCAAAAAGAGGAGGATTGGCAACAGATGTTAGCTCAGGGTCACTCTTCCTCACTAAAACGAAAAAAACCTACATAACGGTGAAACTGAATGAACTAGCTACATGCAGTATATGTAGATGATTCTTCCTAAAGCCACTCACAAAATAATACATGACACCAAACATAAAGTTCAAAAATAGCTGAACATCAGAGAAGTTCTAAGACCATGGAACTAAGGACAAGTGGAGAACCATCCCCTACTCTGGGTGGAGGCTCATTCTGCAATGCCGTTAAGAGTCTGTCTTGACCTGGATTGTGATTATGTGGGTATATTTATTTAGTGATCATTCATTGAGCCACACATTATGATAATGTGGACATGTTCACTTTCCTATATGGATGTTATTCTTCAATTTAAAAGTTTTTAAAAGAGGGAGAAAGTAACACATAATGTAAACAATTAATATCCTTATCTAAATTTAATCCATTGAAAATATTTGCTATTTAAGTAGATCAGAAATAGTTCTACACACAGCACTTTGCACATAACTCTGCAGGAAAGAAACTAGGCCTTATAAATCTTTAAGAGCTATTGATAATTCTGTATGCATTGCAAAACTTCTTAAAAATTTACATTAATAGTGCCAAACCATTTCAGCTAGATTGTACATTTGCCAATTAGAAATCTATTTACAACATACATGTTAAAAGAAAAAGACTGAATCATACACAAATAAAAAGTATAAGTCTGTATATCTTACCGCCTTTAAAGCTAAGCCAGACTGTCTGAGCTTTTTACAAACAGAATGGGTTGCTATCTATCCGACACATTCCATGGAGACACCTGCCTAAAGAGAGACGGTAAAACAGTCTCCACAGAGATCTTCTGAGGGCAACTACGGAACGGTGAAGACAAATCGACTTGTTTGTCCTCCACCTATCTGTGTATTTTATACTCCTTCAACTGGAATGCAAAATTCTACTTTCAAGAAATTTTTGAATTAACGTAATAGTGCATCTATCCCTTAAGTGGTACTTCCCTTTCTCTACTCAGTAAAATCGAAATGCACCACAAAGAAGGGGGATGTGGGCTCAGAGCAGGGTGCCAAGTGATGATGGCAGGAGCCTCCAGAAACTGATCTGCCCACTAGACAGCTCTTCCTTGGGAAACCTCAAACTAAGGTGCTTTGGGTTCATTTAATCTTTTGGCTTCATGTTCTAAGACCTGAATCCATGCCTAAAAGGAAAGTGAAGCCTTTAAAATGTATACATTGCACTTAATTCCTGGCAAGTGATTGTTAGATCTATAAATGGACCAGTTAATTTAAAAGACTATCCTTTAAAAATGTAATGGAGTTATTAGGGAAATGCAAATCAAAACCACAATGAGGGGGCCAGCCCTATGGTGTAGTGATTAATTTTGGTGTGCTCCACTTTGGGCGGCCCAGGTTATTGGGTTGGGATCCCAGGCGCAGACCTACACCACTCATCAGCCATGCTGTGGCAGCGACACACGTACAAAATAGAGGAAGACTGGCACAGATGTTAGCTCAAGGACAATCTTCCTCAAGCAAAAAACACAGGAAGATTGGCAACAGATGTTAGCTGAGGGTGAATCTTCCTCAAAAAAGAAAAAGAAAAAAAAACTACAATGAGATACCACCTCACACCCATTTGGATGGCTACTATTAAAAAAAAAAACAGAAAACACATGTTGGTGAATATGTGGAGAAATTGGAACTCTTGTGCACTGTTGGTAATAATGTAAAACAGCGTGGCCGCTGTGGAAAACAGTACAGTAGTTTCTCAAAAAATTAAAAATAGAATTATCATATGGTTCAGCAATTCCACTTCTGGACATACACCCAAAAGAATTGAAAGCAGGGTCTCAAAGAGGTATTTGCACACCCATATTTATAGGAATATTATTCACAATAGCTAAACCATGTAAGCAACCCAAGTGTCCATCAATGGATGAATGGATAAGCATTATTCAGCCTTAAAAAGGAAGGAAATTCTGCAATATGCTACAACAGGAATGAATCTTGAGGATATTATGCTAAGAGAAATCAGCCAGACACAAAAAAGACAAACACTGTATGATTCTACTTATATGAGGTACTTAGAGTAGCAAGAGACAAAGTAAAATGGTTGTTGCCAGGGACCAGGGAAGAGGAGAGAACGGGGAGTTATTGTTAAACAGGTACAGAGTTTCTGTTGTTCAAGATGAAATAAGTTATGGAGATGGATGGTGTGGAAGGTTGCACAACAGTGTGAATGTATTTAATATCACTGAAGTACATATTTTAAAATGGTTAAGATGGTCAATTTTATGTGTATTTTACTACAACAACCAAAAAAATTTTTTTAATGTAACAGTTTTGAATGTCAAAAAGGAGTCTATTACTCAAAAAAGGAGTGTTTTAATAGATTCTTGTTTTTTAAATGTCTTTCACAGCAATCTCCGCAATAATCATTTATTGTCAGTAGACTCATTTTTTAAATTGTTAAAGGTACAGATGATTATATTTGAGTTTTAAAATCCTATTTTAAAGTAGTATAACTTTTATGACATTTAATTAGTCTTCATTACTAGCAAAACCATGATCCAAGTTTAGGCAGATGCACCATCCAACAACAGCCAACAAGGAACTTCCAGAATCACAATGCAATTTACCCCACAATTTAAAAAGGAGCACATGATCCTTGCAGAAAACATGTAAGAAACAAGAAGTCAAATATTTTTCCTGAATTTATGCCTGGTGGAATTTTATATACTTAACAGTCCACTTTTAAGAGAAATATTAGGAATACTTAGCCAAAAAGATAAATACATATAGAATCTAAGACTCCTTTTAAATGACATGTCTTGCCAAAGACTGGGGATGGAGTCTGGATATCCATATTTTTTTAACTTCACAAAGGATTCTGAAAGGAAATGAGAAATTCTGATGAGCAACTAATGTAGTCTATATAAATTCTGTTTATATTGATAAAAAATACATCAAACAGTAAACTGTGTCAGTGCCAGGGTAATGTCAGAATTTGTGTCATACTAAGTTTAGCTTTAATTAAGTCCATTAGCCAAGGCTTTAAACCACTGTTATTATTTTACTTATACCTTTCATTCACATTCATTTGGTCACAATCACTTACTGCACACCTCTGGGCACTAAGCTAGACACTAGGGATAAAGATGCTTGTGTTAGGCACAGCCAATCCCTCATGGTGCTTATGGCCGGTGCTGCTGGACAGACCTGTGAGCAGGGGCCACACAAAGGAGCCACACAGGGCAACTTATCCTGAGGGCAGAATGAGAAAAGAAGGGCTGGCTGCATTTAAATGTCAACACCAGTCAAGTCTTAAAAATAACTGTGATAAACACTGTATTTGCAGAACTGTCCTCAGCCAAACACATTCAAAACCAATTCTTAATATTCTTATCTGAATCTGCAGAATCAATGGAGTAGCCACATCTTGTATGCCTCTATGTTTACTTTTACTTTGCATAAAAACCAATGGCCACGTTTAGAACAAAACCTGAAATAGTCCTCTCATTCCTATCTCTCTATCACAAATCCTCACCTCCATCATTTTCATAAGCCACAGTCAGAACCCAAACCATCCTTGATGATACTCACAAAAAAAAATCTTCCCCAATTGCTATTAGCCAGGAAAGGAAATAAAATACCCTGTACATAAATTTGAGCTGTGGCCATCTACAACCAGGAAGAGCAAATATGACTTCACTAAGGTTAAGAAGGAAAAAGGAAGAGAAAGGGAAGGAAGGGGGGAAAAGTAAGAGGGAAGGGTGGAGGGGGAGACAGGGAGAGAGAGGGAGAGGAAGGGGGAGTTGTCAGAGGGAGATGGCTAGGGGGCAGGAAAAAGAGGAGATAGGAGAAGGTGAGGCAGAGAGGGAGAGGGAAAAATGGGGAGAGGGGAGGAGGAGGAAGAGCGGTAGGGGAAGAGGAAGAAAATTGAGAAAAAGAAGCAAAAGGAAAGTAAGGCCAACAGAAGCTTTAGAAAATAATGGGGTTTTCCCAATTAAAAAATGGGCAAAAGATCTGAACAGATATTTCTCCAAAGACGACATACAGATGGCCAACAGGCACATGAAAAGATGTTCAACATCACTAATTATCAGGGAAATGTAAATGAAAACTACAATGAGATATCGCTATAATTAACAAGACAGGTGTTGGAGAGGATGTGGAGAAAAGGGAACCCTCATGCACGGCTGGTGGGACTGCAAACTGGTGCAGCCACTATGGAAAACAGTATGGAGATTCCTCAAAAAATTAAGAATAGAACTACCATACAATCCAGCTATTCCACTGCTGGGTATTTATCCAAAGAACATGAAAACACAAATGCATAAAGGTATATGCACCCCTATGTTCATTGCAGCATTATTCACAGTAGCCAAGACTTGGAAGCAACCTAGATGCCCATCAAGGGACGAATGGAAAGAAGATGTGGTATATATACACAATGGAATACTACTCAGCCATAAAAAAGATGAAATCTTGCTATTTGTGACAACATGCATGGACCTTGAGGGTGTTATGCTAAACGTAATAAGTCAAAGGAAGAAAATCAAATACTATATGATCTCACTCATAAATAGAAGATTAACAACAACAACAAACAAACACATAGAGACAGAGATTGGGTTGGTAGTTACCAGAGGGGAAGGGGGGAGGGAGGAGAGTAAAAGGCAGTGATTAGGCACATGTGTGGTGATGGATTGCAATTACTCATTGGGTGGTGAACATAATGTAATCCACACAGAAATCAAAATATAATGATGTGCATCTGAAATTTACATAATGTTATAAACGAATGTTACCACAATAAAAAAAATAAAATACATTAAAAAAAGAAAGTAGTGGGTTTTTAAAGTTACCCCTGGCTACAGCATGCAGAATATATCAGAGAGGAGAAAAGATGACACGGACTTGATTTTGGACTGGGAATGAAGGAGAGGTGAGTGTCAAGATTTCTGGCTTACACAGCATGTTGCATTGGGGTGTTTTCAATTGAGAAGGAATTTAGGATGAAAACCAAGTCTGCAGAAGGCAGTGGTGTGGCACTGGCTTTGGACCTACCAAGTTTTAAGTACCTTTTAGACATTTGAAGGGAGATATCAAATAGGCACATGGAGAGAGCGCTGAGGAGCTGAAAGCATGTGCTGAGGATACACATGCATGGGTCACCTACACAAGCACACTAACTGAAACCACCACTGTAGATTAGACTGCCCAAGAGAGAGCATAGTAGAGAGAGACCCTGGACAAGTCTTGAGGAACCCAACATCTAATGATTAGATGACTAGATTAAGGAGATTTAGCCTGAGAAGAGAAGGCACAACCCGAAGAAATAGGAGCAAATCCAGGAGAGCCATCTTTACAAAAGACAGTGAAGACAGGATTTCAAGAAGTGTGGAGTGTTGCTGAGAAGTCAAAAAGAATTGGAAAATGTCCACCAGATTTAGCAAAACGTTGGTCACTGATGACTTTAGCAAGAGCTGTTTTGGTGAAGCAATAGAGCCCAAAACCAGACTAGAGTGGGTTAGGGAATAAGTAGGAGATGGAGAACTAGAAATAGAGAACAGAACTCTTTCCAGAAATTGAAAAAAGGGAAAGAGGTAGCTGGAGAAGTAGCTGGAAAGAGACAAGAGGTCGCATGAAGGTCTGTGGGTTTATTCAGATTTTATTCTCATTTTAATTAAAATAATACTTGTATATGTTTTTTTAAGTCAAATAGTCCCAACCCTTCCTACCCAATTCTGCTACCCTAAGGGCATCACTGTCAGTTACATAGTTTAAAGGTATTTTTTGTCCATATTCTTAATTTGACTCAAATTATTTTGTGCTTTTCTAAATAAGTACTCTGAATCACATCCTGGATATTTATGAAAACCCAAAGAATCAGAAATTCTCCACTCCACAAATATGCTACCTCTCAAATGAATATAATCCACCAGTCTATTTCCAAATTTATGGTTTTCACATTATCTGAAGGTTAGGGAACTAGTTGTTTTGTTTTGTTTAACTTAAATAAGGGCCTTTAAGCTACAGTATGTATCATATTGGTGATTAGCATATTTATGTTAAAAATTTAATCACATGAAAAGGAAAAAGGATTTTCCCGTAAGTTATAGTTACTGATTCATGTAAGTAAAACATTAAAATACAGTCATGCCTAGTTTATCCTTATTTAAAAATAAGATGTATAGATTGAGGAGTGACGTCAGCATCATGGCAGAGTGAGATTCCCTCTTTGAATCTCTGCCCCCTACGACACAACGAAAACATCATTCACATTCCAACAGAGCTCAATCAAACACTACGAAGGACTTCTGAGAAACCCCTGCTGCCATACATTGGACGGTGGAGGCGCGGGAAGCCCAGGAGGACGGGAGGAGAGGTAGGAGGTTGTACTCCCCCTCCCCAATCGATCGGCAAAGACAGCGCGGTTCGCGGACAGAGCGGGGAGGGGCGGCCCACAGCGGGGAAAACTATCGCCATCCAGGTGCTCTCACAGACTGTCGCGAGATTCCCACTGGGAAGCGACGACGGACTGTTTAGGGGGTGTAGCAAACACCCTAAGAGAGCCAGAAAGAAAACCCCCGGGTCAAGCAGGAGAAAGAGAGGACCCCTCCCCCCACACACCCGGCGGTTCAGCATAATCCCTCCGGGGGCTGCAGCCGCCTCAGAGCAAACCGCTCGCGATCTCCATCCAGTGGCAGCAGGGGGAAACTACAGGACCAACTTTATCATGAGGGGTAAAAATAAAGCCGTCCCCATTGGATCCTTGTGAAAATATGTCAGGGCTACAGACCAAAAGGAAAATGACAAACACCCAGAAACCAGCCCTGAAGGCACAGAATTTGATAACCGGAATGACAGAGAATTCAAAATAGCTATCATAAACAAACTCAACGAAATACAAGAGAACACACAGAAACAAATCAACGAATTCAGGGATTATGTCACAAAAGAGATTGAAACCCTAAAGAAAAACCAATCAGAATTATTGGAGATGAAAAACAAAATCAACGAGATAGTGGAAAAAATGGAGTCTTTAAAGAGCAGAACTGACAATATGGAGGAACGAATTAGCACTATTGAGGATAGCCACGCAGAAATGCTCCTGATAGAGGAGGAGAGAGAGCTAAGACTAAAAAGAAGTGAAGAAATTCTTCGAGAAATATCAGACTCAATGAGGAAAAGCAACATAAGGATAATAGGTATTCCAGAAGGAGAAGAAAGAGAAAAAGGAGCAGAGAGTTTGTTCAAAGAAATAATAGCTGAGAACTTCCCCAACCTAGGGAACGAGAGGGAAATAACAGTGAATGAAATCAATAGATCACCTAAATATATAAACAGGAATAAAAAATCATCTCGCCACATAGTAGCAAACTTGAAGAATACCCGTGACAAGGAAATAATATTGAAGGCAGCTAAACAAAAAAACAAAATAATATACAAAGGAAACCCCATCAGGCTCTCAGCTGATTTCTCAACAGAAACTCTACAGGCTAGGAGAGACTGGAATGATATATTCAAAATCATGAAAGACAAAAACCTTCAGCCGAGAATACTTTATCCAGCAAAAATATCCTTCAAATACGATGGAGAAACAATAACTCTCCCTGATAAACAAAAGCTAAGAGAGTTTGTCACCACAAGACCCCCACTACAAGAAATGCTCAAGAAGGCCCTTAGGCCTGAAAAAAAACAAATGAGAAAGGGGATACAAAGATTTCAGCAAGGAGAAAAGCAAGGAGACTAAACCAGAACAAAATACAGTTGGAAAACATCAAAAATTAATTCAAGCTCATCACTGGAAACACACATTCATGACACAATCTGGAATAAAGAGATAACAAATAAAGAGGGGAAGAGGTAAGGGATTGAATCGACCCAGCCTCAGGAAAAAGGAGGCATCTGAAAATGTACTTTCTTATCCAGGAGATCGCTTATATAAACCGCACGGTAACCACTAAACAAACAACCAGAAGAGAACCACACATGACAAATAAAGAGAAAACCAAGAGAATGAGCATGCAGAAATACCAAATTGAATTTGCAGTCCTAAACACAAGGGACAAGAAGCGAAGGAAATGCAAAAGAACCAGAAGATGAACCATAAAATAGCAACATTAAACCCTCATATATCAATAATCACTCTAAATGTAAATGGATTGAATTCTCCAATCAAAAGACACAGAGTGGCAGGATGGATTAAAAACCAAGATCCAACACTCTGCTGCCTCCAGGAAACACATCTCAGCTCTGAAGACAAACACAGACTCAAAATAAAAGGATGGAAAACAATACTCCAAGCTAATGGCAAACAAAAGAAAGCAGGAGTAGCCATACTTATATCAGACAAAGTAGACTTCAAGATAAAAAAGGTAATGAGAGACAAAGAAGGGCAATATATAATGATAAAAGGGACACTTCGCCAAGAAGACATAACACTTATAAATATCTATGCACCCAACACAGGAGCACCAAAGTACATAAAACAACTGCTAAAAAACCTTAAAGGAGATATTAACAATAACACAATAATAGTAGGGGATCTTAATACCCCCCTTACATCAATAGATAGATCATCCAGACAAAAAGTCAATAAGGAAATAATGGACTTAAATGAGAAACTAGACGCAATGGATTTAATAGATATATACAGAGCACTCCACCCAAAAAAAAACAGAGTACACATTCTTCTCAAGTGCACATGGAACATTCTCAAGGATAGACCATATATTAGGAAACAAGGCAAACCTCTATAAATTTAAGAAGATTGAAATCATTACAAGCATCTTTTCTGATCATAATGCTGTGAAACTAGAAATCAACTGCAAGGAAAAAGCTAGGAAAGGGACAAAGATGTGGAGACTAAACAACATGCTACTGAACAACCAATGGGTCGTTGACGAAATTAAAGGAGAAATCAAAAGCTATCTGGAGACAAATGAAAAGGAAAATACACCATACCAACTCATATGGGATGCAGCAAAAGCAGTCCTGAGAGGGAAATTCATAGCAATACAAGCTCACCTTAACAAACAAGAAAAAGCCCAAGTAAATAACCTTAAATTGCACCTAACAGAGTTGGAAAAAGAAGAACAGACAAAGCCCCAAATCAGCAGAAGGAGGAAAATAATAAAAATCAGAGCAGAAATAAATGAAATTGAAACCAAAAAAACAGTAGAAAGGATCAATGAAACAAAGAGCTGGTTCTTTGAGAAGATAAATAAAATTGACAAACCCTTAGCCAGACTCACTAAGAAAAAAAGGGAGAAGACTCAAATAAATAAAATTAGAAATGAAAGAGAAGAAATTACAACAGACACCACAGAAATACAAGGGATTATTAGGGAATACTATGAAAAACTTTACGCCAACAAATTGGACAACCTAGAGGAAATGGACAAATTCTTGGAAGCGTACAACCTCCCAAAACTGAATCAAGAAGAAATAGAGAATCTGAACAGACCAATCACAAGTAAAGAGATTGAAACAGTAATCAAAAACCTCCCCAAAAATAAAAGCCCAGGACCAGATGGCTTCCCTGGAGAATTTTATCAAAGGTTCAAGGAAGATTTAGCACCTATCCTTCTCAAACTATTCCAAAAATAGAGGAAGATGGAATACTTCCCAACACATTCTATGAGGCCGACATCATGCTGATACCAAAGCCAGACAAGGACAATACAAAGAAGGAAAACCACAGGCCAATATCGCTGATGAACATAGACGCAAAAATCCTCAACAAAATATTGGCAAACCGAATACAGCAATACATCAAAAAGATCATACACCACGATCAAGTGGGATTTATACCAGGGACACAGGGATGGTTCAACATCCGCAAATCAATCAATGTGATACACCACATTAACAAAATGAAGAATAAAAACCACATGATCATCTCAATTGATGCAGAGAAGGCATTCGACAAGATCCAGCATCCATTTACGATAAAAACTCTCAACAAAATGGGTATAGAAGGAAAGGACCTCACATAATAAGGGCCATATATGACAAACCTACAGCAAACATCCTACTCAACGGGGAAAAACTGAAAGCCATTCCTTTGAGGACAGGAACAAGACAAGGGTGCCCACTCTCACCGCTCTTATTCAACATAGTACTGGAAGTTCTGGCCAGAGCAATTAGGCAAGAAAAAGGAATAAAAGGACTCCAAATAGGCAATGAAGAAGTGAAACTCTCACTATTTGCAGACAACATGATCCTATACATAGAAAACCCAAAGAATTCCATCAGAAAACTACTAGAAACAATCAACAACTACAGTAAAGTGGCAGGGTAGAAAATCAACACAAAAATCAATTGCATTCCTATACACTAACGATGAAAAAACAGAAAGAGAACTCAAAAAGACAATCCCATTTACAATTGCAACAAAGAGAATAAAATATCTGGGAATAAATTTAACCAAGGAGGTCAAAGACCTATACAATGAAAACTATAAGACACTATTGAAAGAAATCGAGGAGGACATAAAGAAATGGAAAAATATTCCATGCACATGGATTGGAAGAATAAATATAGTTAAAATGTCCATTCTACCTAAAGCAATCTACAGATTCAATGCAATCCCCATCAGAATCCCAATGTCATTCTTCACGGTAATAGAACAAAAACTACTGAAATTCGTATGGGGCAACAAAAGAGCCCGAATAGCTAAAGCAATTCTGAAAAAAAAGAACAAAGCTGGAGGCATCACAATCCCTGATTTCAAAATATACTATAAAGCTACAGTAATCAAAACAGCATGGTACTGGTACAAGAATAGACACACAGATCAATGGAACAGAATTGAAAGCCCAGAAATAAAACCACACACCTATGGACAGCTAATCTTCGACAAAGGAGCAAAGAACATACAATGGAGAGAGGGAAGTCTCTTCAATAAATGGTGCTGGGAAAATTGGACAGCAACATGCAAAAGAATGAAAGTAGACCATCTCCTATCGCCATATACAAAAATCAATTCAAAATGGATCAAGGACCTGAAACTATAAAACTCCTGGAAGAAAATATAGGCAGTACACTAATTGAGATTGGACATAAAGGGATCCTTTCAGATTCCATGTCTACCCAGAAAAGGGAAACAAAAGAAAAAATAAAGAAGTGGGACCTCATCAGACTAAAGAGCTTCTACAAGGCAAATGAAACCAAGATCAAAATGAATAAACAACCCACCAGCTGGGAGAAAATATTTGCAAATCGTTTGTCTGACAAGGGATTAATCTCAGTAATATACAAAGATCTCATACAACTGAGCAACAAAAAAACAAACAACCCGACCAAAAAATGGGCAGAGGATATGAACAGACATTTTTCCAAGGAAGAGATACAGATGGCCAATAGACACATGAAAAGATGTTCAACATCACTAATCATCAGGGAAATGCAAATCAAAATGACACTGAGATATCACCTTACACCGGTTAGAATGGCTATAATCACAAAGACAAATAACAACAAATGCTGGAGAGGTTGTGGAGAAACGGGGACCCTCATTCACTGCTGGTGGGAATGCAAACTGGTGCAGCCTCTATGGAAAACAGTATGGAGAGTCCTCAAAAAATTAAAAATAGAAATACCGTATGATCCAGCAATCCCACTCTTGGGCATCTACCCAATGGACGTGAAATCAACCATCACAAGAGGCATATGCACCCCTATGTTCATTGCAGCATTATTCACTATAGCCAAGAAGTGGAAGCAACCCAAGTGTCCCTCAACTGATGATTGGTTAAAGAAGATGTGGTATATACATACAATGGAATACTACTCAGCCATAAGAAAAGACACAATTGTCCCATTTGCAACAACATGGAAGGACCTAGAGGGTATTATGTTAAGTGAAATAAGCCAGAGAGAGAAGGACAGACACTGCATGAACTCACTCATATATGGAATATAAGTGAACACACGGACAGAGAGAACTGATTGGTGGTTACCAAGGGGAAGGGGGGTGGGGGGAGCACAAGGGGTGAAGGGTTACATCCACAAGGTGACGGACAAACAAAAATGTACAACTAAAACCCCACAGTGTTATAAACTAAGACATCAACAAAAAAAATAATAATAAGATGTATAAATCTTCTAAATAAGTGCTGATTTCTTTAAGAATTACAAATTTCTTAATACAATGTGATTGGTAATCTAATGCATATTAGACACAGCCACACCTGCTTAAACAGTGATACAGCAAATATGTATTTCCTTAATAACCCAGGGTCATCATTGTACGCAGTGGTGTACCAACACCTCACTGAGTTACGGAGGAGCTGCCTGCCCCTACACCAGAGTTCTCAACCCCGGGGCTATCGTGGGACCCTGCTGTGGGGCTGTCCTGTAGGATGTTAGCACCATCCCTGGACTCTACCCACTAGATGCCAACAGTATCCCTCAAGGCATGACAATCAAAACGTCTCCAGACGGGGCCAAATGTCCCCCAGGGGCAAACTCATTGCTGCAAACCAAAGGCTCAGGCTTTTTGCATTTGTGTGCTTGATTTTTGTAATTTCCTATCTCCTCCCTGAGTTCACCACTCAATGACACAGTAACCTCTTTTTAGTTTGCACATTTCTCAAATGATTCCCTTTTCCTTTTAAAATCGTTTGTGTCATCCACCAAAATATCAGACCACCTGATGACATATAGTCTCCCAGGGAGGAGCTCTTTGGTTATGGTGGAAGAGGGTGGAAGCTCTCCTCTGAATAAAGGCTTTTTAGATCATAACTACAGTCATGTGTCACTTAATGATGGGGACATGTTCTGAGAAATGTGTCGTGAGGCGATTTGGTCGTTGTGCAAACATAAAAGGTACTTACCCAAATCTGGATGGCATAGCCTACTATACAGGTGGGCTATGTGGTACTAATCTCTATGGGACCACCATCGCACATGCGCTCGGCCGTTGACCGTAACGTTGTTATGCGGCACATGACTGTATTATAGATGTTAATATATAACTAACTAGCCTTTTAAGATATTTTGGTCTTGTTTTAATTTTCGCCAAAACCAAAAGTGCAAAAATTGTAAACTGTTTTAATTTGCTTTTCTTAAGATTGCTATTGAGGCCAAACATCTTTTCAAGTAAATTTTTTACATTTGGAGCTCTTCTTTAAAAAAGTGCTTGTTTTCTCTATTTCCTATTGTACTGTTTGCCATTTTCTTAACGATTCTTTAAAATTCCTTATACTCCTGAAGAATAACACCCTTTGCGTTATTATTTATGATGTCAATATTGTTCCAGTTTCCTTCTTCATTTTTTTCAGTTTTAAATTTTTATGTAATCAAATTCATAAATCTTTTAAGATTTTTGCCCCCGGTATCAATCACCTTTGTCAACTTAAAATTTTAAAAGCACATACCAAAACAATCTCAATCTCTTTAAAGAACATCTAATTTTTTAATCACATGAAATGTTTTCTGAAAAAAAAAATCCTAATCTTCTTTTAAAGCCAAATTTACCTAGGTTGGAAAAAGAGATAAAACTATAGGGAAAAAACGTCCAATTAGTAGAACACAAAATAAGAGGAATTTTCTTAGATTTCATTTGTAGCCACAAAATTCAGTACAAATTCTTTAATAAAATGAAATAAGAAAAGACACAAAAATGAAAACCATAAAATCCCTGACACAGAAAAACTTTACCTACTGTACCTACAGTTGATTCTCATTATTCGCAGATTCCACATTTGTGACTTCACCTACTTGCTAAAATTATTTGTAACCCCAAATCAAGACTCGTGGACTTCTCATGGTCGTTGGCCAGACAGACAGGTTCCCAGCGGAGGTGGAACAGGGTGTCACTCTGCCTTCTTGTTCCAGCTCAGACTGCAAACAGTGTCCTTTCTGCAATCTATTTGGTGCCACTTTTGTATTTTTGTGCTTTCTGTGGGTGATTTTGCTGTTTAAAATGGCCCCAAGCGTAGTGCTGAGGTGCTGTCTAGTGTTCCTGAGCATGGGCAGGCTGTGATGTGCCTTAGGAAGAAAAGATGTGTGTCAGAGGAGCTTCCTTCAAGCAGTTATGGTGCTCCAGCATAGGGAAGAGGAGATGCACCAATCTGTGCCTGGGGCCACTTGGAAAGCGCTAAAGCAGCATCTATAGTGCACGGAGAAGATGGGAAAGCTGCTGAGTTCGTGGATTCAAGAGGTGACAACTGATAAGTGCAGCAGACAAGCGCTGTCATGAGGATAAAAGCCAAAGACATTTATAGCCACATTACCCAGGGTCAGGAAAATGCTAAACCCTTCTCAGCTAGTATTGGCTGGCTTGGATGTTTCAAAAGGCAATACTACGTGAAAATTTTTAAATTTTCAGGCAAATGTTATACAAGAAAAAGATCATGTAGAACAACAGGTTTTTGATGCTGAGACTGGCTTGTTTTACAAGAATGTTGGCAAACAAACCTATATAATGGAAAGAGCATTTTGGTTTATAAAAATGCTGTGACTAGAGGCTCACAGGAACCTAACCCTGTATGTCCCCTGGGGGCAAAAGGTCAGTACTGGCTAAGTCAGTGTTGGTGGCAACTACAAAACATAACTACAGCAAACAACTAGAACCAACTGCAATTATTGCAAAAGGTGATCTTTACTCTTTAAATGTTTTGAATAGCTATTTTAATAATACTATAAAATAAACATCCTAAAAACCATTTTAAGAAGGGAGATGAAGAAAACAAGCTTTTACAATATTTCCAGTTAAATATAGTCAACTCCAGATAAACGCCAGCATGGTAGAACAAGGATTACTGTGATCCTATAATTTGCTCATAACATTATTTCCTAACAAGTCAGTTAAAATGACACAACCACTGTCTTCCAGGAACTTAAATATCTACAAAATAAGGTATATAATGTTTACATTAAAAATTATTTTTAATTAGCCATTCATTTATTACATACCAACCATACTAGCCCATGCTAAATTAACCAGAATGCTTCATTTCTCAAACATTTTTTTCTCGAGAGAAGTTTGTCATAATTTGTAGATTGTATAATGGTAAACTTCAAATCTGAGAAAAACGACAAATAGCAATTCTGTACTTCAGAACTGATGGAATATGAGTTACTTAAGAGTACATATTAGCATCACATTGAAAGTATTCAACGGCAGAGACACAACAGGAAATAAGTCAATCTTATCCGATGCAAATAGTTCACACTAAAAGTAACATGTCTTGCTTAATAAACGTCTGAATGAATTTAAAAAGTAGACAACTCAAAGAATGGTTTATACTTTCATGTACATTAATAATCACAGCACACTTCTACAGAGAAGTTCTAGGTGGTATCTCAATCTGACCTCTTTTTCATAATACATTTCCCTTTAAAATTATCATCTCATTAACTCATGAAATTAGACCAAAGTTTGCAACTGAACCTTTCCATTATTTAGATTCTGACTGGATAAGAATTAACTATAATTTTTTAAAACCCTCAATCATTTAGCAGCCCATATAAAGGATATTTTACTACAACGAAGGAACAAATCTCATTTTACTATATGTATTTTACTATAATGAGTGAGCAACAGAAGAAAGAACTAGGAAATTACATGACCAAAGGTAGCCAGCACACGCAAGGGATGAGAACGACATGGGGCACGAGGGCTCCTGGCCTCACTCCTGCACCAATGGCAAAAATCATCCAGAACAGCATGCGTTTGGGCTGACGCTCGAGCTCTGAGCAGGACTAGGGAATACACATTCCTGTTTTATTTTATTTTTTATATTGTCTTATTGAATTGATATAATATACATCCCAAAGTTTATACTATCTTTGAAAATATATAAAATATTTTATTAAATATGCAAGACAGGCTGAAATCTTACAAGTATTTTATACTTTGTGGAGTGTATGGCAACAGTGGATGCCTACAACGTCTGCCAATCAATCTGGCACTTTCTACAGCTAAATTGTCAAGTACCTGTTATTTTAATACAATGTCTATTTATAAAGTACTTTGAGTTTTAATCTGGTTAAAATATGTTTCCCATAATCTTGAAAAGGAGCATCCAAAAAGTTTGGTCTCATTTCACATTTCTCATTGATTTGTAATGACTGCCTAGGGCACTGTGTTAAGAAGGATATTGAGGTCAAGGAGTAAATTTACAGATTACTGGGAAGGAGGCAGAGGAGAGTGACTCTCCTAAAAACTAAAAAATGTATATAATTATTAATTGTAGTTTATGAAGGCACATAGTTTTCTAAAATAATCCAGTCTCATCAGCATTAAAAATGGCCACAGCCAGAGTCATGGCTAGCCTCTAAAACTTGCCAGAATGGCACTGAGCTAGCTCATGTCCATAATGCCTTCAGGCTAACTTTTACGTGCATACTGGGAAACAACTTCCTTCACTTATGACTACACTTCTCAACTTTCTCCTTCACTCTCTTTGAAGATGGGCAGGCGGGGTAATTAGAGATCACTCTCTAGTCTGAGGAGCAGGGTTCCATAGAAAGGAAGAGAAAAAAGGGTGAAAATAATTCACTTTATTAGATTCTGCTTCAGCCTTTCTCCTCTCTCACAGTAGAATAACTGCCCTCCTCCTAATGATACATTATCTATTTAAAATATAATACTTGAAGTATAAAATTTATTCCCCAATATACCAAAATATACCCAGATTTTAATATAGAAATATTAAAAATAGTAAGTTAACAATATATTTAGTTATACTTTACTATTATGTTGTTCGTCCAAAAGTAAACTCTATAAGTATTTATATTTACAAAATGGTAACTTAATGAGCTAATAAAAATGTTATTTGAGCACATGCAAGACTAGTTTTAACCATAATTAGCAGACAGTGAAAGGCATTTTATAGCTCCATACCATCAGTTCTCTTGATTATTCTATGTTAGAATATTCAGGCCATTTAATCAGTTGATTTTTATTTACATTAAAATTTTTGGTTGTTTTGAGTACAGATGCTGTGAGAGCTAATAATGCTACAGAAGAGGTTGTGTTCCCTTCCCTTACTTGGGTGATCAATATAGTTTCCCTGAAGAAGTGACATTTAACCCGAGGCCTCTAGGACATTTAGGATCAGCCAGCAAGGTTGAAGCAAAGAAAGACTTTAGCACCAGATAAAGGTGGCACAGTGCACAGGGCCAGAGCATGTGGAGCTTCATAAGCCTTTATAAAGGATTTGAGACTTTAACCTAAGGGCAATGGGAAGTCACTGAAGAATTTTTCAGCAGAAGCGAGTGGGTAGACTCCCAACAGCTATTTAGCTCATAAATTTCATCTGTACCGGTCATGGTAATTCCATCTTCCTTATCAGCTGATACCAGGTTCAGCAACTGCTATGTGACTCAATGAGGGAGAAGTGTGCTAGAGCTACTTTTAGGACAGATGTCCTAGCTCCTAAAAAAATGGTCTCTTCTTTCTCTGAATATCACTAGGTCTAGACATATGCCGAAAACTGACGCAGCCAAACTGATCTTGCAACCATGAGAACTAGCCTCAGAATAAAGCTGATGCTAACGGTGGTGGACTGACAAAGGAAAGATGGTCCTTGGAGCTGCTGATTGTACCACATGGAGTCCATCCTATCTCTGGACTTCCAGTTAGATGAGATAGGAAGTTTGCATTAGCCAGTTTGAGTCAAGATTTTCTGTTGAGTTCCAGCCAAAAGCATCTTAGGTGATGTAACAATTATTACTATGTTGGTGGTAACCAAAACCATGAGCAGGGATGAGACTCTGGAAGGAGGTAGACAGTAAGGTAAGAATAGGAGAGTGCAGGGCACCTTATGTTTAATTCTAGATAGGAGAAGAGCAGCTGGCAAACAGACAAGCAGCAGCCAAAGATGCTAAAGAAAAGCAGAAGAGTGTGGCATTACAGAAATCAGAAACAAAAAGCAGTGTTTCAAGGAGGGGATGATCAACCGTGCCTCACAACTGCTGAAAGGCCAGGGAGAACGAGGCCAGAAAGGCTCTGCTGGACCTGGCAGCTGGGAGGTCATGGTGACCTCTCTGGAGAAGCTTCAATCATCCCAAGGCAGGGGAAGCTGGACTGGGAAGAAGTAGCAAAACAAAAGGATAGATGATTCTTCTGATGAGTGTTCAGCAAGGAGAAAGATTATAAAGGGGAGAAAAGAAAACCAGAGTGATGAGTGTGGAATTCAGAAAAGATTTTTGTTTATTTTGTAATGGTGGGAGATGTCTGAGTACATCTCCAGTATAGACGAGGATGACAATAAAATAGGTAAGGGCTCCACTATAGACGATGATGACAATAAAATAGGTAAGAGTTTTCTGGAGGGAATGATCTGTAGAACACAGGTCAAGAGAATGATAAAAGGGGATGGCGGGAGCAGATCTGAAGTTTCTTCCCACGAGATGCCTTCTCTCTCTCTCGAGAAAAAGAGGCCCAAGTTGTCTACAAGAGTGAGCGGGGAAGAGGGGTGTAAGGAAACTAAAGAAAGTTTGGTAAGTCATTACGAAAGAGGAAGATAAGCTGATCTGAGAACTACAGTATGACTGAGAGCCCAGATGACCATGTATGTTGGTTTCCAAGAACCGACATACAGTGTCAGTGGTCAGCTCTGTAGTTTTCCTCCCACAGCATGCAGGCAAGGAGACTGTTAGGGCAAATATTTGGGTTTTGCCTATACCATCTTGGTACAGAAAAGATAAGGGGCATTCTTTTGTCCACCTATATGCACTTATGTGACCCAGTTTATGTACAGCACTGTACTAGATATTACAAAGAAATTTCAAAAGTTAGTGTTCTTAGGTCAAGAAACTGGGAAAATAATTCTAGGGGTAAAGTTTAAATAATAATAAAAGGCGATAAGAACTAGTTGAGGCAAACTTTAAATGCTGTAGAAGTTAAATTGAGGGGACAGATCACTGTGAGAGAGGAATAAGATGGAGAAGATGAAACTTGATAAAGATCTCAAAGCCGACAAATTATAAATTAAATTTTAAACTGACTTCAGCACTGCAGATGGAATGAGGAGGGGAAAGAAGGATGCCAGAGCAAAACTTATAAAATACGAATACAACCAGTACTACTTGTATATGAAAAGAACTTATTGAAAGAATAAACACAATGACTGGTTGAACTAAAAGTCTTACTTAGGAGAACAGTAGATTAGACTAGAAAGTTAGACTATGAACAGACTCCTAAATTTCCTAAATGACAGGATTATAATCCCTGGTGGAAGGAAAATGAGGAGAGGTTTACAATTACCTCAGTTTATCGCCTAGCAGCAAATTTCAGGCAACAGTGCAGGTAAAGAGAACCCAAATGGAGCCTGCAGTCTCCCTGAATTGAGGAGACTGAGAGCAGACACTGGAGTGGCGGTTTTCAGTTTAGGATTTCATCTGGTAGAATTCAAAGTTTTCAGTTACTTTCTATGAATCAGACTTCAGATCCTCTTCCCTTCCTATTATTTACAATATTTAGGATCATTCTATGAAACGGTACTTCTATTTAAGAACAAATACTGACTCATAATAGTAAACCCATCTAACACTTTCCACCCTATTCTTCAAAGACAAATTTTGTAAGAATATTCTATTTAAAATGCAATTCTAACAACAGCAATTAATATAATTCTTGAATGTATCTGGTAATCTAAAACTGAGAAAATTATGTATATTTAAGAAAATCTGACTTGACATACTTAAAACAGATAAAATGTTATGTTTTATCACCTGAGGTATAACTAGAAAAAAACAGCAAGAAACTAGAAAAAAACTGCTACCAGTGGGAAATCAACTGTAGGTGGGCCGTGCCGTATGATCAGAAGAGCAAATGAAACACTGCTCAGACCTAGTCAGAGACTCCACCAACAGTCAGCACCAGGCCGATGAGGCTTCCCTGGGCCGCTCCCTCCTCCTTTAAAACCCATCTGCCAAGTACCCTGGCTTCAGCGGAACTAACGGACACTGCATTCGAGAGGAACATAGAGAAGTCCGTGGAAATTACCAGGAACTCTACAGGTCCCCAGGGGCCACTGCGAAGCCTCAGGATGCTTGAGTGAGAAATACAGGAACTAAGGAGGGATACAGACATTGGCCAGCAGTGGCTGGAGCGACAGCGAATCTCAGAGCCCAAGGGCTTCTTTCCTCATACTCTCTGGTACTCAGCTCAGACACTGCATCTGCTCTCTGGGGAACAACCTGTAAGTGGAAATGATACCCGCTATGGAGGAGTATCAAGAATAACCTGAAATCCAAACAAAGGCCATGGCTAGCCAGATGGCTAAGCAGAATCACACAAAAATCTTCTTGGGTCGTCTCACTCTCATCTGCAGACAGAGCCCCATCATGGCTGGCATGACTGCCTAGGGAAAGACATCAAGTTCCTCCCGTACCTGTCAGGATTGCAAGCTTCTCCCAGATCCTCAGGACAATAGGCCGCTGCTCAAAGTATGGGAAAGCCTAGAGACACTGAAACCAGGTGGCAGTCTATCCTCTGAACATCATTTATCTCAGACATGATGTGGGACCAACAGGAAACACCAACCAACCCTACCTTTGATAGCTACCTTCCCTGACCAACAGTAGAGTGACAATACAGGAGCATTTATGAGGAACTTGAAAAGACTCGAGGTTTTCTTCTGGGATGCATTTATTTTTCAAGCTGTTTTGATCATCCCCTTTATGAAACTTCATGAATATGATTCTTGAAAGACAATTTCTGAGACGTAGAGCTAAAGGTCTAGGGGTTACATCTTCTATAAGCCATTTTCCATAAGCCAAGTCTACGGGTTGCATTTTCCACGAGCTATTCCAAAAAGAAATATTTTTTAAAAGGCATATAACCACTGCCTACTTAAAAAAAATAAAAATAAAAATTTGAAACTTGAAAAGTTAAAAAAAAAAAAAACTGTAGAACTTTTTAAAATGGAGCCCAGACCCATCCCCAGAAATTGTGATTTAATGTTTTTCTTAAGGAAAAAAAAAGTAATTCAGATGCTCAGGCATGATTGAGAACCAGTGTACTATCAAGAGTACGCCAAGCCACCCTTGGTTCCTAATGGGTTATCTACAATCCCAAAGAATTTATTTAAAAGAACAAATAAGATCTAAATACTACTGCAACTAAGGCTTACAATAGTGTTTTTAATTATCATTTGTTTAAAATATGCAAATGAACCAAGAGACAGTCCAACCTTAAGGTGGACTGGTGACTGTTCAGCTTTTAATTCACCTGAAAATAACTGAGACTAAAGCTACTTTTATTTTAATAATCCTAAGAAAATAAAATTTAACTTACAAATTATTCAAATGGAAGTTTCTTACCTGAAACAATCCATCATGAATATTGATCACAAGCAAAGGCTTCTTAAGATTATGTGTGTAGAATATATATGTGCAGAATAATAAAAATAGTTATTTCAAAATAAAAGATGTCAGATATTTTGACATGTGATATTAAACGTGATTTTTTAAGCATAAGAAAATGTTAAATTTTAAGTACAGTAGAAAAATAAATCACCTCAAACTTAGGATATACCTCTATAATTTAAAAAGACAACACCCCTAATGGTAAGTAAAATGCCCCCAAAATCTTTTAAATATAATATCAATGGAAATCCCAAATAAATTAATCTTGCTTGTTTCTACCACAAGAACTGGGTAGTTAAGTAGATATATTTTATATTTACTCAAGAAGGGCTCCATGTCAAAACTCAATTGAAAATTAAGGACTTGATCTCCCAAATAGCACTTCTCAGATGCAGTTTTGAGACAGAAAAGCAATCAACAGGCAGATAAATCAAGAATCTACAAAAAAGCTAAAAAGTTCATAATGGCTTTCAAGCTGAGACAGTTTCCCCATGCAGAGCCTTCCCCATGCCCAACCTTCATTAAAAGAATATTTCTTTCTAAAAGGCTTTGCACAGCCATCAACTATGAGAAAACCATATTTAATACCCCCTGCAACATCCCCACTGATGGAGTCTCAGGACGGTCTGAATCTAAATGCTCCAACGCAGCTCATCTATTCCTCTCTTCACCACACGCTTCTCATGTTATTTCAGATGATGGTGAACACCTGCTGAATTCTGAAGCCTCTGCACCGAGAGCAACTTTCAAGAAATTAGCTCTCAATCCAAACTGAACTTCTCCAGCAGAGGGAATGCTAAGAGATTCCTCGAGACAATAACTTCCCCTTCTAACACAACAAGAATTCTTTAGTGTTGGAGTTGATTCTGAATATTTTCAAACATTTCTCTCCTATACATGAGTATTAAAATAAAGACTGAAGGCCCCTCCAAGTTATCTTGATAATGTGAGCTGCCAATCGTGACAGGAAGAAAATGAGCCGATTATAGATGCTTGTTCTTGGATCACTAGCTGTCATTGCCGGTGAAACTGGAATTAACCAGAACTTTACATATGGAGCGTTCTGATTACCAGGAGGTCTCTAATATTCCTTTCTTTCCACCTCCTACTTTTGTCAGAAAAATGAGCACAGTTTTACATTCTTTTATTATTTCATACTTTTGCAGACTTATAAATGTACATTTGGAAGATGAAGACATATCAGTACAAAGATCCAAGAAGCTGGTGGGTTTTATGGAGACAGAGCAGCCAACTAGAGTTTAGGTTTCATAGTCACACTTGAATTCAAATAAACATCCATTTAATCACGTATTCTGCATAACCTCAGGTACTGGTAACTTAACCCTTCTGAGTCTGTCCTCTTATTATAAATTACATAATACTTCTAACTGTACTACAATATTATAATTTATCATACAATCACACTGTAATAATACTTCTCTCATTATGCTGTTGTGAGGACTAAATGGAGAATGTACATTACCTAGTATAGTAGGTGCTCAATAAGTGACACCTTCTTTTTAAAAAATGGTGCTGCCAGAAGTAATATGTTTATGATGAAACTCAGCTTTCTAAAAACTGCTTACAAAGTAGACTTCTAAAGGGACCTAATGTGCATACATAGTCAAAATGTATTTATGACAGATTCTCTTGCAGTAAACCACAGTATCTACCTGATTTTAAAGAACAGCATTTTTAATCCCAATTGTGAGAGTTAGCATTAGGTGACCAATTCTCAATACAAATCCATTTAAAAATATTTTTATATAGCTTTCTTTCATGTTTACATGATAAATGCTGGAGCTAGGAAAGAAGATTCTTCCTTCGTTACATTGTATTTTAAATTTACTTAGCGTACAAGCCGATAAAAATAGGAAAAAATATTAAAAATTTTAAGTTAGTCTACTTTTCACTTAAATGCTTACATAATACCTGGAGAACATAAAAATTACTAATCATAACAAAGTTGTTTTTAAAAATCCTCAGGTAGTTAATATAGTGAAATCATGAAGTCACAAATTAGAATAAATTTGAACTCATCAGTGTTAAGACCTCAAAAGTAGTCTTAGCTCAAATACAATGTACCTTAACTCACATACATTGCTCATAGCACCTGTATTTACTTTCTCCTGTTACACTTTATTGAGCTTGCTTCAGTAATTGTGTTACCTAGCAAGTGTCTAGTACATAGGAGAGTTTCAATAAATAACAATGTGTAATAAATGAACTCAATATTTAAAACATATGCTACCTATTCTAAGAAAATAAATATAATATTTTAATGTGATCTTATGGAACAGATTAATTATGGAGTAAATTAAACTATAAAAACATTTATTCAAAACAAAACTAGTTTATCTACTATACTTAAATATTACTAAGTTTACAAAAAAAAAAACACCATGTACAAGTTTTCAGCAACACATTTTTCCTAATGTATAAGAACACATAATGTGATCTGCTAAATATATTCCTCTCATCTCTGAAGAATAGATGAGTCAATATGATCCATTAAAAACGCTAATATAACAGTATCCCACCGCCTTTGTCATTTCTATTTCTTTAATTTACAGAAAGTTAGGCAAACATTTAGCCATTTATTTATTTACTGAATAGAAAATATATCCTGAAAATACAATGAAAGATTAACTAAATGTCTAAATATTTAGTAGTTCCACATAAATTAGATTTGTTAAATATCTAAGTCTAACAATTTGCTAAATTTCCCTACTAAATACATAAGACTATACAAATATTTTTTTATTTCCAAATAAATTTTTTTATTTTACAGACTATTTACTTGCATTTGTGGGTAATTTTGATATTAAAGGTTGCACAGCATTTTCACAATATAAGTAAATAACTTTTAAAGAATTTTCTAAATGGAAAATCACTTAGGCACACAAACACTCAGAGATATTTTCTTAAGGCAGTATATATGTTTAAAATATTATAGCTAAGACTTGATTATTCAAAAAGACTATACTACTGGGTATTTAGGATTTGGATTTTTATCTCCCTCCTGTTATCTTCATTTCTATCATTTTACCTCTTATCATGGGGATTCTCAAACTTTTTACATTATGTGAGTCACATTCTCTCACAAAACGCCTAGTTCATCCACTTCTCCTTGGGAGAGGGAGAGGAAAAAAGGGGAGGGAGGGAGGGAGGGGAGTGTGTGTGTGTTTTGGGTTAGGGGTGTGCCATGAGGAGGTGGGACCTTCCATAATTAAAAGGAAGACTGCTATGCTTTTAAGATGATCATGTGCAGGATTTTTTAAAGTAAGATACTATATGTAAATAACTTTGCACAGAAGCTGAGACATGGTAAACATATAATATATGATACATATTATTATCATGGTATTCGTTTATGTTATAAACTTGTTGATGCCAAATTTCTAAGATCAAGACCAAAGGACAGACCACTGATGATGTGGAGAACCTTCACATCACTAATTATTTTCACAGAATCACTGCACCAAAGCAGATTTCAATTGTTTTGAAATGTTGACAATGCCACTGCAGGAAAGTAACTGAAAGTCATCACGCAAGAGATACAGGTAGAAATTAAACTCTAATCAGTTATTTTTAACTTCATGTCAAAATTCCTAGAAAAAATGTTCGTGAGGGATTAGTTCCACAACGATCAAATGAAGAGGTGACAAGCAGTGTTTCTTTATTCAGAAAGTCTGCTTCAAGCAAATATAAAACATACAACCTGAAGCAGTTACAGACAGGGTGATGTGGGAAAAGAGAAAAATATTAATTTAAAACTAATGGTTAAAATAAGAACTCACACAGTGTGCACTTCGACTACCTATATTCTCCATCAAAGATAAAGAAGTGAAGATAGGTGGTTGCCAGGTGCTGAAGGGAGGGAGGAGTGGGGAGTTAGTGTTTAATGGGCATGGAGGTTCAGTTTTACAAGATGAAGAGCGCTACGGAGATGGATGGTGGTGATGACTACAAGACAGCGTGAATGTATTTAACATCGCTGAACTGTACACTTAAAAATGGTTAAGATGGTAAATTTTGTTATGTATATTATACCACAATGAAAAAAGTAAAAAAAACAAAAAAAAGTAATGACAGATCCTTAAAATTGCTTGAAGTAAATGAGCCCTGAGGAATATAACAAATGCTTATTTTCCAACCTTCTGAGATAACTAAAGTGAAAAACCAGAGATTCAGAGGGATGCTACGACAAACAGAAGTTAGTAAGACGAGGCATATGTGAGCACGCCATACTGTAATTTCAGAGCTTCACCCCTTTCCACACTAGTTTAATTAACCCGAACTGAATTTGACTAAACTGAAGTGAATAAGTCTAATAGTGGTTTATGAGTCAATAACTCTATGAGGTAGGTACAATTACTATCGTCCTTGTTTTTCACAGGGGGAAACTGAGACCAGGCATAACAAGTTTAAGTAATTTGCCTGAGGTCATTTTGCTAGTAAATGACAGAGGTGAGATTCAGACCCAAGCCATCTGGCCCCAAAGTCATTTTGCTATGGATCTCTCCAACAACAAAACGGCTAATCACCCTTTGGAAAAATAATGCAACGTCAAGTCCGAGTTAAAGTTTTCAAACAGTGAAAAGCTTTTAACTATCCTAAGACTAAGTCTGACTGTCCATTCTCTCCTTTCCGAGATGCATCCTCTTTGTTTACATGATATATTCCATGAGGAATTCAATTGAAGGATGATAAAGGCAGGTAAAGAAAATCTGACACCAAAGGTTTAGGGCTTTAAGCAAGATTAGGACAGCATTTGATACTTATATTAAAATGTCAAAATTCTTAATTAGCTTCAAATAAGGTATAACAAAGGGTATGAACGTCTCCATCATACACTATCTGAACACCCCTTAAAGGAAAAGGGGTTACAAAAGAATGAGAGTTCAAATAAACATGTCAATTCTCGGAAACATGCAAGATGACGTTCACTCAAAGTGCCAATATAATGATATCCTAGGAATATTTGGTATGAACTAAGGAGCCAAATTTTAACATTTTAATTGATCTTTCTTTGTAAAGCTGGAAGCACTTACATGTATGTTTATTTAAATACCTCACCACAGGTAACTGCAAAATAAATTGCTCAATTTACAAAATGTAAAAGGAAGATTCAGTTTTCACATGAACAACATCTATGGAAAAAAGTACCATGTAAAAAAGATAGAAATCCTCTGTTAACCACAGGTAAAGCTAAGCAAGAAAAATATTTTATTGATTCTGACCTAATCACATCCCATATCTTCTGATCTTTGATTCTCTAGCCTAGCCATCTTATAAAGAAGAATCCACCAAAATAATGACCACAACCAGCACCAGTTAGCCAAAGACAAGGAAAATAACACAACTGTACAAAATTCATATTTTATCTCCTGCTTGTACAGTAAGAATTCAGAAAAATCACAAAGGTGACCTTGCTTACCAGAAAGCGCTCAAACTTTTAAAAGTACAACCAAGACTATCTTCCTGATAACTCCCAACCATTCATTAGAATCAATGACCCCCAAATCTGAAAAGGTTATGCATCCCATAATTACTAAGTGACAACTACTACATGTCTCAGTTTAAAAGAAAACAAGTAAACGTTTCACTTTCTGCCTTTCAACAAACAGATTAAATTATTTTTAAGCACTCGCGTGAGGCAGACTGGAGGACCCAAGACCTAAACCTCAGCAAGCCCAGGGGATCCCTAAAAATCTGACCCAAGCGGGCCTCTCCAACCTTCAGGCACCCTTCGGTGAACAGGCTACCTGGGCACCTGCTTTGCGCTTACAGACACATATGACCCCAGGTACTAAGTATACACCGTATGTGTGCACACCGGGCACCATGCACACACACTAACACTGGGTATCACTTGCCCGCACCGGGTACCTTGCGGACACTGTACATAACACCAGGTGCCACGTGCACACAGGGCACCACGCGAACACCATATATAACACTGGGCATTAAGAGCACACCGTATACACACCGGGCACCAGGCGCACATCGGGCACCATGGATACACCATATTTAACACCAGCACCGTGGACAACCGGGTACCACGCACACACAGTACGTAACACCAGGTGCCACGTGCACACCGGGCACACCGTATATAACACCGGGCCCCACGGACACACCGTATATACACCGAGCACCAGGCGCACACCCGGCCCCACGGACACACCCGCACCAGGCCCACACCGTAAGCACCTCCCCAGCTGACCCAGAGAGAGAGACGTGAGGGACAGTCCACGTGGACGTTGGGGTCTCCGGGCCGCCCCGCATCCCAAACCGGCCTGCTGGGCCCCGCACAGCAGCTCCTCTCCGGACGGGCGCCGGGTGGGAGAAGTGGCGGAACCCGCGGCGGTCCCCGGGGCCCGGGAGGACCTGTTGAGACGGAGGCCTCTCTGCCGCCGGCTCCAACCGCGGGGGACGCGGACCGAGCCCCGCCTGGTCCTTGGGGACCGCCCTGCCCAACCGCGGCCACCGCTTCCAAACAACGAGCTGCGGCCGCAGTCGCTCCCTCCCGCCTCCCCACACTCACAGGGCCGCGTTCCGCCGGACCCCGACCCGCGGCCGCGGGCCCCGAGGCCTGGCCGTGCGGCGACGGCCGTCCCGGCGGGCGGCGCTCACGCGACTCCCCGGCTTCCCAGCCCGAGCAGGCCCGCGCGGTCCTCCTCCGGGGCCTCCCCCTCTCGGGCCCGCCCAAGGCGAGGGGGCGCGGGCGGACCCCACAGGCCCCGCCGCCCCGCAGGCCCCGGCCGCCCCTCACAAAGCTCCGCGGGCAACTCGGGGCCGTTCGCGGGAGGGTGAGCGGCGGTCAGACCCGTGCCGGCGGCCCGAGGGGCTGCAGCCGGCCCGGGTTCCGCAGAGCGGCGGCGCCCCCGCCACAGACGCCCCCGCCCGCGCCCCGCCGAGCTTCTCCCCACCATTATGCTCCGGTCCTCGCCGCCGCCGCCGCCGCCGCGCCCGGCCCTCCCCCTCCGCGCCCGGCCCCGCCGCCCGCGCCGCCTCCTCCTCGCCGCCGCCGCCTCCTCCCGGGCCTGGGCCGGCGGGGCGCGGGGGGGCTCCCCGTCTCCGGCTCCGCGGGCTCGCTCTCCCCGCCTCCCTGCCGCCCTCCCGGCTCCGCGGGCCCGGCCTCCCCGTCGCCCCGCCGGCTCCGCGGGCCCGGCCTCCTCGTCGCCCCGCCGCCCTCCCCGTCTCTCCGTCGTCGCCCCGCCGGCTCCGCGCCGCCCTCCGCCCGGCCCGGCGGGGCCGGGGCGCCATGTTTACAACCCTCCACCACATCACACGCGAGCGCCCGGACGAGGGAAGGCGCGGCGGCCGCAGTGGGCCGGCAGGGCCGGGGGCGCGGAGGCCCCGCCGCCGCCCGCACTTACGGTGTCTCCGCGCCGAGCGGCGGGCCCGGGGCCCGGGGGCGGGAAGTTGGGGCGCCGCCGCCGCCGGGAAAGTTTGCGTCCTGCGAGGCCGCGGCCCGCTCACATGGCGGTGTCTGCGCGGGGCGGCCGCTCGCCCGGCCCGGCCTCCTCCACCTCCGCCCGCCCCCGGAGTTGCCCGTGCTGCCCGGCCGGCGCGCCGAGGGCTCGGGCGCGGGCCCGCCGGCCGCGGGCTGCGGGCTCCCTCCCGGCCGGGCCGGCGCCGTGCACGCCCACACCCACCTTCCCTCGGTCCTGTCCTCCG
This sequence comes from Tapirus indicus, assembly GCA_031878705.1. Lineage (NCBI taxonomy): Eukaryota > Metazoa > Chordata > Mammalia > Perissodactyla > Tapiridae > Tapirus > Tapirus indicus. The sequence continues at coordinate 127,761,558 of CM062925.1, forward strand.
CGCCTCTGTCCAAATTTGTTTCAGCATATTCCTACATCTCCGCACATGCACTTCATGTCAGTACACACGTGAAAGCGACGTACGCGCCGGCACGCGGGAGCCGAGAGCCGAGCACACAAAGGTCCCGGCGCTCGCAGCATTGTTAGGCTCGGACCCGCGGGGCTGAGGGCAATGCCCGGCCCACGGCTGTTTTTATGTGCGATGTACCTGTTTTATAGTGTACACCGTCCGGAAATGCAAAGTCTTTGAGAAGCATTAATTTTTAAGTTAACAAAATTGGTAAAGTGGTTTAATGTCTTTTTTATTCTATCATCAAAAGGAATTGCAGGGATATGCTAAAGTCCTCATCCATACATACACAAATAGGACTTCCAAAAGAACAGGACCACATCAATTTAGCGAAAACTACAAATTTGTGTAATGAAAAGTAGGTTATCTTTTTTAGTTTGTGATTCTGGATCTAACCAGAGAAGATCCCAATACATGGTTTAATAAAGTCTCAGAGATTAGCATACTTTTCTAGATTTCACGTATTTCCCCTAATGATCTTTCCCCACTAGTTTGGAAGGAAGGGCCTATCAGCCAAAATTTCTTACTCTGATTCTCATTGGACATATGTACCTAAAAATCATTGGAAAGAAACTTACAAGAAATTTTGAGATTCTAATTCAATTCATCAATCTTCTCTAAAACTAAGTTAGAATTTAGAAGTGGGTGGTACTTGCATATGTGTTCTATGATGTACACCAGTCAAGGAAACAATCTTTCAGCCATTCCTAGCCCTGAGAGTTTTTGCTTATCTCAAGGGACAACACGAAATAATTTTAACTCATTTTAATTTTACAGATGAATATATGCCGTTAAAATCCAGCAGAGGGGTTAAAGGATGTTAGAAAAAATCAAGCTATATCTGGTTTGAATGCTGGACCAGGAATTCTAACAATAGCTTTAAGTAAGTCACCTTTTTTTTTCATCATCTATAAAATAGAGGACTACATGGTTCTATATATTTCATGGAGACCACTCAAGACAACATCACATATGTATAAAACTAGGAAAGAAGTGACTGCATAACTCCACATTTTTCTCCAATTAAATTTTTTAGGCATTATTTCAATTTTTGTACCCAGATACTGTCTCTCATTCTATCTAATATAACTTAGATTACCCCTGAATTTCCTAGTGGTTTTACCTAGAATTTAACCCTTGGCTCTATTTTCCCTTCACAACAGTTTTATTTACTTCATTTTTCCCTCAGCTGAGTGAATATGGGGGAACAGGAGGTGGTCTGGGGGTCAAAGGTTTGGGGTTGGGAGTTGGGGGGAGGCTGAGAAGACCAAAGTAGTTACTTCTATACAACTTATGTTATACCATGAATTTATCTGCCAGATTGCAAAGAAAAGGCAAGGGACCGAGGTGTCAGGGACAAGAGAGGAAACGGAAGAGTAGTGGGCAGTGAGGAATGGTTTGTGTCAACTTACACATATTCAGAGACTTGGCACCACCCAAAGAAGGACCCCACACAACACCCCTGTTCTTGCCTAACCCCAACCAGCGCTCTCCACACTTAGCCAATACCTGACTTGATCAGCATACCACTTTTTCCAGATTCTGATTTAAGAAATATTATGTAAATAGAGAGGCATGGATTATTCAACAAATTGATGTGGAAAATTTGTCTATTTAAAAAATAAATCAAATTATATTCTTACCATACACTTCACACCTAAAAATAATCCAAATGACTTAAATACTATTACTGTAAAAACTGAAAATCACTTTCCAAAAGGTAGAAGAAAATCTAGGTGAATATTTGTAAGACTGAGAGTGGAGAATATCCCAAGCCCTATAGCAATGATTTTTATCACAAAAGAAAAGAGTGATAAATTTGACTATATAAAAATTTACGGATCCTATATGTCAAAAACAAATATAGGCCTACTTAAAATACATCCATTAGGGTTACGACTTTTACACTTTATAAGGAGTTTTTTCTAATACGCTTTCTCCCACTTTCTTCACATGATGAGGACCAATCCGGATTTCTTAGTACTGGCTTCCCAGCTATGTAGAGTAGGGGTCTCCTATTAAGTTCTTGGAGAGTGTTCCTGGTTTGCTAATATGTAGCAATAATAAGCTCATGCACATGCTCCTAAAATACACTGTTTTTATTTCTTTTTTTTGTGGGGAAGACCAGCCCTGAGCTAACATCTGTTGCCAATCTTCCCCTTTTTGCTGAGGAAGACCGGCCCTGAGCTAACATCTGTGCCCATCTTCCTCCACTTTATGTGGGACGCCGCCACAGCGTGGCTGACAGGCAGTGCGTCGGCGGGCGCCCGGGATCCGAACTCGCGAACCCCGGGCTGCCAAGCGCGGACTAAACCGCTGCGCCACCAGGTGGCCCCTGTTTTTATTTCTTTATTTCGCCTTAACTATTATGTTTGGTTTTATATTTTTGTTTTGCGTTAAAGGTTAAATTACGTAAACATTGAGTACTGTGTGTATGGTTTGTTTGAGAACATAGCCTGAAGTGTATGGTGCAGAATAACTGTGAAAAAGCTTCAGGAATGCAGATAAGCATCACATTATAGAGAAATTAGTGAATAGAAAGTGTTATGTTGGGTTATCGTAAGTAATGCAAACCAGTAAAGTAAACAGGTCCATTTCAATGAGACTTGGTGTTTTTCATTTATGGGGACTCAGAGATGCATAGCATTTTTTTCTGATTTAAAGTAATAGTAACTGCATTTTCAATTTACAAGAATGGTTTGTCAATAACAAATTACCGTCATAAAGTGGGGAAGATTGTACAAATAAAATTAAATGGCAAACAAATTGGGAGTATATACATATATATATGTAAGAAATAAGAACTAGGGTAATAGTCTCTAAATATAAAAAAGCTATAGCACATTAATAAGATAAATGCTAACATCCCCCCCGAAAAGGACAAAAGCCATGGATAATTTACAAAAGAAGAGCTATAGACTATTAATAAATAGTGGCAAGTGTTCAGATTCACTAATAACAAAATGACAAAAGAACAGGACACTGCTTTTCTTCAAATGGCACAATTCTTCTTCAATGATAATGCTATTGAGAGTTAGTGAAATGGACACTCATGCACCATCGATAGGAAATTGAATCAGTATGAACGCTTTTGAAATACCAAGAACCTTAAAAATATTTATATCTTTGACCCCAGATGTCAATATTTAGAAATCCGTCCCAAAGATATCATCTGAAAGGTAAGCAAAAGTGTGTGAGCAAGTTGTTCACGTTCTTCCCTACTTAAAAACCTTAACGATTTCCTACTGCATCTTGAATAAAATCAAACCCTCGTCTTTGGCTGACAAGGCCCAGCATCATCTGGCCCTTACCTACCTCCTAAATTTAACTTCATTATGCATTTCATTCCCGCCTCACCGACCGTTGTCCCATTTCAGGATGATACAAACATCTTCCAGAACATCTTTCCCCCATCTTCCCAGGGATAATCCTACTTATTCTTCAGGTATCTGTTCAATTGTCACTTTTTCCAGAAGGACCTTCCTGAGCTCCCAATCTAAATTAGTCCTCTCTGTTTTCCTCCATAACACAAAGATTATTTGTAATGATATATTTACCTTAGTGTTTATGAATGACAAGAGGATTTGTTCTCCATAGCATGCCCGGGCACCCAATAAGTATGATTAAATGGAAAAATGCCACAGATAAAATTGGTGGTCTTGTTGCACTTGACACAGAGCACTGTCCAGATATTGGTGTTTTGCTTTTAAATAACATAATACTAATGGCTCTGTCACTCAAGTATTGTAGTCCTTCTTAAGGCATATTAATTAAAACTATGCGTTAATTTGATCACGTTATACTTAGGTTAATAGCTCAGGGCTGTGGAGTAAAAGATCTTGTAAATGTAGGTCTCCTGAGCCCTGAGAGGAGCCGTGTAATATTCTCTCTGCCCGTGGATGTGTGTGCATGGGTGTAAGACAGAAGAGGTATAGATTCCTGGGGTGATATTTCTGAAGCACATCAATACACTTTTCTCACTTGCATTTCCATGCATGAGAGCCCTTAGCCCAAGGCATCCCTGTACCTTGGAGGGGCCTTAGGCTTGTCACAGCAAGAATGTAGATAGAAGGAAAGTTAATATTAAGCTGCTGACATCCCAAATAAGGAATTTTAATCTGCAGCAAGACAATAGGATTGCAAGCATCGCTTTATTGAGAGATAACAGGATTCTCCAAATTATTTTTTCTCCATTTTTAAGGTATTTAGAAACAGATCTGGCATAGCAGACCACTGAACTTGACCACCCAGGGTGGGGCTGGGGATGAAACTAGGGGAGAGGGGAGGCAGAAAGCTAGTAGTGAGGTGTGTAACCGCTGAGGGTTAGGTAGTTTTTCCAAATATTTGGCCCTCAGGACTCTCTGATGAATTAATGAATGAGGTTTATCACAGTGTTTTTTGTAATATCAATAAAATCAAATGGAAATAAGATAAAAATCCAACATTAGAAACTGTTAATTGAAAAGGAATATAAAACCACATATGCATATGATTTCTGTCTTGCTAGTATTAAAAAGAAATATTGTAGAAGAAAATGTTGACAATGCATATTTCTTTGAGTTACAGATATTTTCTTTTTAAAAAATCTTTGTTCATAATCAGGAAAAAAAATTACTGGTAATACTAGCCTGAGAAACTGGTTGTTCCCCATGTATGGAACGACAACCGTGTAGGTAGCCCTTACTTGGAAGACTATATACTTTCCAGAAAAATGAGTATAAAATTAAGTTGTATAAAATCTCATTTTCCATTTATTTCTTTAGTTAGCGTATAGAGAGATTCGTGACTGTAATCTATACATAGTTCATATCCCAAAATTTATATTAAAAGCCAAAAAATATAACTATTGGGCAGAAATGAATGTAAAATATTTGTGGGTAGTTGTCACAGAAGAAGCTCACCATAAGGAAAGGTTTATAAATGTGTCACTTATCGAGGAGACTAAACTCTAACTCATAAAAATGAGTTTTAGTAATTATTACCTGACACACTATGTTGTCCCAATAGCAAGGCAATGAAATTTTATGTGGATTCTCATTGTAGAAAACAGATAAGGAGGACTGTCCTTCAGAGACAGCAGCTGTGATATCTCTGAGAAAACATGGGGCTCAGTAGCATGCATTTTGAAATTCACCAATCCAAAGAAAAGATTTGTCTGTGTTCCATAGTATGAAACATAAAGTTTCCAACGTAAGATATTACCATAGCAACTAGTTACTGGTAACAAAGTAAGGACTGTTGCAAATGACTCTGTGAGTGTACATTGAAAGTAATAACATCCCTGTAACAACATCCTTTTTTACTCATTTATCTTTAGAGATGCTTCCTGATGTGGGAGAGAAAGGGATGGAATCAAAACACACATCCGTGGGAAGGCGTGGCCTAGGTGAATGTCATCTCTCACGCGTTTGTAAACGAGAGAGGCGTCAGTTTTCTCCTTTGTAAATGAGGGCTGTTCACTAATTGCGCTTTAAGGTTCCCATTGGCGCTACAATTCTACAAACTCTGGCGCTAGCCTCGCACTGTTCCTGGAAATCCTGTTGTCTCTGCCTGTTCTGACCTAGCTTGTTCTAATGTCCTTTGTGAAAATTCTTTCATCATTCTTCCTGGTTCATGTACCCTTACTTCTCTTTACCCCTGGTTTCCCTTCTTCTTTCTTTTTCCCCCTCTGCTGGTTGGTTGGTTTGGGTTTAAACGATTCCTGGCCTCCGCACAGGCACTGTCAGTCCCATTGGCTCCGGGTAGAGGCCTCTCTCCCTCTTCTTCATTTAAATGTTGAAAACACCAGGACATTTACATTTTTATATACATCCTCCAACCTCTCGTCAGGGATATATTTTCAACATCTTGTCACTTTTTAGGGGGTGACAAAATTTAGTCACATTCTACACCTTCATCTTCAGAAGGATTTCACGTAGTGAGTTTACACTGAGCAGGAGACACCTGCAGGTACCTGTCACCAAGGCTTACAGTCAGCGATGGAGGGTGAACCCACCTGATCAAGGGAGCAGGGGACAGAAGGCCCATCTCAGCGCTGCATTTTACAGAAATTCTTTTCTCTCATTACCCCCTATTTGTGTTGACAAATGAGGACCTGTGGAAAACAGTCTGAGTTTCTTTAAAACCTAGCACTGTGGATATATAGTATTTAAGATTTTCTTTCCTATTCTCTTCCTTCAGCTTCATGATAGTTGTGATTGGATAGTTGTGTTCCTTCTCACACAAATTCATATTTAAGAAAACAACAGAGTATTTTCTATCGACGACTTTGGAATTGTATCTTGTTCTGAAGGATCCTCCATTTTTTAATATACAGAGAAGCTTTCTTTCAGATTTGGATAATTGACATAAAAATGATGTCATCTTTATGCATGTTTCAGGTTTGTAATACCAATAGAGTTGAGAAAAATTCTAAAACGGCTTAGGGAACAAGAACATTAGAGGTAACAATTCTAAATAAATAGCTCATGAGAAAATTGTCTTCTAGAAGTAGTAAAATATAAAATGCTACTTACGCTTTAAGGTTCCCATTGGCATTATGTGTTCTTACCTTCTTTCTAACATTTGTAAGAAACTGTATCTCACTGAATTGCCTGGTGATAAATCCCTTAAAAAGTTGGAGAAAATTTTAAAAACATTTTAGATCTCCCATGAGAAATATGTAGAAAGTAAAAATCTAGGGAAACAGTGAAATGAAAAGTAAATAATTGTAGTGCTAAATTACACTTTCTTAAAAATTGTTACAGTCCCAAAGTATTTCCTGAATTATTTGGTCATTGTCTATACATTTTGATGGTCTTCTTTGCTCATGTGCAGTATTCAGATAAAGTCAGAGAAAAGCTGCAGAGAGCACTACTTCCTTTTTTTCTTTTTATTTAGCTGCACTAAGATTTCAAACACAGGAAGTTCTGCTTCCTCGACAGCTGCCTGTGGAAACAAGTGCATTTCTTTCTGTTTCTGACCCACCACCAGCGGTCAGGCCACCTCTCGCGGCTGAGGCTTTTTCTGCCCCCTCTTCGCTTTCACACACACTCTCACTCCTGGGCCAATTGTTCTTTCTTATGTGCATTCATTTCTCTTTTTCTTATCTCTATTTTGAAAACTCCATCAGAATATGGGCAAAAAAGGTAAAAGAAAAAGTGAAACAGCACATTTTTGGTATTTTATTAGTAATTGTATTTTTTTTAAAGGACAGGTGCTAAAAGAGAAAGTAATTGCATCTATAGATTACAATGACATTTAGGGGTAATTATAGAATTTCTTACATATTTACTAATGTCCTGAGTGTTAATTATAAAACTGTTTTATTGTGCACCTCGATTCTAGGTAAGTCTATAACTGAAATAAACACTTGCTGTTTGTTTCAAATGCATATGTATTTATTTCTACTAATATTTAACCAAGAGTTTCTATTAGAGGTTGTTGCTTAGTTGCTATGTGTTAAATACATTTGGAATCCTTCACGTAAATGGCTGTGTCCACAAGTTCTCACACATGCCCACACACACACACTAGCAACATGGCTAAACAAATTGTGATTTATTCATAGGCAGGATTTATGTAACCATTAAAGAAGTTGTTGATAAAGGTTATATTTCTATGTTAAGTGAAAAACTAGGATATACGTTAGAGAAAATGATCACACCACATAAAAGTAAACATATTATTAATAAAAAAAAGACCAGAAGGAAATATGATAAAGTACTAAATATATTAATCTCTGGCAAATAAAATTATATGTGATTTACTTATCCTTTTTTATATTTTTATTTTCTTGATCATGTATTCAATTTACAATTATAAAAGAAAGTTGCTCTGAAAATAAAATATTTGATGTTTGAAGATTTGCTGTATAACTTTAAATGGTGTTTAATAGTAATGAGACTATCCTCAAAAGTAGCATACAATACAGTTAACAGAAAACTTATTTCCAATTAAAATTTCTATGAATACATTTCTTTCTTTTTTTTTTTTTTTTTTGGTGGGGAAGACCAGCCCTGAGCTAACATCCGTCGCCAATCTTCCCCTTTTTGCTGAGGAGGAAGACTGGCCCTGGGCTAACATCGTGCCCATCTTCCTCCACTTTATATGGGACGCCGCCACGGCATGACTGACAGGCAGTGCGTCGGCGGGCGCCCGGGATCTGAACTCGCGAACCCCGGGCTGCCAAGCGCGGACTAAACCGCTGCGCCACCGGGCCGGCCCCCATTTATTTCTTTAAATGAGAAACGACTCTACTGTTCATAGTAACATTAAATTGAAGCCATTTGTCTAAGTTAAAGAAATTGAATATTGACACTTTCATATTGTTCAACTTAATAGCATTGGTCTTCAGATTCCCTGAGTGAGATTTCTGAAAAATAAAAGTAAAAGTGAAGCCAGACATAGTGTGTTCTTTAGGAAAGTGGTAATCCAATAGAATGAGCTGGAGTCCAATTAGAAGAAAGTGCGCAGAGCATTTCATTTTCCTTCAAACTCAACTTTAAAAGTCAGTTCAATAATTTACATTGAAAATTATAGTGATGTTGAACTTATACAGCTCATGAAGGTAAGAAACTCTCTATATGATAGTGAGGCATTATAGTTAGAAAGTTTATTTCTCTATAAATGTACCTTTGAATGTTAAATCCCTTGCACAATAAGGACCTTTTTTCATAAAACTAAAATATTCTGAGCTCTGTGTAGTAGTTTGAGCTGCCCCTTACTGTGCTAGCTTATTTTATCCTTAACTACTGGTAATTTCATTCCTCACATTTTACTCGTGAGGAAACTGATATTTAGAAAGAGAAAATGTCTTGCCTAGGCTCATAGCTGGCAAGTGACTGAACTCAGACTTGAGTCCAGGATTATCTACTGATAGAATCTGAAGTCTGGGCTATTCCTAATATCATTTCAAATGTATTCCTCAGTTAGGAACACATTTTTTAAAGAATTTACCTATAATGTCACACACACACAAAAACTCCTTGCCTTGTGTTAAAATTTCTATTCTGTCTATTAGAACAAAAGATTAAAATTTTTAAATAAAAGATGCACATGCACTAAACAAAGGCTGTTAGATATGTGAAAAACTCTAAAATGAGCGAGGAAAAAAACCCCCAAAATATTGTATTCCAATAAGTCACCCAAAGTCAGAAAAATCTTTTCCTTTGATCATCTGCTATTTAGGACCATAGAATTCACAATTGGGCCCATCTTGGTTATTTCATTTATTATTTCCTTTAAGAAGTCTAGTATGTTCAGATTCTACTCTGGCAAGATTAGGTTGATGATGACAAGATAAAGAGAAGGAATTCCAAAGTTATGGTCAGGTGTGAGAGTTACAACTATTATGTTCTTTAATAATAATCCTTTTATCAAAGCATTAAAAATTTAGCCTGGATGACAAATTTTTAAATTGTAATTTGAATTTAAATATTTTATTATTGCTACTTGTATAAAATCAAATTCAACTTTGTGTACGACTCTGTGGTATATCCCATTTTCATGCTACAGAATTTGGTTCAGATTTGGGTCAACATCGTTTTCCCATTGCTTTTGCAGTGCTATATATCATGTAGTAAAGATTTGTTAAGTTTGAGAATAAAAGCAATAAAGAAAGCAAATTTTAAAATGAAAGGTAAAGTCAGAAACAACTTAGTATACATGCATTATATATAACCAACTAAGGAAACATTAAAATCATGTTTTCTTCATCTCTATTGAAATTATTAAATGTATTCTTTTTTGGTGAAGAAGACCAGCCCTGAGCTAACATCCATTGCCAATCCTCCTCTTTTTGCTGAGGAAGACTGGCCCTGGGCTAACATCTGTGCCCATCTTCCTCTACTTTATATGGGACGCCGCCACGGCATGGCTGGCAAGCGGTGCGTTGGCGGGCGCCCGGGATCCGAACCCGCGATCCCCAGGCTGCCAAACCGCTGCGCCACCGGGCGGCCCCTATTAAATGTATTCTTAAATTGATGTAAGTGTGCTGTTCCTAATCTCATAGAAGAACATGAAGAGTGCTTTCACTTGATACTTGAATTTTTAAAAATATTTTGAAACTGTAGATTTGTTCTTCCTTCCTTCCTTCTGTCCTTCCCTTCTTCCTCCCTCCCTCCTTGCCTGTCTCCCTCCCTCCCTCTTTTTCTTTCCTTCTTTTACCTCATGTGAATATATTTCTTCTTCCTCTCTGTGGAGTTCATACTCCCTTTAAACTTTACTAGCTAGATCACTGTGATCTTCCCATAATATGTATTCCTAAAATACTACAAGTCAAAAACATACAATCTAGCAATTAACATCATGCACTGTAGAGGTGAAGGAGACTTCCAAACATCTATTGGTCTAGAACTCTGTCCTTTGACCCATGGAAATATGTAAGAAAATTGGGTTCTAATAAAATCTCTTGGTCTGAAATATCCATTCCTGGTGTTGGACAGAAGCTGGAGCTGGATGGAAGTCAACAGCTTTGCAATACATTTAGGAGGTAGAACTGACATCCCTTCTTATTGTCTTGGATTGGGGTAATGAGAGGAGGGAAAAAATTAAGTGTATCTCCCAAATTTTTGAACTGAGTAACTAGAAGGATATTGTTGCCATTTTGAAGATGGAGAATACATGGGAAGGAATGGGTTTTAGAAAAGAATCAAGAATTCTGTTCCTGATGTTTAGTTTGCTGAAGACATGCAAGGAGAAATACCTGGTAAGCACATGATGTAGATATAGGTGTCAAGAACTTAAGAGAAAGGTGAAGACTGAGCAGATGCATTTGGGAATCATCAATGCATAGATGTTCCTCAATGTCATGGGCCTAGATAAAGCTGCATTCGGAGAGTGTATACAGGGAAAAGAAAGATGCCCAAATAAAAGTCCTATTAGATCTCTAAGTAGGAGTCAGCAAACGAGACCAAGAAGTTGGCTTGTGAAGAAGGACGAAAACTAGCTCTGTGTGATGTTATAGAAGTGAAAGAAGAAAAGGTTTTGATCATAGAGCATGATCTCTTGTGCTAAAAATTGCTGACAGGTCAAATAAAATGAAGCAGATGGGACATTTGGAGCTTATTGGTGACCTTCACATAAGCATTTTCCCTGTTGGAGTGAAGCGAAGCCAGATTGTTATAGCTTAGAGTGATTGTTAATTACTTTCCTCACATCCGAAAAAAAATTTGAGAGAAAAAGTTTAATATGTCTGAGAATAATCTATTATCAACAGGGTTACCAGATTATAGAGAAATGTTTTGGTAAAGGGGACTCAGGACTTTGTTCCTGGGCCATTCTGAGTCAAGATTTTGTTATTTTGCAGATAAAACCAAAGTCAAAAGAAAGTAATGTCCCATTTATTTTGCCATTACTTCTAATATCCAATTTTGTCTTATTCATATGTCTGTTCTCCTCCATTATTTGAACAATGGAAAATAATATCTCTTTCTGTCCACTAAAGTATAATTAAGACAGCAATTATATAAATAATATATATATTTAATATATATTTATATGTAACATAAACATATAAATATAATATATAAATAATATATTCATAGAGTAAGATTGTTTCTTCACAGGGACTGTATATATAACATAACATTTAGATATTAAAACTGATGTAAAACTTGTATTTTTTGTATTCATAGTTTAGTTTCCTAAGGTGGAAACTTAGATGATTGATTTTAGATCTTTCTTCTTTTCTAATATATGTATTCAATGCTATAAATTTCCTTCTAAACACTGGTTTTTCTACATCCCTCAAATTTTGATAAGTTGTCTTTTCATTTTCATTTAGTTCAAAATATTTAAAAATATTTCCTAAGATTTCTTCTTTGACCCATGTGTTATTTAGAAGTGTGTTGTTTAATCTCCACTTGTTTTGGGATTTTCCAGTTATCCTTCTCTTGTTGATTTCTAATTTAACTCCATCATGGTCTGAGAGCCAAAATTTCAGGATTTCTATTATTTTAAATTTGTTAAGGTGTGTTTTATGGCCCAGCCTGTGGTCTATCTGGGTGAAAGTTGTATGTGAGCTTGAGAAGAAGGCGTATCCTGCTGTTGTATGAAACAGTCTATAGATGTCTGTTATATCCAGTAAATTGACATTGCTGTTGAGTTCAACTATATCCTTACTGACCTTCTGCCTGCTGGATCTGTCCATTTCTGAGAGAGAGTCATTGAAATCTCCAGGTATCATAGTGCAGTCACCTATTTCTCCTTACAGTTCTATAAGTTTTTGCCTCACGTATTTTGATGCTCTGTTTTTAGGCACATATATGTTAAGAATTGTTATATCTTCTTGGAGAATTGACCCCTTTATCATTACGTAATAACCTCTTTATCCCTGATAGCTTTCCTTGCTTTGATGTCTGGTCCATCTGAAATTAATTTAGCTAGTCTTGCTTTCTTTTGATTAGTGTTAGCATGGTATCTTTTTCTCCATCCATTTACTTTTAATCTTTATATTTATATTTTAATCTGGATATTCAAAGTGGGTTTTTTGTAGAAACATATAGTTGGGTCTCATTTTTTTATCCACTCTGACAATCTCTGTCTTTTAATTGATATATTTAGACCATTGACTTTTAAAATGATTATTGATATAGTTGAACTAATATCTATGATATTCTTTACTGTTTTCCATTTCTTGCCCTTGTTCTTTGTTTCTACTTTTGTCTTCTACTCTTTTTCTGCCTTTTGTGGTTTTAATTGAGCATTTTATATGATTCTATTTTCTTTCCATTATTAGCATATCAGTTGTACTTTTTTATTTTTTACTTTTTTGTAGTGGTTACCCTAGAGTTTATACATTTAGAACGAATCCAACTCTCCTTTCAAATAACATTATACCACATCACAGGTAGTGTGAGCACCTTATAATAACAAAATAATTCTAATTCCTCTCTCCCTCCCTTTATCATTGCTATCATTCATTTCACTTATATATAAGTATACGTAAGCATACATATATATACATATCCAAATATATGTGTGTGTATCTATATATACCGAAGCATACATAATCCAATACATTGTTACTATTAATATTTTGAATAAATTATCTGTTAGATCAATTAAGAATAAGAAAAATAAAGGTTTTAATTTTACCTTCTCTTATTCCTTCTCTGATGCTCTTTCTTTCTTTATGTAGATCTGAGTTAAAGACCTTTATCATTTTCTTTCCCTCTAAAGAACTTTTAACATTTCTTGCAAGGCAGGCCTACTGGCAACAAAGTCCCTCAATTTTTATTTGTGTGAGAAAATCTTTATTTCTCCTTCACCTTTGAAGGATAATTTCACAGAGTACAGAATTCTGGGTTGATGGGTTTTTTTCCTCAAAACTTTAAATATTTCATGCCACTCTCTTCTTGCTTGTATGGTTTCTGAGAAGTCTGATGTAATTCTTATCTTTGTTCTTCTGGAGGTAAGGCGTTTTCTTCCTCCGGCTTCTTTCAGGGTTTTTCTTTATCTTTGATTTTCTGTAGATTGAAAATGACATGGCTTAGTGTATTTTTTTTTTTTTTGGCATTTATCCTGCTTGGTGTTCTCTGAGCTTCCTGGATCTGTGGTTTGGTGTCAGAAATTAATTTGGGGAAATTCTCAGTCGTTAATGTTTCAAACATTTCTTCTGTTCCTTTCTCTTTTCTTTCTGCTGCTTCTGCATATTCCCATTATGCACAATTTATACCTTTTGTAGTTGTCCCACTGTCCTTGGATATTCTGTTCTGTTTTTTTCAATCTTTGGTCTCTTTGCTTTTCAGTTTTAAAAGTTTCTATTGATAAATCCTCAAGCTCAGAGATTCTTTCCTCAGCTGTGTCCAGTCTACTAAAAAACTGGTCAAAGGCTTTCTTCATTTCCGTTACAGTGTCTTTTTTTTGGTTCCCTCTTAGAACTTCTATCTTTCTGCTTACGTTCCCCCTCTGCTCTTGCATGCTGTCTACTTTATCCATTAGAGCCCTTAGCATATTAATCACAGTAGTTTTAAAATCCTGGCCTGGTAATTCCAACATCCCTGCCATGTCTGGTTCTGATGCTTGTTCTGTCTCTTCAAACTGTGGAGGTTTTTTGCCTCTTAATATGGTTTGTAATTTTTTTCTTGATAGCCAAACATGATGTGCTGAGTAAAAGGAACTGCTGTATGTAGGCCTTTAGTGATGTGGTGGTAAGGTGATGGAGGAGAGGAAGCATTATATCTATAATTAGGTCTCAGTCTTTTAGTGGGCCTATGCCTCTGGACTGCAAACTTCACAAGCATTATTTTGGTTTTCTTCTCTTCTCTTTTAGTTGGAACAGGATGGCTAGAGTGGCCTGGAGTTTGGTACTTGCCCTGTGTCTTTCCTTCTTACAGATCTAAGAAGAGTTGTTGATTTTTTCAGTCTATTCAGCATTTACTTGTTGTTAGGATGCAATAGTGACTTCCAAGCTCCTTACCTGCAGAACTTGAAACTGTATTTGTAAGTTTATAAAAAATCTTTAGTGGCAAAAACTGGGCTTTATTCTTTAAAACCCTGAATAATATTAAGCACAGAGACGGTGAGAACCTATCATGGAGGCAGTGAGATGGCAGTTTGACTTAGACAGACATTGAGAAAACAGTATCTGAGTTTGACTTTACTCACTAACCTGGAGAATTGTCATTCAAATTATAGGTCAGTACCCACCAGGTCGTGCTATTGTGTGTACTGGGGTAAGGTACACACTGCTTGTGTGGTATATCTGCATGGATAATTTGTACGTATAACTTGTGTGTAGATGCACCTGACACATACTAGGTACCAAATAAACAGCAGCTATTAGGATTATTGGGTAAATAATAAGTGCTTAATAAAGATTTGTTCATTTAAAAGATGATAAGTAAACAAAATGACATTTCATTATTAATACTTGTAAAGTTCATTTCTTACTGAAATTACTAAGTTCTTTAGCTGAAACCACTTTTATGGAACATAGGAAAAACTGGGAGAAAAGAGGATTTCTTTGTATTCAATTCTGTCACTATGTAATTAATACAAAACTGAAGCTCTTAAAGCCAAGTCAAAGGTTAAACAGACACAGCAAAATGCAATTGTTACCTTGCTTAAATTAATTAAAAACACAACATAAGTTGGAGCCGGGCCGGCCCGGTGGTGCAGCGGTTTCGTCCGCGCTTGGCAGCCCGGGGTTCGCAGGTTCGGATCCCGAGCGCCCGCCGACGCACTGCCTGTCAGCCATGCCGTGGTGGCGTCCCATATAACGTAGAGGAAGATGGGCACAATGTTAGCCCAGGGCCAGTCTTCCTCAGCAAAAAGAGGAGGATTAGCAACGGATGTTAGCTCAGGGCTGGTCTTCCTCACCAAAAAAAAAAAAAAAAAAAAAAACAAAACATAAGTGATTTTTTCCATCCTTGTTTTTCTCCTTTGCAAAATGAGCACTCAACAGGATTACTATTTCTTTGGCTTGTTGGAATGAGAGAGCACGAGGAAGTGGTCTTTGGTGTCTAATGTTTCTTACCTTGAGAAGCATCATCCCCAAGGTGCATTTGCCATCATGTAAAAACATCACAAAAGTGTTTCATAAGACACAAGAGCCACATTTCTGCTAAATTAAACACAATGCCTGAGAGTACCGTTATCCTGCTGCTCTAACCCTGGCATTTTCCTCTCTGGATTTCTGATTAAAATTCTTAATATAGCAGTAAATTCCTTCTCTCTCTCAATAAAACTAAAATATGTATAAAATGAATGTGCTTAGTAACACAAGTGCAGAGAAATACTTATCTAATACTTTAGTGACACTAAACTCACAGACAATGAATTAATTCAGATTATATGGTAGAACCTCATAAACCTTCAAGGTTCATTTCAGTGCGTTAAATTGACCTAAAAATGATAACAACAGTTTTGGGAAATTATCAGTGTAGAGGGTAGGATGCTGACTATTTATTCTATCTTCATGCAAGCCTCAAGAGAAATGCTAGAAATGTGCTCAGATGTTTTCCACCACAGGGAGCAGTGGGGCATTGGTAGTGACATTTGATGAAGGATTTTTTTCTAGTGTCCCATTACTTCTGATATCCTATCTTACAGACTTTATTCTGAACCTAACGTTATATTTAAGTAGATATAACAAAAGACATTTGATAATGTTGCATTTCATTATAGGAATCATTTAAGTTAATAAAGGAATTCCTCCCCAACTTTTAGGGTTTACTTTCATATGGAATTTCTCTTTCACTTCTGTGCAGAGACATTCCAAATCAGTAATGTGTCATCTTTCAACAGCTGACACTGTGGAATATCTGTCTTCAGACATTACTGCAGATAAAAAAAACCACACCGCATGTCTTCAATTTATTATTTTAATTTATTCTTTTACCAGTGATTGAAGTAGTTTCTTAAATTAGTAAACCCACTCGTATTTTTATTTTTTCTATTTGCTGGAGGTTTTTTTGAATGGTATCTATTCATGGCTTTAGGATGGCAATGGCAGTAGTTCAGGATGGTTCAGTTATTGAACAGCTAGGGGAACAATTTGAAATTATTGTTTTTTGTTAATAGACAGCACTGGAAAAGTGATTTTTGGTAGACACTAAATAGGACTTTAGTTAAAATAATTTCATATTAAGCAGTATAGTTCATGAATAAAAGTCCTTGATGGAATACAGTCGTGAGCCACATAACGTTTTCATCAGCTATGGACCACATATATGATGGTGGTCCCATAAGATTAGTGCCACATAGCCTAGGTGTGCAATCGGTTATACTATCTGGGTTTGTGTAAGCACACCCTATGATGTTCACACATAGGCAAAACTGCTTAATGATGCATTTCTCACAACGTATTCCGGTCTTTAAGTGATGCATGACTGTACATGGGAAAGAGATCCTATACAATACTTTGCCTTTTAAATTCTTAACTGCCTATTGTTTATTTCTTTAACAATTTCTACCACTCCATGTGTCAGCCTACAAAGTATGCTGTGGTCTTGGTGAGAGACTAGTAAGAAAGCAGAAAGCCTTTCTAGAATTTGCGTAATACAGTTAGATTTTGGAAGTTTACAAAGGTATTAAAATTTCTAAAAGATAAATTGTTTAGAATGTGTATGTTAGTAATACTTAATTTTGTAAAAACAAGGCTGAAATTTAATAGACAACTAATTTTTTTGATCTCATTCTCTTCACTAGCTATTTTCCTTTAGTACAAGATCTGGGATGCCGGGGCGGGGGGTCCTCTGAAGGGCTTGTCTAAGTGGGCTGGGCAGGAGTGTGCAGAGAGGGTGTGTGAATGTCCAGGGAGATTTACTGGGTCAGAGGAGATTGCACGCGATTCCATGCTGTGCCCAGAACACAATGGCGACCAGAGTCCATCTGGATACCACTTCTAGGGAGGCTTGCTCAGAGCACCCTGCTCACTCATCAGGTTTCCTCGACCTCAATCTTAGGACATATGCAAAGTGCCTATTAAAACCTAAGTAAGAAAATTAACAGAATTCCATGTTGCATCCTTCATGTAAAATGAGATAGAGGAGGAAAATATTTTTTCTTTAAACTCTCTTCCTGTTTATCTTTTCCTCACTGTAACTGAGACTGCTCACATGTATCATCCCACTTGTATAAGACATTGCATCTTATTAAAGGCCTCATAATTTTGCTATAGATGTAAAAACTACAGAATCTGACCAGGAGTGAGATGGTTATCTTGTTCCACAGTCATTACTGTTCTTTCTGCATTTGCCCACTGAAGGTCTGGGTTCTGTAGAAGGATCTTCCTGCTGTCAGTCCTTCCTTCAGACCTCGTTTTCCAGATAAGGAAGACTGATCACCACATCCCCGTGGGCTGAGAACAAAGCTGCCTCTCCAGCTCGTGGCATAGGAAGACTTTCTTCTTGGTGTCAGCAATCTTGTCCTCATTTGGATCTGAAGATATCCCACAAAATAAAACCCGTGTTCAGACATGAGGGTAATGTCTGTTAATTTTTAGCAAGGCAATTTATTGGTAATCAAAAAAAATAAGTACCAAAGTCTAAAGTCTATATAACAGTTTAATAGGAAGTATTTAAAGAGTGCTTTAAAAAGAATACAACCTCTATTTTACATGATGAGTAAAGTCAGTGAAACATCTTGCTGCTTGCTTCTTTCCCTGGAGAATGCAGAATTTCAGTCATTTAAAAAGAAGAATAATTGGTCTTAGCATTCATCTAAAAATGGCATTAGCAGACATCATTACAAAAATTTTAAAATTCGATGTATGAAGATACATTGTTCTATATAGGTTTAAAAACAAAGTAACATTTTTCTATAAAATAATAATTCTAATAACTGAACTTCAGTTACTTAGGAACAGGTTAGAACAAAAAGTATCACATCTAATGTAAGGCTTATACAGTATATTTTACTGATTTCAGGAAGGTAATGCACTTTCCCCTTCCACCGCACACAGCCCTGGTTCAGTCAAGGAACATTTCCCTTACGGTGTTTCTACAGAGGGAGGAGTTAGTGTTAAATGCCACTGGTTACGAAATACACAAACATTCTTTATTTTATTCCAGGGAATATTTTCTGAAAGTTTGACAATGTAACAACATAAAATAGAAATAAATTCCCATATTTGAAATTCTTATATTTTGTATTCTGAAAAAGAAGATTTTCTTATTTCTTTATCAGAAGAAATCAAATAAGTTTCTGCCTTTTTAAAGTTATTCATGACTGCCAATTGCCTGCTTACCTCATCATTCTAATCAGAAGTTTTCCTTCATTCCTTTTATAAGATTGTGATAGATTACAATCCCTTTATCAGAATGTATGGCTTAGATCCCGTGTGGGCGCGTGAGCCTCCGTCCCTCACAGATCCTGAATGGGGAAGTAGAGATGACCTTCAGCTCCGGCCCTGGAGGGTCATTTCCCACAAGGGTGCAATGTAGAAGTTTTTCTCTACTAAAATAAATTCTTGTCAAATTACATGTTTTTGAAGGAAATAAATGTGCTTATCATGTTTGTTGATATACTTGGGTAAAGTTAAATTTCAAGTCCTTCATTTGAAAGTATTCACTATTAAAGCAGTGTTTAGCAGACCTGCTTAACCATGAAAATGAACTCAGCAATGGATTTGCCAAAGACTAAGGAGTAAAATCTCTGCAGACATTGATAGTGCATCAGGAGTTTTCTCTCCAGAAGGCACTCTCTCCACGTACTGTAAAGAATTCCCTCTTTTGATTCCCCGTGGGTCTTGGTTATATGGGCTCCAATTGTAGCCATTAAACAAACCTGCCTGTATACTCAGCCTGTATTTTTATGCCTGGCTGGAGGGAATAATGGCCCTGTAGTCACTGCAGCCTGCTGCGTGGTTGCTGGGAGAGTGGATTAGCTATGCCTCTTTTGGTTTTGAATGAATATCCCTCACCCCGGCAAGCCATGCAGCCAAAATAGTTTCTTAGGTGGCACATTTATATAGCTGGTGGTCCACCCTTACAAACACCCTATATTCCTACAGGCTAAGCTTTTCTTATCAAACATGCAGACACAGGACAGAGCTCCTAGTAGTTTGCCTGCTTGCTTTCTGACCTCCTTTTCTCCTTCTATCTTTTGAAAGGAGAGAAGAATGTAAGGACACGTCCATAGGCGTTTGCGTTGTTCCATTCCGATCACATCTCCAGGAAAATAGACCAACTAGTTTACATGAATGATCTACATCAGAAGGTTAAGAATCAGTGAAACCAGCTGGCCCTGAATTTTGTGCTCAACACATTACTCAGGAGAAAAGTATTTGCCTGAAGCCTCTTTGCCCAGCTGGTTGCCTTCCCTGACCCCTCCAGCAGAAATGGGTATAGTGTCTGAACCAATCTGGGGCTGGTGTATGTTCCCCAGGCAGGGAAGGGTGTGTGGTTGCTGCCCAGTCCCTGGAGTGGGAGATTCTAGCATCAAAGGTCCTGAGAACATGGCGAGGAGTCATTCGCACTCAGGTCGTGGGTCAAGATAACCTAGGCTATGGGAATGAACTTCCAACTTGGTCTGTAATTTGTACAGCAGTCATGAGGATGGCTCTCTTCAAAATGAGGTTTGTACATCTAAATATCTGTAAACATGTCTTGGAAGAAGAAAATAAGTTTGAGTTAAATCTCTCTCGAGACAAGATACTGCTACAAAATTAGAGGGAGTTGTCAGAAATTATGGAGGAAAATTAATAGCTGACATAGTTAAAGTTTCTGTGGTACCAATTCTAGCAAAGAAGCCCTCTGCTCAGTCCCCCTGCTGTCAGATGCCGATCTGCACAAGACACTGGTGCTGGGTGGGTTTCTGTTCCTGAGCTAAAGGGGTATATATTCAATTCAGTATGGACTATGTTGATTATATCAGTATAACCAGGAAAACTAATAATATATTTATGTATAAGGAACTATGTCAATTTCCAGAGGGAATTAAAAGGATCAGCTCTTTTATTTTTCTTTGTTAAGGGGGAAAGGGGTAGAAATCTAATTTCATCTTTATTTCCCTTTTTCTTTTTCACTTAGAAAATGTTTTTCATTTCTTTCTTGCTCTATGCACCTGTTTTTTTCTTGACTTCCCCCTAGGTTTATGTAGTTGCTTTCTGTTTTTTTACTTTGTTATTTGTTCTGTCACTTTTGGAAGCCAGGTGGCAACCGTGGCTCTGATTTTTTGCTTTGCTCTTGAGTCTTTTCTAGAGATGGTGTGATGCAGGATAGAGCATTTATTAATAACTCTGCAGACTTCTCAACACTCTGATTCACATATAAAAATATACCCATACACGGACACAAACACGAGCGCTCAGGGGAGTTTTCTATGGAAGGAAACTAATTTGAGCACTTTTTAGTTCAAGGAGCACTTTTGTAATGAAAACACCCCCCTTGGTTGATCTAGCAGCAGGAGGACAATAAACGCCATCTTCTCACCCAAGTACAAACCCTTCTTCATAAAATTATTAAATATTCTGTATCAATTCCTCTGAAATAGGTGTTTTTTTTCCTGTCTGTTCTGGTTATGTTTTAGTGCAAATACATTTGTCTCCTTTAGGACCTAAAGTTTTCAATTGAAACATGTTTTTTTCCTTCTCTTTTCCAAAATTGTTGTGTCTATTTGAACCTGCATAGCAGTAGTTTAAAACGGTCTGCCTCTGTCATGCAGAGACCTTTGAAGGCTCATAAAGCTTATCGATGCTTTTGGGTAGAAGAGGCCATAGTTATCTGAAAGAACACTAAAAGGTTAAACTTCTCCCAGTTTTCAAGGGCATATTTTTCTCTTATAACTAGATTCCTTATGTCTTCTTTAGTTGCTGGTTTAAAATTAATGATTTAAAATAACTGAAAACTATCTGTTTCAGTCTTGTTGGACTATATCTTGAATGTGAGAGGAAGGCACCAAAATTTAATTTTTCTGATTGAGCTTAGCACAGGGCAAGCGACATTTCTTTCAAACTCTGAAAGAGAGAAAATCATTCGTCTACCTCTTCCTAAATAAGGCAGTGAAACTGGTAAAAAAAAAAAAAAAAAAAAAAAGAAAAAAGAAAGAAAGAAAAGAAAAAGGGCATAGCTGCACATTGAGGAAATATAGTCAATGAGCTCATTTCCCTCCCCACACTCCTCATCTACCTATTTCCTCTTTTTTTGGAGGCTTCTCCAGAGAGCAGCAATGGCCAAGAGAACCCTCTGTGATCTAGAAATGCTCTCCATCTGCACTATCCAATATGGTGGCCACCAGCCACATGCAGCTATTGAGCATGTGACATATGGCCAGTGCAATTGATGGACTGAATTTTTAATTTCATTTAAATTTTAGTGGCTAGTGGCTGCTATTTGGATAATATATTCTTGTAGTTGTTTGCCCCTGGCTAGTTAAGGAAATAATTGTTCTCCTCAGACACAATTTTTAGAAGATTATAATTCTTGTCCCACAACAAAGAAGAATAATCTGAGCGGTTATTACAATGTAATGAATTTTACACTTTAACCTTTCTGTAGTTTAATAACTTGATGTAGACAAAAACTTTAAAAATTATTCTTATGTCTATGTATGATCATAAGAAATAGAAGTTTTTTAAGGGAACATATATTCCATAAAGTATACCTTTAGATAAAAGTGATTTAATCATCATTATTATGGTACAATAATAGAATTGATGTATCTTGATATTACTGACATTTATTATAAATAAAAAGTGATATGTCTAGCTAATCTCCTATTAATTATCTCATATACGACTTTTAGAAGTTGGTGAGGCATGCACATATTTCATACTCCCTCAATTCTCCATGCGTTAACAGATTTTTCCCTATGATTTCTCTTCTCTCTTGTAAGTCTTCCATTTTTTTGAAATATCTGCTAGGTATTGTCAATCTCACCAATTATGTTTAGCTTTTGTCCTATAAAGAGATTATTTATTACATTACGTAGAGACACAAAATCATCGCGTTTTGGCATTTCAACGTTTTAAATACTGTGATGATGGAACATCATTGTACTGGAACACAAATAATGCAGTGTTGCTATGTTTGAAAGAAACTCCACATTGTTAAAACCTAGGTTTTGTCCTCATTCCCTGAATTGATGTATCGTTCAAACAATGTCACCAAGTTAACCTCTCTCCCTCACAGCATCAATTCAGCCATCAAATCTATATACAGACTTGGGGGAAGGAAGCTCCAGAGGAGAACCTTGGGGAGAGTGAGAGTTGTGAAGGGAAAATCTTCATGTTGTTCTAACCACTCTTCCCAGGAGAAGACTCTGACCCCCAATGAGTTTCTCTGGAGCTTTGTCATTGAAACTCACAAGACATCCCCTGGCAACAAATGGATTGCTGCTCTGCTGAAAGTAGCATAGATGAGAGTGTGTGTTAAGGTTCACAAGGGAACTAGGCTATAAATGATTTGTCAATTTAGAGAATAATCCCAATTGCATTCCTAGATTTCTTGATGTCTTTCTTCATCTGAAAGGGGTCCAGAACAATTACCCTCTGCCTGGTGCATAAACCTCAATGTCTTCCCTGCCTTCTAGGTTGTTTTTTTTTCCCTTTTGGGTGTTGGGTTCCATTGTCCATTGCTTTGCTTTTTGACTTTTCAATTGAGAAAAGTCTGAGGATTAAAGAACTAAGAATTTTATCTTTGGGGCCCCTGTGTCATTATGTTAAGTTACACAGAATTCTTTATTTCCCCATTAAGTACATTAATTGGTAACTTGGGAGATTTCTTAGAATTGTGCTTTATTTCCATCATACTCATAGATCTAAGTTTCTTGTACACAAAATAAAGAAAACTTAAGAAGCCACATGAGAGGTTTGATATGGGAAGTGAAATTAGCTAATTTACTTCGTATTATATGTATTCATTTACATGGTATTATATAAAGTTATTTTTGAAATTTAGATAATAGTAAAGGGGAAAGGAATTAATATTTTTGTTGTAAAATTCTATTTCTGCTCCGTCCTGATGTGTTTAGGGTTAATAATTGTCCTTTCCATTTTAATGTGTGTAAAATTCATTCTAAAACTTTATAAGCAAATATCTGAAGTTTTCTAAGTTATTCTAAGTAAGGTTTGTCAAAATAGAGCATCTGAAAAGGATCTATATCCTCATTTATTTATAAAATATTTTGCTTCAAAATTCTGATTGTTTTTCATTGGTGGTTTAATCTGTGTCCTTCGACATTGTGGGTGGCATTGTCGCAGTTGTATGTAAGTAGTAGAGTCGTGCAGGAGAGGGTGTATAAAATGCAGGCTTGCATACACACAGGAGTGACTTTGCATGATGTTGAATTTGTCAGTCTGGTAATGTATGCCGACTGACAGGCTACAAAATTCGATGATTTCTTTTGTTTTGAACTCAGGTTTAGGTGGCCCCTTTTGGGTGTCTGAGTTTATGTGCCCAAGGAAGCAATACCTTCTAAGCACTATTTTAATAAGCAAATAGGTTCTAAGCAGGGATTGGTTTTTGCTTCCTGTCACTGCTAACTTACTTTTGGTCATAAGAATGAAATTCTATTGTATTCATGAAAATGAGATTATTCAAATGAAAGACGTATTTTGAAATGAAAAGAATCAAACTTTCCATCTCTGTAAACACAGCCTGAAACCACTAGCTAATCTGGATGTTAGGAATCACAGGATGTGTTTAGAAAGTCTGACTACCAGAGGCAGAGCTGCGAGCCTCAGAACACGGGGTGAACCTGAGGCTCTGCGCCAGAAGAACCTGAAGTCCAGAAAAGGACGGTGATGACCTTCTGCACACAGAGTGGAGGCACCTCGTGATTCTTCACCCGTCAAAATAATACACAGCCTTGGGTTTCGGTTTGCACACTGCACTTGGGTATGTAGTGTATAGTTTAGGTATGTAGTTCTTAGAGACAATGAGGGTTGGCACAAACACCATAATTCCTCTGAATTAAATCCTTTCTCTTAACAATAACAGCAATCATCGATGGAGGGCCATATGTCACTCAGGATGCTCTGTGAGGTAGGTCTTATTATCCCTGTTTTACATATGATGAAACTAAATTTCAGAATGTCCAGGTGGATTTTCCAATATCACACACCCGAGTCTCGCTGATCCAAAGTATGGCTCTTTACCTTTACACTACAAACATTTATCTCTGCTGCCCTGGACTGGTTGGACAGAAGAAGTGCTAAATCCAGGCTCCCTCCTTCCATCTGATTCACCTCCATTTTCATAAATGTGTGTTTGTCTCACATGCTTAAGCACTGTGACTAATAAACACAGTTGGCATCCTGCAGCACACGCCTGGTGTGCGTGTTATCCAGGCTCCTTGCTTCTCCCTTCCCCTCTCCTGGCACTGACAGGGCTTTGTAAAACTGGAACTGAGGAGGGAAAATGAAGTTAACTGCTAGCAGCTCTAGCCAAAGGCTAGCTTGAGGAGAAGCATACAAAATTTAGTTGGAGGATATGGACTTTAATTTACTCATTGAATTAGTCTACTCAGGCTGCAGTAACAAAATAATGCAGACTGAAATTTATTAACAGAACAACAGAAATTGATTTCCTCACACTTCTGGAGGCTGGGAAGTCCAAGATCAGAGTGCTAGCTGGCCAGGTTTCTGAAAAGGATTCTTTTCCTGGCTTGCAGATGGCTGGCTCTTGCTGTGTCCTCAGGGGTGGGGGAGGGAGAGGGAAAGGGAGCTCTCTGCTCTCTTCTTACAAGGACACTAATCCCATCAGATCAGGGCCCCGCCCTTATGACCTCATTTAACATTAATTATTTCCTTATTCCTAATACAGCCAAACTGGGAGTTAGGGCTTCAACATATGAATTTTGGAGCACACAGTTTAGTCCATGGCACTCTTGATTTCCTCATTAACTAGTTTGTGCTCATCTGAGTGTAAAGTAGGTATGTCACTGTCATTAAAATCACAGGGACAGGCCATATCGCAAATATTAAACCAATTTGAAGGGATTTGTAAATATTTTAAAAGCAAGTTTGAATCTGAGTACATAAAAATACAATACCCCCAATAAAATTGTTTATAATAAATATATAAACAATACAAAATTATAGGATGCTGGAAAAGCAGTTATAAGAAATAAGTTTAAACACCTACATTAAGGGGCCAGCCCAGTGGCGCAGCGGTTTAGTTCACACTTGGCAGCCCGGGGTTTGCGGGTTTGGATCCCAGGTGCCCGCCGACGCACTGCTTGTCTGCCATGCTGTGGCGGCGTCCCATATAAAGTAGAGGAAGATGGGCACGGATGTTAGCCCAGGGCCGGTCTTCCTCAGCAAAAAGAGGAGGATTGGCAACAGATGTTAGCTCAGGGCTGGTCTTCCTCACAAAAAAAATTTTTTAAAAAGAGTTAAAAAAAAATAAACACCTACATTAAGAAAAAAGAAAGATCTCAAACAACCTAACTTTACACCTCAAGGAGCTAGAAAAAGAAGAACAAATGAAACCCAAAGTTAGGAGGGAAATAACAAAGATTAGAGAAGAAATAAATGAAATAGGGATTAAAAAGGCAAAAGAAAAGATCAATGAAACTAAGAGCAGTTTTTAAAAAATATATAAACAAAATAGACAAACCTTTAGCTATATGGGGAATCAAAATTGGCCACCTCAAAATATGTCTTTTTACCTTGATTATTTTCTCTGTGAGAAACTTTGACCTCTTCCCCACCCCACTAACTGCCTAAAAGAATTTAACTCTGGGTAAAGATAGACTGGGACGGTCCTTGCTAAGCCCATTCCAAGTAAAAGTAGAAGTTATCCTTTGTAAGACACATTTACATTTATAAGGGAAATCTCCATTTGTAAAGGTATCTTCCTCTCTGTACCAGGAAGAAGCAGGGATGACCTTATCTCTAGAAATTTAGTGTGGAAGGCGAGGACTTGAATCTGCATATTCTTGTTTACTGTGCTTTTCTGATAATCTCCCATAGCTGACACCCCACCACCCACAACATCTTTCTTTGTCTTTCTATTTAAGAGAACTTTCCCCATTTTGTTGAGAAACTCAGTTTCCCTGGTCTCTCCCATGTATACATGTTATAAATCTTTGTTTGATTTTCTCCTGCTATTTAGTCTCATGTCAATTTAATTTGTAGCCCAGCCAGAAAGGACTCAGAGTGGGTAGGGGACAGTCTTCCTCCCCCTCACTAGACTGTATTGTATTATTTTTCCCTAGGAAGCTTATACCACAATGCATCTTGTTTTTATATGCATTCTAACCACTTTTCTATATTTTTATTTAGTTTAAAGAAGGTCTTTAAAAAACACAAATTGTATTTTTTTCTGATTTACTTTTTTCTTTGTTTTTTCATTATGGAAAATTTCAAACAAAAGTCAAGGAAACGGGATGATTCACTGCCCTGTACTGTCATCCAACCTTAGCAATTGTTAACACATGGCCAGTCTTGCTACATTTTTGTATATTTTTGCTTTAGCCAGTTTGTTTTTTCTCGTATTTCCTTCAGATGTTCTAACTTTATCTGCTATTGTATTTAATATTTACCCAATTTTCCTGTACTGGCCATGTTTCTCAGGCTTTTTAAATACACTTTTGGTGTCCTGCTCTGCCTTGTTTGTCTCCTCGAGCATCATGCACACTTGATGGTAAACATCTGGATGTGTCTTTGGGACTCACAGTAGCAACAAGACGTTTTTGATTGGGCCTACCTGGTTATGAACAGTGAAAAACTGGTTAAGCCAGTCTGACCGACACAGGAAATGTGACTAAAAATAGCCCATTTTTCAAGTTCAGTGAAGGTCAAAACTGACAATTTTAAATTTCTAAACACTGGCTAAATCATCAGCTCTATTTCTTTGTGTTCTTCTTTCTTTGTATAAGAGGAACATTGAAGCAGAGTTAAAATACCATGGACTGTGGGAGGCGAGTTGGCTTCCTTCATTTTTCTCAGTTCTGACTGTCTTATTCTTTCAGGTGTCCAAAGTAGTCTGGGGATTTAAAAACTTATTAAGGATGTGCCATATCATCAGGTCATATGTCACTTAATGCATTTTCTACAATGAATTAATTAATGATATCAATGGTTCAATTTGATCATTTTAAACCATGTGGTAGAAAAGTTAGAGCAAATTTAAAAGCATATCATATCTAGATATATATTAAATATTCTTATAAATTTTAAGATTGTTAAACCATGCTTGTTTAAATTTTTCTTTCACATTTAGTACATTTTTAAGACTCTCTCCCCCCTGCCCCCTTTTTAAGACATTTTTTAAGAGCAGTATTAGGTACACAGCAAAATTGAGAGGAAGGTACAGAGATTTCCCATTTACCCCTGCACCCTCCCCAGCCTACCCCATAATCAACACCATTCACCAGAACAGTACATTCGTTACACTTGATGGACCTATGTTGGCAAATGATCATAAGACCGTAGTTCACCTTGGGGTTCACTCTCTGTGTTGTACACCTCAGAGCTGCCCCTTGCAGGCTGAGGATTTCCTTCAATGGATTGATTGTTCCCGGCCAGTTTGTGGCTCCATTTCCTGCTCTGGATGAAGCCTCCTTCTTGAGGTTTTCTTTCATCACTATGGTGTTCACTCCTTGCTCATTCTGGATTCACTCCAAGGGGTTTATCGGAGACTTAGAGGGTTTGGCCTGAGCTGGTGTAGGTGCCCTGGGTAGAGGAGGGAAGCAGATGCTGACACTCCCAGTAAGGAGAGCTGAGCAGCAGCTCCTGAAGTGTTCTCCTCATTAAGGTAATTGGAATAGGGCTGTCTTGTCCCACAGAAGCCTCACCCTGCTGGAAGTTAATTAGGCTGTTAGATTCTGAGAAGAGGCTGGGGTGGTGGTGGTGGTTGTTTGTGTGAAATGAATGAATGAGGAGCCCACAGTAGCTGCAAAAGTGTAGATGTGTGAAATCCCTATTTACAGTGATATTTACACTGCAGTAAACACTGCAACTAGAAATGCATATCCCAGCTATATTTCTTACATGTGAATGTGCATTATGAGTCAATGGTGCTGGATGCTATTTTAAAAGATATAATAGTGATTCCTATCTTCAAGGAGTTTACAGTCTACTTGAGGAGTAAGATAGCAAAAGCAAAAATGCAGACATCGCATAGGGAAGTATTTATTTAAATTAAAAACGACCTCAAAGTCCACACTTTAGGGCACACTAAATAGCAGTGGTGGGATGACTTGATATAGAACTTGGATAATGTATAGTCCAACAGAATGGGCTCTCAGTGAGTAATGAGTTGTCTGTCACTGGAGGTGGTAGCACAGACTGAGTAGAGATATTGCAGTCAGAATACAAAGATCAAAAGCAAGGTTGTTGCCTTTTAAGATTGCAAATCACAAGCATTTTGTGCTTTTATTCTAATTTAAATCTGTTATGTCAAT
This sequence comes from Tapirus indicus, assembly GCA_031878705.1. Taxonomy (NCBI): domain Eukaryota; kingdom Metazoa; phylum Chordata; class Mammalia; order Perissodactyla; family Tapiridae; genus Tapirus; species Tapirus indicus. Next base: position 127,790,403 of record CM062925.1, read on the forward strand.
GGGCTTGATAAACCTACTGGGCAGAGATGACCAAGTTAAAAACATTTTAAAAATGATGCCTGCTTTGTACCAGGCAGTGTATTAGCCCTTTCCCATGGGTATTGGTACCCCTGTTTACAGAGAAGAGAACTGAGGCACAGAAAACTTAAATGATTTATCCAAACTCACATAGCTAGGAAGTGTCTGAGCCAAGAGGTAAACCAATTATCCTGACCCCAATCCAGTGCTTACCAGATGATGTGCTGATTCTTAACCTGAAGCTATAGAAAGTAGATTAACTTTTCTGTTTTGAATTAGCTTGCTGAGCAGATTGCACAGGGAGATTGCAGACAGTGGGCATGCTAGGATTTTCTAGTTAATTATCTGCTGTGTTGATCTACCATGTTCACGACAGGTGGAGGGCACTCTCAAAGCTGCATCGATGACTCAAAATTTTGAGTCTCATTTTGGAAAAGACCATCTGTATTGGTTGTAGTGCTCAGGGACAATGACCAAGATCCAGAGAAAGCCCTAAAATCCCAACATGTATTGAGTGCCTACTATGTGCCCATTGCTGTCCTAGGTTCTCTAGGCAGAGTGGTGAACTAAACAAACAAGTTCTCTATACTCATGGAGCCTACATTCTAGTTCAGGAAAATAGAAAATAAACATGAAAACAAACAAGTAAGATAATTTGAGATAATGGTAATCGATGTGAAGAAAATAAGATAGTGTAGTGGGCTAGGAAGTGCCTGGAGCTGGAGCTGTGTCAGCACTTCAAGTGAGGTGACACTAAAACACCGTGGGAATTATATCATGTGTAGAGGATTCACCTTCACGTGAACACTTTCCCAGACCCCCTTCCCTTGATTTTCTATTAATTCGACAACACCACTCTCTTAGATGTAAGATATTTGCCTTGATAAGCTAAAATGCCCTTGGATGATGCTTCTATAAGTATCTAATGCACAAATGAGATGCTATATGGGAAAAACTTTGTTAACTGTAAAGTCTTATAATATGCTAATGAAAAAAAATGTTGCCTTACTGCCTAGGCTTTCATTATGGTCCTTAATACTTAAAGTCAATACTATTGCTTTTACTGAATGCGATACCCAGTCATAAAAGAAGAATGACTCTGACCCTGGGCAGCAGCAATATTTCCAGAAGCAAAACTACTCCATTAGCTTCAGGTGAATGTTAACCTTAGACAGGGCATAATAAATGGTACTATATCTATAGTCAGGGCAGGACTGACTATATAACCAATAACCAGTATTGGTTATTTTGTACTTCAGTTAACACATTATGTATGTGATAAATATTTATTCATAGTGACCAGACACTCAACAGTCATTTTTCAAAATCCTATTAACTCCATGTAGTCATACAGTGTTGTAGAAGATTGCACTTTATCTTCAATGGAAGAATATATCTGCATCCCCCAAGGCCTTTCAAAGGTAACTGTAGAATTTAGCCAGTTATCTCTGTAGCCTGACATTACATTCTGATGCTATTGCTTGGCTTTCTTATGCACAGGAAATTCCAGTATTCACCAGTTTTGATTTTCACTGGTACTAGGTCATGCAATTCAAGGAACTCAGCAAATTTCATTCTGGAAGACAGTAACACTGACACATCTACTGGGAATCTATGCTTATGGACAGACACTTCCCTTTTGCTATGGAGATTTTCATAGTGATAAAAAAATTGGGCTGCATATACTAAAATGCTGAGTATTCAAAACTGTCTGATGAAATTCAGTCTTTTAGTAAGTATTGAACTGAATACCACAACATGTCAATCTTATATAATTTTTCCATTTTCATCTACAGTTATTCTACCCCATTCTATGCAGGAGGCACTCTGTCATTTTTGGAATGCCCTTGATATCACGTGACTCTTTGAAAGAGCTTTACAATTTCCCCTCCTCCAGGATGATCTCCTTTACTCAGTGGCATTAAGTGATGATTTCACTTCCTATCAATTGCTACCAATTGTTAAAAATCTGTCTGTGGGAAAACTTATGTAAGGACTTGAAAGCTAACCTAAAAAGGTGGATTACTTGCTGCTTACTATTGCCCTTGCTGAATGGAAATTATTCCAGATTCAACTGGTAGAACCTCAGAATCTCCCTGATGTCAGAGTGGGCAGTAAGGACCTTGTCCTCTAAAAATCAAGGTTATGTGTTTTGATCATGGCTAGGCTGGCACAAAGGCCAGCCTTTGTTTCAAACACCACTGGCTGAAGCAGCCCCAGGTGTTGTCTGTCAAGAGAATTTAAAGAGAATACCTTAAAAATTTTTTTCTTTCTCCTTTTGGGATCTCGACATTTAAGGAAACCTTTATCAGGTAACTGGCTAACTACAGAGATAATGGATCAGAAACCTAAGTGGCCACACACAGCAAAGAAGACATACTTTGCAAAAATAGTTTGGAAAAGTCACAAGTGGGTGGCTCTAGCCCTCAATAACCATAAATTAGCAATCCCCTAAGAGTAGAAGAATTAGATTTCCAGAGTTACAACATAATACTCAGAAGGTCCAGTTCTCAAGGAAAGTTACAAAACATACAAAGAAACAGGAAAACATGTACCATTCACAAGAAAAAAAGAATATTACAGAAACTGTCCCTGAGGAAGCCAGGACATTAAAATTATTAGCCAAAGACATTAAATTAAAATTTAAAACTATGGTCAGTGAGCTAAAGGAAACCACAGACAATGAACTAAAAGAAATCAAGAAAACAGTGTCTGAGCAAAATGAGAATATCAATAAAAAGAACCGAACAGAAATTTTGGTGCTGAAGATTACAATAACTGAAACTAAAAACTCAGTGGGGGATTCAACAGAGGCAGAAGAAAGGATCAGCAAACTTGAAGCTAAGATGACTGAAATTAACCAGTCTGAGAAGCATAAAGAAAAAAAGAATGAAGAAAAATGAACAGATCCTCAGGGACCTGTGAGACACCAGCAAATGTACCAATATACGCATTATAGGAGTCCCAGAGAGAGAAGATACAGAGAAAGGGGCAGAAAAAAGTATTTGGAGAAATAATGGCTGAAAACTTCCCAAATTTGAGAAAAGACCAGAATATATGGATTCAAGAAGTGAAACTATCAAGGAGGATAAACTCAAAGATATGCACATTATAGTCAAATAATTGAAACACAGGGGCAAAGGGAGAATTTTGAAAGCAGCAAGAGAAAGGCAACACATCGTGTATAAGGGATTATCAATAAGATTAACAAATTCCTCAGAAACCATGGAGGTCAGAAGGCAATGAGACGACATATTTAAAGTCCTGGAAGAAAAAACTGTCAACCAAGAATTTTATGTCTGACAAAACTATTCTTCAAGAATGAAGGAGAAATTAAGATTTTTCAGAAAAATAAAAGCTGAGTGATTTCATTACCATTAGACCTTCCATACAAGAAATGCAGAACGGAGTCCTTCAGGCTGAAATTAAAAGACATTAGATAGTCACTCGAATCCACAAGAAAAAATAAAGAATAATAGTAATGGTAACTTCATAGGTAAAAATGAAAGCCAGTATTATTGTGTTTGGTTTGGTTTGTAACTTCTCTCTTTTCCCTATATGATTTAAAAGATAAATGCGTAAAAGTTATAGTTATAAATCTATGTTAGTACCTGTATGATGGATAAAGATGTGATCTGTGACTATAACAACATGAAAGGGGAGATACAGAGATGTTTAGGAACAGAGTGTTTGCATACTGTTGAAACAAAGTTGGTATTTTTCAGACTAGACTGTTATAAGCTTAAGATGTTTATTGAAATGCCTAAGGTAACCACTAATAAAATAACTTTTAAAATTACAGAAAACGAAAGAAGAAGGGAATCAAAATGATACACTACAAAAAATTAACTAAATATCAAAAAAGGCAGTAATGGAGTAATTGAGGAAGAAAAAACATGTAAAAAATACAAGAAAACAAATAGCTAAATGTCAGAAGTAAATCATTTTTTATTTGTAATCAAATTAAATGTAAATGGGTTAAACTCTACCTCCAAAAGATTTGAAGTTTGTGTTGAAAAGACAAGATCCATCCATGTGCTGTCTACAAGAGACTCACTTTAGACAGATGGACACAAAGAAGTTGAAAGTAAAAGTATGGAAAAGGATATTTCATGGGAATAGTAATCAAAAGACAGCTGGGGTTGCTATATTTTGGGAGACAAAATAGACTTTAAATTATAAAAGTTTACAAGGTTAAAAGGTTCAATTAAGCAAAAAGCTATAACAATGATAAACATACATGCATGTAACAACCAAGCCCAAAAACATATGAAGCAAAAGTAAACACAATTGAAGGGAGAAATAGACAGTTTTACAATAATTATTGGAGACTTCAGTATCACACCTTCGATGGTATATAGAATAAGATAGATCAATATGGAAATAGGGGACTTTAATAACACTGTAAATCAATTAGACCAAGCAGACATACATAATTACTGCACCCAACAGCAGCATAATACACATTCTTCTCAAGTGCACAGGAAACATTCTCCAGGATAGACCACATTTCAGGCTGCAAAATAAGTCTTAATAAATTTAAAGATTGAAATCTTTCAAAGTATCTTTTTTGATCATGGTAGAATGAAACTAGAATTCAATAATGGAAGGAAAACTGGAAAATTCTCAAACTTGTGATAATTAAACAACCATTGGGTCAAGGAAGATATTACAAGGGAAATTAGTGTCATAGAGAGAAATCAAAATCAAAATCAAAACACAACATACCACACCTTATGGGATGCAGTGAAAGCAGTGCTCAAAGGGACATTTATAGTTGTAAATGCCTACCTTCAAAAAAGAAAGATCTCAAATCAATAACATTAACATTAACCTTAAGGAATCAGAAAAAGAAGAGCAAATTAAACCCAACTTCAGGAGAAGGAAGGAAATAATAAAGATCAGAACATGGATAAATGAAATAGAGATGAGAAAAATAATAGAGAAAATCAACTAAACAAAAAGTGGGTTCTTTGAAGAGATCAACAAAATTAACAAATCTTTAGCTAGATTGACTGAAAAAAAGAGAGGAATCAAATTAGTGAAATCAGAAATGAAAGTGTGAGCATTACTACTGATTTTACAGAAATAAAAAGGATGGCAAGGGAATACTCTGAACAGTTGTATGCCAACAGATTGGATAACCTATATTAAATGGAAAAATTCCTATAAAAATACAATTTATAAAAACCAACTTAAGATGGAATAGAAAATCTGAATACATATATAACTTGTAAGGAGTTGAATTAGTTATCAAAAACTGCCCAACAAAGAAAATTCCAGGAGCAGATGACTTCACTGATGAATTTTAAAAAACATTATACTCAGTCGCTTGTGTACTTAGCTTTATTAATCACAACATTTACATGGATATTACAACTTCCAGTTTCTGGCCTGGCAAGTAAGGAGCTTGGAAGTTGGCACTCCTGTCCACACAATAAGGAGAAAACTGAACTAATTGAAAAATCCACAACTATTCTTAGATCCTTCAGAGAATTGAGGTCACAGGGCAGACCGCAGCCACCAAAATGGAAGAGACAGACAGACAGATGCAGAGAAGCACAACTTGCTAGAGCAGAAGCCCATGAGCAGAAACTCCCTTGGAGCCAGTACCAGAGTGGGAAAGCCTAAATTGTAATTGAATTGCTGGAGGTTCAGATGGACACGTTTCAGAGTTAAAAGCTCCAGCAGGGCCCAGTTGTAGTAGCCCACACAACTTTGGGGCTTTTACCATCAGGAGCTCTACCAGGTTCTCAGAGTGAAGATCAAAGAAAAATCCCCTCATGCTCCTGGCATGGTGGGGCTTGGGCGGGGAAGCAGCCATTTGAAATACACCAAAGCATTCTGTTTTTTCTAATAAGGCTTGCCCCTAGGAGAAACTTCTTTTTTTAGCCCAACCTGCTGGGGTTTTATCAGAGCCTAACCTATTTGAGGTAAGGGAAATGCTCAACTCCAACCCACCTACTATTCCTGTCTCACCAAAGGTGCAAAACAAAACTTAGAAGCACTTGTGAAGGTTGCAGCCCAGGGGCACAAGCTCACCAAAAGACTGAGACCCAATCACAGGACAGTAGATCACATCCCCTCCCACCATATCTCACCACCACATCAACAGGGCTCCTCTATAATGATGGAGAGTACAACTGAAAGAACTCGGCATCTCAGACATTATTTGAGAACAGGTCTCTAGGGAAATCCAAAGAAAACAAAGGAGACCAAACAAGGACACCAGAGTAAATTTTTGTCTCTTACATCTACAGTGACAATAAACAGCAAACATAGCCTAACTCCTAGCCAGATAAACAAAGCCTAACACCTCTTTTACCCAGCACATCATGTCAACTTTCAACCAAAATTTACAAGGCACACTAAAAGACAAAAAATGCAGATTGAGGAGAAAGAGCAAGCATCAGACCAGACTCAGATATGGCAGAGATGATGAAATTATCATACTGAGAATTTAAAACAACTATGATTAATATACTAAGGGCTCTAATGGAAAAAGTAGACAACATGCAAGAACAGGTGAATAATGTAAGCAGAAAGATTAAAACTCTAAGACAGAATAAAAAGGAAATGCTTAAAATAAAAAGCACTTTAAATAAGTGAAGAATGCCTTTGATGAGCTAATCAATAGACTAGACATGGCTGAGGAAAGAATCAGTGACTTTTAAGAAATGTCAATAGAAACTTTCAAAACTGAAATACAAAAGACAAAAGAATGAAAAAGACAGAATAGAATAGCCAAGAACCATGGGACAATTATGAAAGGTTTAACATATGCATAATGGGAATACCAGAAGGAGAAGAGAGAAAGAAACATTTTAAGCTAATTGCTGCAAATTGATTTAGAATTCCCCAGAATTAGTGCTAGACACCATATAGTGTGCTAGGTCTGCCATAACAAAATACCACAAACTGGGCGGTTTAAACAACAGAAATTTATTGTCTAGTTCTGGAATCTAGAAGTCTGAGATCAAGGTGTCAGCAGGATGGATTCCTTTTGAGGGATGTGAGGAGAAAAATATATTCCAAGCCTCTCCCTTAGCTTCTTGTGATTTTCTGGAAATCTTTGGCATGCCTGGGCTTGAAGAGGCATCACCCCAGTATCTGCTGTCATCTTCATGTGATGTTCTCCCTGTGTTCATGTCTCTGTGTTCAAATTCCCTCTTTTTAAAAGGACACCAGTCACATTGGATTAGAGACCCTGTCTACTCTAGTATGATCTCATCTTAACTAGTACATCTGCAATGAACCTGTTTTCAAATAAAGCCACTTTTAGAGGTACTGGGGGTTAGCACTTCAACTATGAACTGAGTGGCACACAGTTAAACCCATAATAGATACCACACGACAGAGCCAGGAAGCTCAGAGAATACTAAGAAGGATAAATACAAAAAAATTGGTACCTAGTCATAGCATAGTCAAATTTCAGAGAATCAAAGACAAAGAAAAAATCTTGAAAGAAGCCTGAGGAAAAAACACCTTACCTGTGGAGGAAGAAGGCTAAGAATTACATCAGACTTCTCTTCAGAAACTACACAAACAAGAAGAGAGTGGAATGAAATATTTAAAATGTTAAAAGAAGAGAACCACTGAATTAGAATTCTGTATCTATTTAAACTATTCTAAAAAAATGTAGGACTGTCTCAGACAAACAAAATTTGAGGGAATTTGTTGCCGGTAGATTTGCCTTGCAAGAAATCTTAAAAGAAGTTATTTAGTTAGAAGGAAAATTATATAGGTCAGAAACTTGTGTTGACATAAAGAAAGGAAAAGAGTTAAAGAAGGAATAAATGAAGATCAAATAATTTCAGTTATTTTTCTTATTTTTAATTGATTGAACAGATAATGGTTTGTTCAAAATAATAATAGCAACAACATATTTGGTGATTATTATAGCTTCTGGATAAGCGAAATGAATGAATATTATAAGGGATAAGAGGGAGGAATTAGGAATACTCTCTTATAAGGTGTTTGCACTACCTGTGAAGTGGTATGGTGTTATTTGAAAGTGGATTTGGATTATTTAGTTGTAATTGTACTTTGCAAATACAAGGACAATTATTTAAAAAAAATTTTTTTAAGTATAGTTGATATGGTAAGAGAAAAGAAATGGAACCATACAAAATGCTCTATTAAAACTATAAAAGGCAGAAAAAGAGTGGGAGACAAAAGAGGAAACAAAGAACAAAAGCAACATATAGAATGGGGCTAGCCCTGTGGCCTAGTGGTTAAGTTCCCTGGCGCAGACCTACACCATCTGTCAGTTGCCGTGCTGTCATGACGACCCACATGTAAAATAGAGGAAGATTGGCAACAAATGTTACCTCAGGGCCAGTCTTCCTCAGGAAAAAAAAAGCAACATATAGAAAACAGTAACAAATAGGGTACCTATTAATCCATCAATAATTATCTTAAATATCAATGTTCTAAATATACCAGTGACAAGACAGAGACTGTCAAGAGTGCATTAAAAAAAAAAAAAAAAGACCAAGTATATGTTGCCTACAAAAACCCCATAAAGACACAGATGATAGACTGAAAAAAAGGGATGAGGAAAGAGGTACCATGTTACCACCAATCAAAAGAAAGCTGGAGAGGGGCTGCCCGGTGGCACAGCAGTTTGTCTGCGCTTTGGCAGCCCGGGGTTTGTGAGTTCAGATCCTGGGCACCTGCCAACGCACTGCTTGTCAGCCATGCTGTGGCGGCGTCCCATATAAAGTGGAGGAAGATGGGCACGGATGTTAGCCCAGGGCCAGTCTTCCTCAGCAAAAAGAGGAGGATTGGCAATGGATGTTAGCTCAGCGCTGGTCTTCCTCATCAAAAAAAAAAAAAAAAGAAAAGAAAGCTGGAGAAGCTATACTAATTTCAGACAAAACATAATTCAGAGCAAAGAAAGTTATCTGGGATAAAGAGAGGCATCACATAGTGGTAAAGGGGTCAATTCTCCAGAAAGACATAATCCTTAATGTACCCAACAAGAGATGATCAAAATACGTAAAGCAAAAAGTAACAGAACTGCAAGGAGAAATAAATGAAACTATTGTGATAGTTGGAAACTTCAACACCCTCTGTCAGAAATGGAACTATCCAACAGCAATCAGTGAAAACATAGTTGAACAGAAAAACACCATCAATCAATTGGATAGAATTGACGTCTATAGATTATATCATTCAACAACAGCAGAATACACCCCTTATGCTCTCACAGAACTTTCACTGAGATCACAATGTGGGCCATAAAACACAACTTAACACAATTAAAAGAATAGAAATAATACTAAGTATGCTCCCAGACCACAATGGAATTAAACTGGAGATCAATAACAAAAAGGTCAAAAATCTCAAAATACTTGGAAATTAAACCACAAACTTCTAAAAAATGTGAGTCAGAGAAGTCTCAAGAAAAATTTAAAATTAATGTGAGCTAAATAAAAGTGAAAATACATGTCAATAAAATTTGTAGGATGCAGTGAAAGCAGTGCTTGGAAGGAAATGTATAGTACTGAAGGCATATATTAGAAAAGAAGAAAGAAGTCAAATCAATAATCTAAGTTTCCACTTTAAGTAACTAGGAAATGATGAAGAAATTAAACCCAAAGTAAGTAGAAGTAAAGAAATAACAGAAAGTAGAGCAGAGATCAATGAAATCAAAAACAAGAAACCAATAGAGAAAATCAAAAGAAATCCAAAACTGGTTCTTCTGAAAGATTAATAAAATTGATAAATTTCTAGCCAGATTAACTGAGAAAAAAGGAGAACTGACATAAATTATGAACATCAGAATGAAAGAGGGGCTAGCACTACAGATTCCATGGACATTAAAAGGATAATAAAGAAATATTACAAATAACTGTATGCTCACAAATTTGATAACCTAGATGAAATGGATTAATCCTTGAAGGACGTAGTCTACCCAAACTCACACAAGAAGAAATAGACCATCTGAATAGACCTATATCTACTAAAGAAATTGAATGAATATTAATAATCCGCCAGAACATGAAGCATCAGGCCCAGATGTGTTCACTGGTGAAATGTACCAAATTTTTAAAATACATATTGCAAAGACCCCGTTACTTGCACCACACAGTGTTAAACACAGTGTTTCAGAGTCAACATTATACTCAGTCACTCATACACCCACCTCTGTCCAATACAGCATTTAAACATATATCTCAGAGGTATTATTAATGGCACCAAATACGGCTAAAGAGTGTTTCAAAAAGCAAACAATGTATTTACTACTCATGCACCTAACTCTGTTAACAACAGAATTTAAATGTATCACAGAAGAAATCATTTTATGTACCACACAGTGCTAAACACTACTGAATCACTCATACACCTACCTATGTTAAGCAAAGAATTTAGAAATGTATCACAGTAGAGTGTATTAAATATCTTGTACTGTGCTAAACACAGGGTTATAAGGAACCAACATTATTCTCAATCACTCTAACTTAGACTGTAACAAAGAGTTTAAACAAGACTCGCAGGAGAACGTGCTGCAATGCACCACACACTGACAAGCACAGCTTTCCAAAGAGTCGACATCATATTGCCTCTCTCTCCTCTCATTCTGTTAAATGCAGAGTTTAATGATTTATCACAGAACAATATGTTAAATGCAGCACCAGACGCTAAACAGCGTTTCAGGGCCGATACTACACTCAGTCTCTCTCCCACCTGGTTCTGTTAGACATAGAGTTTAAACATGGATTACAACGTGGTTCTTGCACCACACAGTGCTCAGCACAGTGTTTCAGAGTCAGGGTTATACACACTCAAACAAGCACCTAACTTATTAAATACAGAATTTAGACACTTTTCACCGAAGAATGTGTTTCACGCACAACACGGCTAAGGACAGTGTTAAACTTGGGGCTGGCCCGGTGGTGTAGTGGTTAAATTTGTGCTCTTTGCTTCTGCAGCCCAGGGTTCACAGGTTCGGATCCTGGGCACGGACTTATGCACCACTCGTTAAGCCACGCTGTGGTAGGTGTCCCACATATCAAGTAGAGGAAGATGGGCACGACTGTTAGCCCAGGGCCAATCTTCCTCAGCAAAAAGAGGAGGATTGGCAACAGATGTTAGCTCAGGGCTAATCTTCCTCACCAAAAAAAGAAAAAAAGTGTAAACTAGTTGAGACTCTCACTCAACTAGTTCTGTTAAACATGTACCATAGACATGAACAACACACAAGGTGGAGATATTTGGGGTAAATATGTGGGGAAAAAACATCAAATTGAACCTAATTGTGCCCATAGTTGTATACAATGCCTCAGCTCATTACAAACTGGACAAGAAGCCACAACACAACCCAAGCTGATGACTTGCCCCCAAAACAGGCGAGCCATTGAAGGAGAGGAAGTGTCCCAGAATTTTGAAAGAATCATCCTACCTCTTCTATTTGGACATCAGCGGAAGGAGTTTGGATGAATATTGTGGTCAGGTTTAGGGTCAGAGCTAGGGCTCAGGCAAGGGCTAGGGCTAGGGGTTAGGGTGAGGGTGAGGTTTAAGCATAACTGGCCCACATCCTCCTCCCCCTTCCCCTTCTCTCTGAGGCCTCCAGAATGGACTGGACTTGCCCAGGGTCACGTATGAGCCAAGGGTTAAGCTGGACCAGTTTTCTGCCCCCCAGTCCTGATAGAAGGTCTCTGATAGAAGAATTAAACGTCTGCTCTGGTCACTGACTATTTCAAATCCAACTCAACTTCAGTCTATGGTTTTGGAGGGTCTCAGAGGTCATAACGGGTTTCTTCCCGCCCTCCCACCTGGGAAGGGTGGTGCTGGCCTCACTCTGCCCAGGTTCTAGCATGGCCCTGACACACGAGGGCACTCTGTAGACATGTGTGGATGGAGATAGGACTGGGTGCAGTGACCTGC